>JANTPM010000001.1:8192-29666 GCA_025434745.1 Erythroxylum divaricatum
AGCAGTGAACTAACAATGCATGCTTTAGTTTATGCAAAAAAAACTACATAAGCATAACAAGCTTACTTGTTTGAAGCTCCAAAATCCTCAACCATCATAAAGCCCTAACTCGCATGTAACTCACGTACCCCATCTGAAAAGTTGACAGAGAGGTTCGGTCTTTCTTAGAATAGAAGAAATAAATATCCAAGTGGAAGTGAGGACAAACAGAGAAAAGCAAGGTTTATCTTTAGTGAATATTTCCAGAAAAGCTCTAGGTTGGAGGAGCTTTAAAGAAAGAAGTTTCAAGAAAAGATAAAGACAAGGACCTCAACTTATCTTTTTAAGGCAATAAATATCTTAACTTTAGCTAGGACACATGTCCAATTCTTATCCACTTATTCACTTCCCTTTATTGGAACTCTCTTAAGTATAATTTATACTTAAATTTATGACTTAGTAAAACCGTCGTAATCACAAGTCATAACCCCTTACTAACTTTCAAATTTTTCCCATAACACCCTTTCGGGTATATGATTCGCATTAAAATCAGAAGGTGGAACTAAGACAATTTGGTCAAACTCTTCGCTAGAACAGTGTTCCTCTATAACTCCTCTTTCCATCGATACCAGAATTCACTCTCTTTGGTTTAGTACATTGGAAAATATGCCTCTAGCATTATCGGTTTGTTCACGTTCAAAACAATGTACTGTGCCTAACTTCCATTCAAGGACTAACATTTTAAAGGCTCAATCCTAATTGGACTCATTGATCTTCAACTTTCATGAAGACACAAAGACATATTTTTTTTAAATATATATTGATGGAAGGATCGAAAATCGAACAGAAGATAGGCCCTGGGGAAAAATAAAAGGAACAAAACACATAAGATAGCAAAACATGGAAGACATATCAAAAGATAGATGATGTGTTTCGTCAAAACATAGAAGATAGCGAAATATAGGCGATAACAAAAGAAAGACGATGTGGTTTGTCAAAACACAGAAGATAGTGAAACACAGACGATATCAAAAGATAGACGATGTGTTTCGTCAAAACACAGAAGATAGCGAAACACAGACGATATCAAAAGATAGACGATGTGTTTTGTCAAAACACAAAAGATAGTGAAACGCATATGATATCAAAAGATAGACGATGTGTTTCATCAAAACACAGAAGATAGCAAAACACAGATGATATCAAAAGATAGACGATGTGTTTCGTAAAAGCACAGAAGATAATGAAACACCAACGATATCAAAAGATAGATGATGTGTTTTGTCAAAACACATAAGATAGCAAAACACAGACGATATCAAAAGATAGACGATGTGTTTCGTCGAAACACAGAATATAGCAAAAGGCAGAAGATGTAAAACCCAGACGATACAAATCTCAAAAGAAGTGATGTCATCACATAGAGGAAGTGACGTCATCACATAGAAGAAGCGAAAGGCAGAAGATGCAAAACCCAGACGATACAAAACCCAGAAGAAGTGACGTCATCACATAGAAGAAGCGAAAGACAGAAGATGTAAAACTCAGACGATACAAAATCGAACAGAAGTGATGTCATCACATAGAGGAAGTGACGTCATCATATAGAAGAAGTGAAAGGTAAAAGATGAAAAACCCAAACGATACAAAACCCAGAAGAAGTGACGTCATCACATAGAAGAAGCAAAAGGTAGAAGATGTAAAACTCAGACGATACAAAACCTAAAAGAAGTGACGTCATCACATAGAGGGAGTGACGTCATCACATAGAAGAAGTGAAAGACATAAGATGCATCTTCCCTTATAAGGACCATAATTTTCGACTTAGGTGTCCAACATTTTCATAGTATATACTGCTGGAAAGTTAAAGAAAGACCTACAACTTTTAAGGGGACACATTTTACCTAAGTCATCCTAGATTAATCCAGAATTTCCCTCGAATACAGAACATGAATTTTCTACATTCATTCAATATTCTGCAGCCATTTCTCAACTTCATCACAACCTTTGAGATTCTTAAAGACATAATTTAAGTTCAATGTCTCCGTAAGAAATGTAGCCATATGTTTCTAGTTTAATCCAAATGAAGAATCATCTCTTTTGGATAACTAGAAGAAAAGTTATGGCTAACAAACCGAAACATACTTAGTGAATATTTCTAGACCACTACCAATTTTGTTTCCAAATCTCTCCTTATCACAACTCACACCAAGATTACTCTTTCTACTCCCTCTACTTCTCATTTCCTATAAAAAAATCACATTTAGAAACAATCATACTTGGAAGTTGTCAATGAATGCATGTACAATTATTTTCATGTGTACAAGGATTAAAAATCCGCATACGTGTATACTAACACTTTGCTGAGCATGAAATGCAAATTTTTCGAACTCTCACATTGCTATTCTCTCTATTAGAGAAATCTAGATTTTTATCCTTAATATGAGGGCAGGATGTTACAGCAACTGCTTACAGATATTGTCGGAACATCAAGGCAATAGGCTTAAAGGAGCAACTATGAGTAACCTAAGATGGTCTCACTTTATTTGTTTTGTTCCATATATTACTGGACTGTATTGATAAGTTACTATACTACATTGACTGATTGTGTACTGAATTTCAAACAATATATATCCGAGGTGTTTGATGCATGAAAACAATATTGGAAGTGCTACTTGTATATAAATGAGACTGCCTAATTGAATATTTTGATTCTCAACAGAAAAGTTAAATGCCGGACCTAGTCCGATGACTATTGATAATGAGACTGTTATACTATGATAATCCATGTAAGTGAAAGTGATTGAATTGATGATGGAATTGTGACATGCATATCATTTCAATGCATGTAATATAAAGGCGTTGTGATCGGATTAGCTAGTATAAAGCCCTTACACGTAGTGCTTTGCTCCGTGATTACTATTTTTACATGTAGAGCTATGCTTTGTGATTTTGTTCTGACTAAGCCCAATGGGCTAGTATTTGTATACGTATGTGATAGGCATTTGGTCACAACAATAAAAAAGAATGTGAGTCTCATACATATTAGCATTCACATATAATCGGAATTCACAGAATGATTTGCAAAGTTGTAATGAAATGATTGACTGTATGAACTGTGTGATTTTATGATGATTGCATTTGCTACATGAGTGAACCATCGAGGATGGTTACTCTACTGAGTTCCTAAAACTCATAAAAATTGCAATGTGGTTTTCCAAGTTTAATAAAGATCTCCAGATAGGCAAATTGGAGTTAGTGAATGTAACTAAGTGAAAGTTCCAGGTCGGGATCAGTTTGCGTCTACATATGCACTTCATTATGTTGTATTAAAAATGTAGTCATAAGTGTTATTCATTATGTATGGAAATGATCTTGCAATGTATTGTTATGATGACTACAAGTGTTTCGTTTCTGTAATGCGCCCAAGTGTCTACTGAAACTCTAATGAGTTAAATAATGATTGCAATTCTTGTGATTGAAAATGTTTATAAATAAAAATTAGGCCAAATTTGATTATCAATTTTTCGCATTTGCGTACGTTATTTAAGAAAATTTGCAATGAGTTTCGATCGCTTACTGTGCTAGCATGCCACCCTCGTAGGACTCATATTCAGATATCACTCAGGATGTTTGCGAGAGTGGGACATTACAGTAACAGTATGCTACATGCTAAGCCTTTATCCACTCCGGCTGCCTCATCTATAAAATTAAGTCATCATGATAATTCTCCTTTTGGTAACCCAACTCTCTATCATAACACCATTGGTGCTTTATAATACCTCACTCTCACCCTCCCTAAAATCTCATATATGGTCAATCGACTCAGTCAATTTCTCCAACAGCCAACTGAGCTTCGCTAGCGTGCTTGCAAACACCTCCTTCACTATCTCAAAGGTACTACCTCCCATAACCTCTTCATTCGACTAGTTCATCACTTTTGTTTGACTGCCTTCTCAGATTCGGATTGGGGGAACGATCCGGATAGATCCACCAGTGGTTTTTTTTCTATCTTGGTGGTAATTTAATTTCCTGGTCCTCTCAAAAACAACAAGTGGTAGCTCAGTCGAGTACCAAGTTTTAGCTCATATTGCTGTTGAAGTTGCATGGATAATGTCATTGTTCAAAGAGATTAATTTTTAGCTTGAAGGGTCACCTTTGGTTTTTTGTGATAACATTAGAGTTGCAACTTTAGCTAGTACTCCTTTTTTTTTACTCTCAGGCAAAGCACATAGAAATAGATGTGTACTTTGTAAGGGAGAAAGTAGCTCGTGGAGGCCTTTTAATATGGTACATTCCAACTGAGGAACAAACTGTCGACATCTTAACAAAAGCTTTATCAGCAACACGATTTGTTTATCTCACAACCAAGCACGCTGTAAGAGACCAGCTACACTTGAGCGGGGGTCATAAATACACTATTGAAAAAACTATCTAACATAATTATATGTGTGGCATATTTCTCTTTGTTTGTGGAATGTTCCCTCAACAAACCTTTATTGTAAATATAATACTGCAGCAGCTCTTGTCGGAAGAAAGGGGCCTGCACATTATGATTCCCCAATGCCTCCTTTATTTTCTTATTAAAAGGTTATCTATTTGAAATTTGGACAAATTAAATCATAGTTGTCAATTTGAAATCACATCAAATCGAATGAGTACAAATTTTTTATCCCAATGTGAAAGAATGTATCAATCGTATAAATAAACGAACCAAATTTTTTGTTTAGACTTTGGAATGGATTGGCCCGAGCTGCAAAGTCGAGAAGTTGGAATGCCTATTTTGGCATATTCATTCCCGTCACTTGCGTCAATTGACAATAATGAATGCATGCAAAATTATGCTAAAAATTCACATACCTCAAAAATAGAATATGGAAATTTTATCATGCTTTTACTGTTCATAGAAATGATGCAAAGTGCAAAAATAATCTAATCAATAATGAGAAAAGCCTTACACCTTAGCATTTTGACAATGTATATGCATATAAGATCAAAATATAAGTTTTTGACGAAATAAATGTGGAAGAACGTTATTAGCATTAAGCTTTCACCATTTTAATGAGCCAATTATTTTCTAATTTACATGAAAATAGATATTAACACTAGCAAAGTGCTCTCGATGAAAAACTAATTACAATTGAAGTCATTTGTTGTACTTAGTTTAACAATATGGTTTTGTTTACTTTGCATATTATGTATTATCTTGTTTTATGTTATGTTATCTAGTGGTTTGGTTCGTTTTGAGTAACTTTATATTTTTATATTGTGTTTAATAAACTGATAAGTCATTTTTTGTATTTAACTTACCAAAGTAATCTAATTAGAAAGAATAACGATTTATTTTATAATATATATATATGTTTGTGTGTATCAAGTTTTTAAAACCGGTTCGGTCGATTCAACTGAAAATATTCTGAATCGGCTTGTTGTCTGGTTTGGTTTTATTTAATACCTTTATATAAAAACTGGTTTATCAATAAACCAGTCGAATCGATATTCAAAAGTTAATATTGTAAAAACCAAAATTTTCTCCTCGCTGCTACTATTTGCTCTTCAATCTTCACCATCTTCTGTTAACATATCAGCTCACCTCCGTAGCCACGTTTGACTTTGGTTGACTCCTTCGTCCCATTAGACCATTTCGTCATAACATTTGATTGTTTCTCAGTGAGTGCACCCAACCTGAAGATTACGATAGATGTGGATGAGTTTTGACCTACCTTCAAAAAGCCTGGGGAGGATAAGACAGAGCTAAGCTGAGCTAAACGTAAACATATAACCTTGAAAATAGACCACCTAAAAGCTTGGAGCCAGGTCTAAAATTTTACGTTTGATCCTAAGTTTTGTAAGCCCAATTAAGTCCAAGACTACAAGTTCAGACTTGAACATAATCAATTTTAGATAATTTGAAATTCATTTAAATTGAAATCAAAGTTGATTAAATATATTTTTAAATTTTAAAAATTAAAATAATATTATTTTATTTAAAAATTGTAGATTTCAGACTAGGTTGAATTGAATCGAATTCCCGCTAAATTTAGACTAGATAATTTTTATCATTTCTACTTATACATTTGTACTTAGTTAAGTAAATATGTTATTTAGGGATGTCAATGAATTAGTCCATGGGTGATTATGCCAAATTTTTTAAAAATTAAAAATATAAAATAATTTTTTTTGATTGAGTTCGAGCTTAGGCTGTCTAAGCTCAGGTCTATTCGAGACTCTACTTTTTTAGATAAAATGATGTCATTTTGTTTCCAAAAATTAGACATCAGGCTGATTTAGCCCTAAGCTTGGGCTCATGAGTCGGTTTATTAAAAATGCCTAAATTTGAGTCCATAAGTCGGCCATGTTATTATTCTAACTATAACAATACAAATATTATGAATTAAAAATAATAAAAAAATTAGTGAAAAAAGAGGAATATTTTGAAGAGAAAAAAGAAGAACATTCTGAAGCGGTGAATTATAAAAGGTGAATCCTAAATTAATTAAAAAAAGTTGAAGAAGAATAAAGAAAAAAAATGAAGGAAGTGAGGATATATACTTATTATATTCTTATCATTCTAAGATAGATATAGAATAATAGAATAAGAACCAATGATGATGACTACTTTGGTTGATCGGTGGTGAGCAACTTGCAAGGCATAGCTTCCCCAAAAGCTCTAACGACTCGACTTTCGGCGGGAATGAATTTGTGTGGCCGTTCCATCATTATTCATATTATTATTTACGATTTTTTTTATTTTTAATATTTTAAAATTTTTACAAATCAAATCATTTATTTTTATTGATATAATACTATCAACGTTCACTTACTAATAATAATAATAAAATAAATATATATTTTTAATTCTATTAATTAATAAATTAAAAAATTAAAAAATTAGTAATTAAAAATTAAGCGTTTTAATTCTGTTATCTGTATATATATATGTGAAGGGAAACAGAACAGACGAAGGCAAATATAGACAAAAGATAAGAGGGAAGGAGAGGGAATGAATGAATGAGGTAATTAATTAATTTTCTCTTCTTTAATCATTTTCTTCTCCTCCTTAGTCCTTCCCTTCCATTGCTGTTGTTTTTTATTTTTGTTAAGGAATAGAGAGAGAGGAGAAGAGGGAAAGGGAAGTCAGTTGTCCGGTGGTGGCGGTGGCGTTGTTTTTCCGTCCGACGGCCGCTGCTACCCTTTCTTCTATTTCCTTTTAGAAGAAGGTTATATTTCTTTTGAATAAGCAATTAAACAACAGTTTCAGAATGAGGAAAATAAAAAAAAAGGTGTCGAGGATTGGAAGTTATGCAATAGCAACGTCAATGACGTATCATCAACCATGCATTACCTGCACCACCTTCAACATCCTTGCTCCTATCTACAAGCGTCTCAAGCACAATTCTCGCGAGAGCGATTACAAAGCCTTTTGGCTCTCCAGAAACCACCGTATTCTGGATTCTCTGTTGCACGAACGCTCTTCCATCATTTGCCTTCAGGTTTCTTCTTCATTTCCTTTCTTTCATCCTTTCTCTTAAATCATGAACCGACACATGCACATAAGTATGTATCTCTGTCTACAGGAGTTCTGGGTGGGCAATCAAGAGCTTGTTCACTTGTACGAGAAGCGACTAGGTGACGCTGGCTATGTCTTCTTCCAGCTTGGACGCACCAATAACCGCGGTGATGGTATCTTCTTCTTCTTCGTGTCCTTCGTCCTTTTTTCGTTACTTTCTTCTTCTTTTTTTAATTATAATTATATATTATAAATTTTCCTCAATAAAAAACTATTAGCAATTTAAATTTGTTCTGATTTTGCACATGCCCCCACCGTAACCTGTTCCATTTACGTACAATGTTGTTTGTTCCATGCTCAGGTCTGTTGACTGCTGTTCGGAAGGATTATTTCAGAGTTATTAACTACAGAGAATTGCATTTTAATGATTGTGGAGACCGTGTTGCCCAGTTGTTGCATGTTGAATTGGCTGTCCCGATTTCAGAATGTTGGACTAAAGATGCTCGCCAAGAGCTTCTGATTGTGAACACACACTTGTTATTTCCTCATGATTCTACTTTGTGTTTGGTTCGATTACATCAGGTAGACTAATTCTTCAATGTCTTCTTCAGTTCATTTGGCAGCAATGCAATTTCTCAATGTCTCGTTACTGCTGTTGACTAACAGGTGTACAAAATCCTACAATATGTGGAATCATACCAGAAAGAAAACAAGCTTAACCCCATGCCTATTCTGCTTTGCGGGTCAGTATGCAATTTATACTTCAATCTTCCCATATATGGTACTTTTATGGAGCCACACTCAATTGGTTTCTTTTACACTGCATATTTTGCTCTCTGCAGTGACTGGAATGGAAGCAAAAGGGGACATGTTTACAAATTCCTTAGGTCTCAAGGCTTTGTGTCATCCTATGACACTGCACACCAGTACACTGATGCAGATGCACACAAGGTGCTTTCTGCATCTTCTGATCAACAGCTGTGTTGCTTTTGCCTGAATTTCTCAATGAAGAAGAATATACTTTGCAGATTTTTGTCTTGCATTCTTCTGATATTATCCTTTCTTGTGTGCATAGTGGGTTAGCCATCTCAACCATCGAGGGAATGTATGTGGTGTTGACTTCATATGGCTTCTCAATCCCAATAGGTACTCTAAACTACTAAAAACAAGTTGGAGTGAAGCAATATTTGGCATGTTCAAGGTATGAATCTCACCGACAAGCCCCTCATTCCGAGTAATTTCAGTAATGGGCTTTGGTAGTATTACATCTCTAGATTAATCTTCTACTCAAAGAGTTATAAAGTTGGGCATTTTCACTTGTTTGAAGAGAAGAAGTTGTTTTGGCATCTCACTATATGCTAAAAAAATGACTACTAAACATAAATTTATTTCTTTTTCATGGTAAAAGAGCATTGACTTGCCTTTTGTTTTGGTGATAAATCTGGTCATTGTGAAATCTGTTTTGACTTGTAAGGACAATATGGAAGGGGCCACTTTAAAATTATTACACTAGTTTTTCTGGAGTTATCTGTATGAATCCTTTTCTAATAGGTAACCTCTAGGATGCTAGCTTTACACCATTTGTTTTGCATAGTGCATACACTTGACCACCAAAGCAGTTTAGGAGTCTATAGATTGTGTATTACGTTTCACTTTGTTAACTCTGTTTAATTTTGTGGAACACTGATTGCGGTTATTCTTGGCATTCAAAAAAAGTTCTTGAATTCAATCTCTGATGATGTAGTTGATTGTTTTTTCAGGACCTACTTAGGAGAGCATCATTGACAGAAGATCAAGCTTTTGCTTTTCTGAAGGTTGATGATGATGGTGATTGCGTTTCCTACTTGGGTTTTTGTGAAGCACTTCGACAGGTATCCCGCATATTTGAGGCCTTTGCGTCATCTTTTTAATTCTGGTTACTGAATAGTATGAGATTTTTCCTCCTTTGAGAACCCAATCCGAATAACATCTGAATTTGCAGCTTAATTTGACTGGTCATCGACATGGCCTCAGTGTTCAAGAGATAAACGACTTATGGATCCAAGCAGACGTTGATGGGAATGGTGTGATTGATTATAAGGAGTTTCAGGTAATAAATTTTTGTCCAATGTGAAATTCTTTGACTTAAAGCTATCTTGACACGGATTTTCAGATTAAGCCATAGACACAGAGGCGTCCTTTTTTTCAATTTCTGTTCATGTTTTGTACTACAACCTTAAAATGCTTCATTTTTTTATTTGGTGATGGTGATAATGGGAATGCAGCAGCGAATTTGGAGTCCTATGTGGTCAGAGCAACAAGATGAAATGAACAACGATGTGCAAGACAATTCTCTTAACCATGTACAAGTGCAAACCATTGGATTTAGCATAGAAAACGCTGTGCTTTTTCCTCCTGAAGTAGAGAAAGGAAGGTGGCCTGAAGACTATTATCTTTCCGATCATGCCCGTCTCACGGTGGTGCTCTCGCCAATAAGAATGCCATGCTCACTATCATCAACATCCTGATACATGCCAAAGAGAGAGTTGGTGTTTGATTTAAAGTAGAGGATCACAAGGATGAACAAAAGAGAAATATGAGGTCCATAGGCTCCGCCTGTTTCTGGTCCTGCATCGATCTTGCTTCCATGGCTGGTCGGTTGGTAGATTGGACAAGCTATTCACATTAACTTGTGCTTTACTCTGTCAGAGTGACATGGAACAAGGAGGAGGGTTCAAGGAGAAGCACGAAAGAAAGACGGAAGAGCAGAAGGTTGAACAGAGGAAGAAGAAAGAAGCTTATGAGGTAGACAATAAGGTGCAGAGCAGAAACCTGCACAGCAATGAGCTTCTTTCGTTTTTGTTTTTTGTGGTCTTCACCGATGAATGAGGCCTGGCCTGGCCTTCTTTTGTATATTTGAAGAGAAGAAGACCAAATAAGTAAAGAAAAAGACAATGTAAATCTGCAAATAGAGATTAGTCACAAAAATGTCAAGTGTACATAGTACATACACGCAAAAATATTTAGGAATGTATTTTTGCACCTTTTCTAATGAGTCATTCCTCAAACCGTTTATTTATGTACCTTAGTATGAAAATCCCGATTTTCTTTTTGTTTTTTCATGAATTATAGATAGGGAATGCAATGGGTCGTGTAGATGTGGGCTTGTCTCTAGCCCAATTCAAACAATGCTCATTGCTCGTTAATTAAATTAATCCTTGAATTTAATATAAAATTTTATTGATTTTAGTTTATTTTATATGTATATGTAAAACAAAAATAAGTCACCACGAATTAAATTAACTTTTAATTTGGTTTAGTCTGATATTTGCTTTTGACTTGGTTCAGTTTAATATTAATTTGATTCGAAGCTATATCGATATTATTTTAATGATGAAATGTTAGACCTTTCGGACTGATTCTTATGTTCAAGCTCACTCCCAAACTCGAGCTTAATTTTAATTTGTTGGATTGGAATCGGACCAGTGAATATTATGTACGGTTGATGGAATTTGTAGGTAACGTGTGGGATTATGATTGGGTAGACAACACACAGTATGAACGTCACCTTCTTGGGAGAAAGCGCGTGGTCGGAAGATACTATGTGGCTTCATAGATTGTGAGTTGTGACCGCTACTTTCTTCGCCCAAATTCATCGCCCTCTCTTAGATGCTGAGAGTCGAGTTAGTACACATACTTACGTATATGAATGGCTGAGATATCGTTGAATTCTCTTCCTTTGGGATTCAGATTCAGACCTACGGATGAAGAATTGGTAGATTTCTACTTAAGATCGAAGATCAATGGTGAGCATGAAGCAGTTCAGGTTATCCGCGCAATTGATGTCTGTAAATGGGAGCCTTGGGACTTACCTGGTTCGTTCGTTCATTTTCCTTTTTCTTTCAGTAATTATAACAATCAAATAATGATTTTTAACTACGTGCGTGGTTTTGGATTGGATTGGATTCAGATTTTTCCATCGTAAAATCGGATGATCCGGAATGGTTCTTCTTCTGTCCAGTAGATCGTAAGTATCCCAACGGCCATAGACTGAATAGGGCTACAGAAGGCGGTTACTGGAAGGCCACCGGGAAAGACCGTAAAGTGTTAAAGTCAAAACTCGTTATCGGTAAGAAGAAGACTCTCGTCTTCTACACAGGTCGAGCTCCGAAGGGCCAGCGCACCCATTGGGTTATGCATGAGTACCGTCCTACACTAGATGAACTTGATGGAACTAAACCCGGTCAGGTACGTACCATGTATCTTTTTCTCTTGTTCCATTGTTGTATGAAGCTTTATTTTTGGTTGAATAGCACATGCCCCGTCGTTCCTTGCACTGAAACATCACCCCCAAGAATGAATCAAATGTTAGTTTCCTGCTTTCTTATTGTTGCAGACTCCCTATGTGCTATGTCGTCTATTTAGGAAACAAGATGAAAGCACACAAGTCGTTATTTCTGAAGAAGAAACTGAACATACCGTTTCGCCACCTATCACTGTCCAGTCGTCTCCAGACGTTACACAATCTGAACTTGCACAGGGTCAAAAATCTCCAGTAAACATAGTAGTTCCTGACATTCCGCTCCCTGTTCAATACCAGTCCAATTGCCGCAATTCTTCTGAAGGGGGACGCCAAATTTCAGATTTAGCAACATTTGAGGTGAAGATCTTTTTTTTATATATAATCATTTTCGGTGAGTTGGATTGCAATCTATTGACTTTTCTTGCTTTTATTTGATGCTCTAGCAGGATCAACAATTGGAAGAAGTCCTCAAGTGGTTCACTGACTCACCTCCAGAACCTCTAGATGAAGAACTTTTTCCCCCAGTACACTCACAGTTGCAAACAGTGATGGTATCTTCTTGCTCTTATGATCCCATCAGCAATTTAAGGACCGGTGAAGAAGTTGATGTGCAGTGTAGTCACAACCTGAAAGAACCAGATACTTTTGTCTCTGAATTTGTGGAATCCCTCTTTAACCAGTCTGATGATTACTTGTGTGTGGAGTCCAGTGTTGGAAAGAATCCAGCGATTCAAAGCGAGCTCGTGGAGAAAATGATCTCTCACGACGAAACCCATACTTCCAGTCAACGGGATGCTAAATTTGCCCAAGGCGCCGTAAGTTTAAACCACAAACTATTTACTGCTTATTCATTGTTTTGCAACCCTTTTCGTACTTGAATCTGTTTTAATTTTTGAAAATACATTGAACTAGAACTGTTACCTAATTGTGAACAAGTCTCAAGATTCTATTGTTCCGGAGGTTAACATTGACTCAAAGCATACTGTTCTCTTGGAAACAACTCAGGTAACTTATGGAACACCAACATGGGACTTTAATGTCAGCCAAGAGCAAAGAAATGTTGGTTCATTAAAGGAGTCATGTGATCCTCAAAGAGCTGCTCAGATTTCTGCAACAAACCAGTTATTAACTAACCAGATGAATGAAACTGACTCCGGAGAATTTGTAACTACGGGAATCAGAATTAGGACTCGCAGTCCTCAAGATCAACTGCCCGTCAATGCTGCGAGACAGGGTAATGCATCGAGAAGAATACACCTGCAGTGTAAATTCCAAATCCACCCCCTTAGATTTGGCAAAAATTCTTCAGATGGGACCTTCAGCTCTGAAACCAAGGTAAGAAGCTCGAAACTCATGGACCTTGAGCTGATTTTTTGTCTTGAGTTTTGAACACATTTTAATTCTGTATGTGCAGGAGGTGAAAGAGATTGAAAGTGATCCTCGCAGTGTTACCAATGCAATGTATGAAAATCATGAGCCATCTGTTTTTGAGACTGGCCGAAGCAATAAATCTTCTCGCGAATTGGGGCATCAAAGTGGACGAATCATGAGAACGCAGACCGGGGCCTTAGAGCTCATTAGAGTCCCATCCGTGTTCTCAAAGACCTGTCCTGCTCATGATCCTTTTTGGTCAGTAGTTCTCTTTAGTGTAGTTGCGGTAGTAGTAGTCCTGTTCGTGATTCTAGTAAGCTCACGGAGATGGCTTATTTTGGAAATTGCATGGGGGCTGTAGATATAAGGTAAACTAGCTATAACTGAATAAAGGCTATTTGTATAGGGTTGTTGTAGAATGATGAATAGTCTTAGTTTTCATTTCAGGCAAATATGAATTATAACTGCAGTGCCTTGAGCATGAATCGTGAATTATATATATATATATATACTATGTTTCAGTTCATTGGTTTGTATATAAACAAGGCGTTTGTTCTTGTCTGAATCGCAAAAATCTTGAAATCATCAATTTTCCCATGTAAAATTTGATGCCAAGTTTTTGAACACTTTATCTTGATGAAATCAAGCTCAAGTCCCTGATTTTTACTGATTATTTCCCATATGAATTATTTATTCTAATAAAATAATTGGGAAGTAAATATTTTTCAAGTCTAATATTTTATATCACTTCTAATAAAATTTAATATTTTACAAGTTTAGGATAGAATTTACTGTTTATAAAATGTGTGTGTGTGTGTGAATCGGGCGCGTGACGGATCATCATAATAACTTTTTTTAAAAATATAAATTAGTGATACTTTAATTTTTATAGCATATATTAACGTTTAATAAGTAGTAGTTGATTATGTGTTATAATTGCGAATGTTTATAACCAAGATTATTATATGCTTAAGATTATTATATGCTTATGAATATTGATAAATTGTTTACCAATTTTTATGAATAATTTATTATAAAAAGAACATAAAGTTACTTACTTCATGATTTAAGTATAATAAAAATTTTAATTATGATATACATATATTTTTTATTTTACTGATATAAAGTAGAGTTCTTCGCTAGCATATTGATAAATTTCAAGTTATTATATTTACAAAAAAAATTCGATTTATTATTTATTTAATTATGCTTCAAATTTATAAATTTATTCATTTAAGAAATATTTTATCTTAATTTTATAGTTTGTTTGTTTAGAATGATCAAAACATACAAGTAAATTCATATTGGATATTGATTTTATAAATGCATTTATATAATAAAATTTACACCATTTCTTAATTTTTGAAACTCATTTTTAAAAAATGTAATATTTTGGTTTAACAAATATTTATTTTACAAATACAATATCTTAATTTTATAAATATATTTATTTAAAGTCTATAGATCGTGATTTTATACATTTATTTATAGAGATCAATTAGAATTTATCCTATTTTCTATAAATATTAGTTCAGTAATAAGTAAAAAGTAAAAACATTTTCATCGGTTATAATTGTATAGATTACTTGGTGATGATTGGTTTGCTGTTGTAGATCACACGATGTCTCGGTTGCTGCTGCTGCTCGGCACTTTGACTTGCCTGCTTCATCTGATGCCCTTCGACTTTGACGCTACTGTGGAAGCCACTTCTCAACCAACCTATGCTCAACAACTTTTGAGCTTAGCCCAGCGAGACGCAGAATGGTTAGTGTCTGTTAGGAGACAAATCCATGAGAACCCGGAACTCAGATTCCAAGAATACAACACCAGTGCTCTTATTCGCTCTCAACTCGACGCACTCGGCATTTTTTACTCATACCCAATTGCTCAAACTGGCATCGTCGCTCAAATTGGCTCTGGTTCTCCCCCTGTAATTGCTCTTCGGGCCGACATGGACGCTCTTCCCTTGCAGGTACACATTTTTCGTTTACATTGGAACTGAAGAGATTTTATATCTTTTTAGTGCTCTGTGATTTGGTTTTTATATGTAATTAAGTAGGAGCTTGCTGAGTGGGAGCACAAGAGCAAAATTGATGGCAAAATGCATGCCTGTGGACACGATGCTCATACTACTATGCTTTTAGGTGCTGCTAAGTTGCTTAATGAGCGTAAACACTTGCTTAAGGTCTGCTTCCTATTTCCCATTTATATGTCCTTTTGCTTGATAAGTCTCTGGTCGAAGTTGAGGCCACACTGAAATGAATATAAATTGCTTCACTGTCTGATGCACGACCATTAACTTGTTGTTCTTGTCAGGAATTAGGACAAGTATAAAAGCATTCAACAATTTATAATAAATTTGCAAACCTTCTATTCTAGAGCTAGCTTTTGAGAACGAGTTAGACACTTCTAACAACACATCAGACAAGTATAAAAGCATTCAACAATTTATAATAATGTGCAAACCTCCTACTCTTGAGTTAACTTTTGGGGATGAGTTAGACACTTCTAATATGGTATCAGAGCTAAGTTAGTTTGTTTCGATATTTTGGGGCAGTACCCGGTTATGTGCCTTTGTCCAATATGTCCATCAGATGTCCAGTCATGCTCTGGACTGAGGGGAGTGTGTCAGGAATCCCACATCGTACAAGTATAAAAGCATTCAACAATTTATAATAACGCGCAAACCTACTACTCTTGAGCTAACTTTTGGGGATGAGTTAGACACTTCTAACCGTTCCTTTGGTAGGATTAATGCGAACTGAATAATCTGTTTTTTAATTCAAACTTGCCGTCTTTCTTGTCAAAATATTCGTTTATTCCTTTCAGATCATTCTCTTTTGCTCTGATAACTTGGGATAAATGTAACATGAAAGTTTTATGCAGTCTGGGTAAAGACATGTCCTTTCTGGTATTTGGTTTTGAAGGGTACTGTGAGGCTTCTTTTCCAACCAGCTGAGGAGGGTGGTGCTGGGGCTCTACATATGATACAAGAAGGTGCCCTTGGTGATGCTGAAGCGATATTTGGAATGCACATTGATTCCGAACTGCATACTGGAAGAATAGCCTCCCTTTCAGGGCCAGTGTTAGCTGCCGTATCCTTTTTCAAAGCTAAAATAGAAGGCAAAGGTGGCCATGCCGCAATGCCACATAAAAATTTGGATCCGATAGTTGCTACATCTGCTGCAATCGTGGCTTTACAACAGCTTATCTCAAGAGAAGTTGATCCCCTCCATAGTCAAGTATGCATTGTGACCTTAATGTTTCAATGGCTTTTGTCTCAATACATGATAAGCTTCTTCGTACATTACTGTCTTGTAAGCTATCTCTTCCAAGATCAACATTACTGTTGAATTGCTGCCTAATTCTCCGAATTTATAGAACATGTGGCAGTCGTTTATATAAGTTGGAGGTTTAATCACCAATGTTACTAGCTAACCATTTTGTCTTGATACTGACACTTCGTTTTTGGTATTAAGGTTCTATCTGTTACATACGTGAGAGGTGGGAATGCTTTGAACGTAATTCCGCCATTTGTTGAGTTTGGAGGCACGTTGAGGAGTCTTACAACTGAGGGCTTACATCAACTCCAGCGTAGGGCAAAAGAGGTGAAAAAGATCAACTGAATAATTCCTTTTTTCAATGGAATCCTGTCATTCATCACTTATTTCGTATGTCATTCTGTCATACCAAATTCTACCCATGTAGGGATATTATTATGATGGTGAAACCATTTATGAAATAAGAGTTACATTTGCTTCTTTCACTAGCTGCTTGCATGACAGTAATAGAACTTGAGTGCATGAAGTGTGGAATGGAGGTTGAAGCTTAGTTATTTCGTTTTTCACAATTTCAATTTTTTTAAAAAAATATTTAGGAGCTGATCTCCAAAATTTTAAGTTTTTAAGTTTAATTTGGATATCTTCGTTGAACCATAAAGTGAATGAAGTAGTTCATGCTTGACTGACTATGCTGATGTGAGCTTTGTGTAGGTTATTGAAGGAGTGGCAGGTGTACACAGATGTACTGGATACATTGAAATTGTGGATAAAGATTACCCTCCATACCCTGCTACTATAAATGATGACAATCTTCATTTATATGTTCAAAGAGTTGGTAAACTTCTTCTAGGTCCTGAGAATGTAAGAACTGGTAAGAAAGTAATGGCAGGTGAGGACTTTGCCTTCTATCAAGAACATGTTCCAGGAGTGATGCTCAGCATTGGGATTAGAAACGAGAAGATTGGATCAGTTCATTCACCGCACTCGCCTTACTTCTTCGTTGACGAAGATGCTCTTCCGATTGGGGCAGCATTCTTCACTGCACTGGCAGAGAATTATATAAATGCGAATCAGCAATCTGTTGAGCAGTAAACTGAAATACCAATCTAACTTTTATGGGAGAATGAGGAGCTAACAGATGCGTGTGTTAGATGACTTAAACTTTGTCCAATTTCAGTGTATGTAGACATGGTTTAGTACTGGAAAAAGATGATCTATGTCTGTCTTGTTCCAAAAGCTCTTTTTGATAGACAAGGTTGCTAGTATCACTATTTATTTTTAATATAGTAGGTAAAAAAACGAAGGTCTTTATTGTTTAAATAATTTAAATTTTTTATAGTTTTTAAACTTTTTGAAAAAAATTATAATCTTTTTATTTTCAGAAAAATTCTCTTCCAGATATTTGCTAAAAACTAATGCTATATGTTCAAGTAATCAAATGTCATTTATATAATGTTATGTTTGCCTTAATTTTGTATGTTAGCCTTCATCCCACATATTTTGTGGAAATAGGCTTTAAGTCTTTGGTCTCTTATATATATGGTCTTTGTCCCATATTGGCTAGATAACATAAGCGTTTTGTCTTTAGCTCCTATATAAGGAGTTTAGTGGTGGCTTTTAGAAGATAAGTTACTACTTGGTGGAGGTTAATAATACAAGTCTTTAGCCACTCTATTTGTAAGAGAGCTTGCCCCTTTATTTTGTGTTTGCATTTAAAATTCTTGTTTTCGTTGGGTGTTATTTGGTGTTGTTTTCTATTTGTTTTCTTTGTGGATATAAGATTTGGTGTTGTTTTCTATTTGTTTTCTTTGTGGATATAAGAAATGATGGCATTAGCATCGATAAAGTAAAGTTAGATATTCCATCACTCACGTATAACTCAAAGTTTTCTACATGGCAAATCAAGATGAAAGCAATCCTTATTAGTCTTGATTTAGATGAGGCACTCCTTGGAATGAAAAAGATGTTTAGTTCAGACTTAGAGAAGGAGAGGAAGAATTTGAAGGCACTCGCTCAAATTCAGCTGAACTTATCAATAGAGATTCTTCAAGAAGTAAAAAGACAACCGCTGCCGATTTATAATTGAAACTTGAATCACTTCTTATGACAAAGAGTCCAGCAAATCGCTGACATGCTAAGTCCAAGTTGTACTTACATAAATTACCAGAAGGTAAGGCTTTTAAATTACTTCGTGAAGAATTTTGGGAGATTATCAATGATTTAGAAAATCCTGATGTTAAAACCAATGACAAGGATTTGGCTATGCTTTTGTTAAATCATCTGCCACCATCATATAATAGTTTCCATGACACTATGCTTTATGGAAACGATACTATTATCTTGGATGAAGTTTGTTCTAGTTTGTTGGCTAGAGAAAGAATGGACACATCAAAGCATGAAGAACATGGAGAAGGTTTATATACAAGAGGGAGAGTGCTTGAAAAGAACAATGAAAGAAGTTCACAAGTGAGGTCCAAGTCAAAACATCAAAATCTTTGTTGCAACTATTGTAAGAAGCAAGGTCATATTAAGGATAATTGTCTCAAATTGAAGCAAAAGAATCAGAAATAAAAAAATGGAAGCAAACAAGCAGAAATCGTCAGATGAGGCTAGTGTTGCTACCCATGAATATGACTTTGGTCTAGTGGCCGGTGCCACAAAGAAGAGTGCAAAAGTTCATGTGGTAGCTCATGTTGATAACGACCGAAGTCGGGAATGGACCATGGATTCAGCTTGCTCATTTCATTTGACTCTTGACAAGGATTGGTTTCACACGCATAAACAACTCGATCAAGGAGTAATAATGATGGGGAATGACTACGCTTGTAGGATTACGGACATAGGAAGTATAAAAGTTCGGATGCAAGATGAGATAGTGAGAATATTATCAGATGTAAGGCATGTCCTGATATGAAGAGAAATTTGATCTCTCTAAGCACCTTGGAAGACAGTGGTTGTGCGTTCGTCAAAAGGAGTGGTTCGTTGAAGATCATCAGAGGATCACTAGTAGTCATGAAGGGATATCGGAAAGGGAAACTCTACATTTTCAATGGCAAGATCGTCACCCAATTCCATAAAATCATACTCGAACATGAATACTAAAAGTGAGCATATGTATTTATACCTTTGTTTCAATCCTAAAAGTGAGCATATGTATTTATACCTTTGTTTCAATACTAAAAGTGAGCATATGTATTTATACCTTTGTTTCATATTTTGAATTAATTGACACCTATAACAATGATATCATTCTTCCACGACTATATTTCTAAACAGAAGTATTATAGAGTGATGTGCATTAAGATCTAAAAAATTTTAATTTTGAATTAATTGACATTTAAAAAATGATAGTAAATTGTATTGGTTAACTATAATTCTCTAAAATCATACTTTTGAATTGATATTAATTTTTAAAATGCAAATATTTATGCATGCCTCTATTTCATATTTTAAATAATGTTTATATTGAAGATATTGAATTGTAGTTTTAAACAACATTTCTTCAAAATTATAATTTAAAAAAATACTGTAGATTGATGTTGATTCAGATTTAATGTATTACATAATGATGTTAATTAGGATTTAAAAGTGTAATGTATTATAAAGCAATGTTAACTAGTAAACTTCTTATTACAATTCATTCATTTTACATAGTGAATTTGTTCTTAATTCCGTTAGTTTAAAAAGGACATTTGAAATTAGTTTTTATAATTTAAGAATCAAGATGAAAAATATTAAATTATAAAGATAGGAATTATGATTCGTCTAGAAAATATGCTGAGCATGACTTGTTTCTTTATTCTTTATTTTGTTTTTTATGCGAAGCTTGTATATGGAACGAACAAACAAGAAAGAAGCCGAAGAAATCTGTGAAGAAGCCTATACGATTCAATACTTCTATAAATATTAATAGATTTCTCACGAAATGTATTCCGAACAATTATTTTAGTTTATACTATAAAATGAAGTGCTTAGTAGTACATTTGCGATGAGCGTGCCCGTCCCACAAAGAAAGTTATAAAGGCGAAATACATAATTATATTATTATTGTTTAAATAATTTTCGACGTCCTTTTAATTAATATTAACTACATTAATTAATGACAGCTCTACTCCCCTTTTTTAACCTGCGAAACAAAATCTGCAAAACCCTAACCATAAATTATGTAGAAAATTTTGAGAACCCTAATGTCGATTGAACAATGTTTGCTAGATTGAATTTGAAAAATCAGAATGGCTGGCCCATTGAACAGACCCAAACTAGGGGCTAGGTCCTTCTTTATATTCTAGAGGTTCATAATAGTTCGTAAACTACTATATTTGTAAATTAAAAATGAGAGTTAGAATAGAATAAACCCTTCCGTTAGCGAATCATTTCTGTCAGTATTTATTTTGCAAACGAGTAAATTTATCAGTTTAATCTATCATTAAAAATGAGTTGATATCATTCATCAACTTTCCTCACGAGTATAAATTAAATAATGTGTAACCAATAACAGAAACCTAAAAGACTATTCAAAACTTGTGTAATGTTGTGAGGAAGAATTAACATAAAGACTAATCCACATTATGAAGCAAGATATTTCACAAGGTAAAGTTGTTCATTCTACATAGACTATCGAATATATCATATTAAGATGTATTGTACATGAATCTATGGGTATTAACTGCTTACTGGAATTCTTTAACCTTTTTCGCCTGTTTTACTTACTTGAGGTTGAAAAAAATGTTATTCCCAGCTGCGTTCGATTGGTCAAAATCTTAAACATTATTCGCTGTAAACTAGTCAATTTCTTGAGCAACAGTCTAATCCAAGTATAATTTTCTTTTCTTTTCTTTTCTTTTTTTGATTGTAAGCACTAACTTTGTCACTACCAAAACGAAACTGATTAGTATCTGTTAGGAAATTAAACTATTTCCACGCAACGAAATAAACGTCAGTAAAAACAACACAAAATTTTGATAACAGAGTTCGGCCAAATTACGCATACGTCTTAGGGGCTACTGCACACCCTTTTTATTAGGGAGAAAAATAACACTTACAAGTGTTTA
>JANTPM010000001.1:88793-100054 GCA_025434745.1 Erythroxylum divaricatum
AGTAGGTGGTCACATGTGTATTAGGTGTTTGAAATGTACTATAAATAGAAGGGTTCACTTGATGTAAGATACACCAAGATATAAGAAGAATTCTCCTCTCTCAAATATTCTTACATTTTAGTTTCGATTTTATAACACTTTCAAATATTGAAAATCTAATTCTAATAATGTCCATCTAATCTTACCATATATTTCTTTACCTCAAGCAGTACTTCTCACCTCAGATAGCTCCTCCTACCAAGAAACGAAACAATAATACATTCTTCATAAATGAGTTCCTCTCATCATATTTAAGTTTTCCCTTTTTTTTGTTCATGAGTGTTTTTTCCTTTTTTGTTTTTTTTTGTCTATGATCATCGTTCTCTTTTAGATCTATCGTTTGATTTAGCTTCTCCTTTCATTTTCTCATCCTGTCTACATTCTTTTGCATTTCTTGAAATTTTTTGTATATATCTAGATTTGTTTGTTTGTTTGTTTTCTTTTCATTTTAATGTCATTTGCAATAAAATTTTTCTTTTCATTTTAATAATGAATTTTTTTGATGATATCACTTATAATGAAATTGATGTTTATAACTTGCCCTATATAAGTGTGAATGTTTATTATTTAATAAAATAATTTTTTAGTCAAAAAAATATCATACAAAATAATTGAATTCATTTTGATTGTACTTCAAATAATGTAATTGAATTCAATTATAATATTACTGAATTTGTTTCAAATATTATAAATTGAATTTAATTCAATCTTATTAGCGTAATTTTATCTAATTCATTAATGAATTCAATTAGAAAATTTCTAAACGGCTCATCAACTAATAAAAACAACTCTTCTAACTCCATCAAGCCTCTCCACTCCCTATCATTCCTATGTAATTGTACTCGATTTGAGAAAATTTGGGATTGTTTGTGGTTTTCAAATTTCAAACAGAAACATCCAAGTGGATATTCCTAATCTACAGAAGCAGCCTTTCTTTGCAATACCCACCTCTAATTCTATTTCTTATTCTAATTCAAAACATAAACCCTAAAGTCTCCCCGCAAACAAACAAACCTAGGCCAACAATTGGTTTGTGGCGGCCAATCTCCCCTCCCAGTTCTTCATCTTCAGAGTTGAAGATGGTGGATCCGTTCCTCCATCAAAATACCTTTCTTTCTTCAATATAACTGCTGATCACATGTCACCTCCATCACCTATACACCCAATCGCAAACGCTCTTCCTCAAGAACCTGCCGATTTCTTCTTCACTACTCTCTCTGTGTTCTTCCTTTTCTCTTCCGCTGCCTCCAAATCCAACTCCTTCAAGTTCCCATTTTTCTCTTCCCCATCTAATCTTTGTCGCTTTTTAAAACTACCCAACATGTCCATTTCCAAAACCAATCATCGTTTCGCCAGCCCACAGTCTCTATCCGACTGGCTCAAGCCTCGTTTGCCTTCAGATTCTTTAGCGTCTTGGGGCGTCAAACCTGGCACCAAGAACGTCCACAACCTCTGGCTTGAGCTTTCGGAAGGCGAGACCTCTCTTGCCGACTCCACGCCACCCATTCGCACCGTCAATGTCGTTTCTGTTCGAATTCTGGGCAATAATGATCGAGTTCTCATCGAGTCGCATCAAGAATTATCTGACGGAAGTGTGAGGAATCGTAGCAGGCCCTTGTCGGAAAAAATGAAGCCCGATGAGGCCCCCGAAGCTGCTGTCTTTCGCGCCATTAAAGAAGAGCTTGGGTCGGTTGTTAAGGACATTGGGGCCGTATCGATTGTGCCAGGTTCGTACAAGGAGAAAGTTGAGGAACGCAATTCGTTGTCATATCCGGGTTTACCAGCTCGTTATGTTTTGCATTCAATGGACGTGGTGGTGGATGGTTTGCCCGATGGTGAGTTCTGCACAGAAGAATCAGAGGAGTATGGTGATTCCGAAGAGAAAAGAGCTGCCAATCAAGCAGTGTCAGTTAAGAGGCATTTCTGGGAATTGGTCAGTTCTGATTCATTTCAATCTTGATATGGTCATCAAAGCTGTCGATTTACTTCAACTGCCACAATTTTGGGTTTCACATTAATTAGTTGCTTTTTTGATTACCTTGCCATTAGGCGACAGCGGAGTTACAGTTGATCATGTGCTTTAGGCATATATCATGTTAGTAAAGAACGTGCCTACTGAGCCACTGTAAATAATCTACATGTTGGTAAAGAACGTGCCTACTGAGCCACTGTAAATAATCTACATGTTACTAAAGAACGTGCCTACTGAGCCACTGTAAATAATCTAACATAATTTAGCTTGGAACATATGACCTTTTGCTTGCGTTACTTTTCGGTTCATGATAAGAATGTTTCATCTCTGGCGTTGTACAATTAGCTTCTGCTGTGGTCTTTCCTAGTTTGATGGCTAATCTATGGTGGTATGCTGATACCTTAGTTTTAACTTTGCCAGTTTCGATGGAACAGGATCTCATCCAGTTTAAAGGATATAGTTTCTGGATGTTCGTTGATTTTTGTTCTACTTTTATAGTTGATGTTTACCATGTTTACTGAAAGACTGTTGTTTGCTTGTTTGTTTCTCGAGAATCTCTTACTGAATCATTTCTTATCTGGAGACTTGGACCAAGTTCTTAGTTCATTAGGGTTAGACCAAGTTCTTAGCCCATTAGGGTTCAGTAAAGTCATTTCTCCTTTCAGATTTTCATTTATATATCTATTTTTCTCTTTGATACAAGAGAAAGCATGTCCATTCTTCTCTATTGTCTATTTCTTCTCATATTGCCCGCCATGGTGGCTCATGTGTGCATGTGGACTTCGGCCTACGTCATAAATTGCATATGTTGTTTTTCATGTGAACTGTTCATGTATAGCGCTTAACATTGTAAGCATAACAGCAGAAACCCTACTATTTGTTTACACAAAACTTCCTCATGCTACATGTGCAGAATCCAATAATTGGATTCACATAAATTCCTGTCTTGATTTTTACGAATTCATTTCCTACCTTGAGAGAATTGATGTACTCATAGATGTTCTCTAATCAGTTAGAATCAGGTCTTGTAGCACTTAGACGTGTGATAGATTGTTCATCTCTTGTTGCGTTGGATTTTTCCAACTTTGAATGGAAAACCTAGCCTTACTTTTATAGTAGACAGCTTGCCTTTTAGTTTCTGTTCTAAGTGCTGGGAGTTTGTATTGGATAAGGCCGCCTATCATTTTTCAAACCGTGTAGCTGTTTCATTTGCATGGCTGTGTATACAAGGCATCAAAATACAACATCCTTTAGGTTAAATATCAAAATTTTTAGTGATATGATCCACAAATGCTGAGTCTTTATTTTCCTTTGTTATGGTAAATCAGCATATAACCTGTTTTAACGTGCCATTTAAACATTGTCAGAATTTAAATTGGACTACAAAATAAAATTCAATGTGAAAATTTATTCTACAGAGATGAGGATCTGAACAATAACGTCTTAATTTTGATAAAGGAGTTGGTCTCTCAACTGCATAGTAACTTTAGTTCATTTGTCATGAAAGGTAAATTTCTATTTCTAGGGGTCTTTTACAAAAATGTTCTGGAGGCTTGTGGCAGGGACCTGCCAAGCAAGATAACACCAACTTGCTTTTCAGATAATTGTAAAGTTCTTTCGCTTTAGAAAGTTGCGGCGACCTTTCTCCGTATTGATGTAGAATTCACGACTTTGGACTTAACTGCTAAAATAGCTGTTGGTTTGGTAGTTATCTGGAACCAATAAAGTTTGGAGCTTGTCAATTTTAGACTCCATAATATACCTATCTGAATACAGGTACAACCACTTGTATATTTGTACTTTCACAGCTTTCATCCTCCTATGGGTAAGAATCATGTGAGAAGCAAGTCCATTCTTTCGGGAATTTTGAATGTTCTGTTAAGTATATTCATTGTTATACAGATCCAATTCCATACCTACGGTGGCTGAAAAAAAAAGGTGAAAATTATTGATGGAAACAGATTCCATAAATCTAATGGACATGGGGGTCCCAGAACGTTGTGCCTATGGACTATCTTATGTTATCTCTAAGCCTTTAAAGTCGAGGAGCTTGACATGGACATAACATCCTAAGCAAAGCAACCAACTTGCTTCCCTTTTCCTCCATAGAATCTCACCTCTTTCCTCATTTCCATGCATCTCTATCTGGACTCAGAAAAGCTTCACCATAAAACAAGCTATGAAATGAAATCGCCATCCTTTTATTTCTTTAATCATTAGAGCCAGAGGCCAAGCAAATTCTGAGTAGCAGATGAACATAAAATATAGGAATATACTAAAAATTTCAACTGTATCATTCATGTACTATACAGAAGCTACACCCCACTTAGATCAGCAAAAGAAAGCTGGTAACTTGACAAAATATAAAGAAAGAGGAAACTAATTTCCATGTTTTTTTACTTTTCAGAAGATCTAAATGTCTCACACAGTTGTTGAACACTGAGTTCCTTGCTTTGAACTCAGAGGAGCAGTGGGAATAGTTGGTCCAAAAGGTAGAATTGCAGTACAACTAACGACAAACCTGTAACGTCCTGAGACCCAAGTCCCCACTTTCCACCTGAGCCTTCCATTCGCTTTCAAATTGATGACTAACTTTCCGGCCGTCTGGTCACGTCCCACTTCGTAACCGAACGACGAAGCCACCGGTAAATCAGTTCCGACCAAAGATCCTGTTAGTATATTGTTATCTTGATGGCCCTGGTAGAATGGAGGAAGAGAGGTGTCGATAGTTATCTGCTGACTTTTGTACACTGCATAAACTTGGAACTGATCATAGTAAATACCAACTTTTTGATTCGGGTTCTTGGATTGTAACGTTACTTGGATATAAGAGTTGAGGAGATTAGGGCCTGACAGATTGAGTTGGTAGATATCAACTTGCCTGAGGGAAAACTCTGGTTTGGTTGGGCGTAGGATGAGCCAGATGATCAAGACTAGGGAAAGAACAGTTGTGAAAAGTGCAGAGGAAGCAAAAAGTAGCTTCTTATAGAACTTGTTGATGTTTAATTTTCCTTTGCTTGCACAGTGTTTTGGAGATTGTATAAAGAATTGAGACATTTGCAGTTGAGAGAGGAGGAGGAGGAGGAAGAGGAGGAGAATATGTTTTTGTCTGCAACGCTAAGGAATGAGAAATGATGGGGTTAATAAAGAGGAGAGGCACTTTGGAACAGAAAGAAAGCAGCAATTATTTTGGCAGTGTCATTGCTTTTGACTGCCTCTTCTCCTGCTGGACTTCTAAAGTTATTTGCTTTTATCTATGGTTCTAATTTCATTTAGTTCACTGAAACTGGATTTTCGACCGTTGGATCATTGGAAATTTCCCAGTTTTATTTTCCCTGAACTTGTAACAGATGTGGGACAAAGACTGAAACTTTTCAGTCTTGACCTTATAATTTGTTTCATTTTCTATTTCACATGGACTTGAACTTCAACCAAAATTGCTGGAAATTAAGTGCTATGAAGCTGAGTTAAATTGTCTAGTGCTGATTAAGTTTTATCTGCTAGCTGAAGTTTGTTTGCTCGCGTTTCAACATTGGTTGAGCAAAATAAGAGTTAAAAACATTATGAATCCAATTCAGATACGCTCAAATTCTTCCATTACATGACAGGGACAGGCCACTGTCTGAGAGCAATTACTTCACTTCTTTTGGGATCAATGTTTTTTTATGATCTCTTCGCAAAAAGGATCCTTCTGGTTGAATATTAGACGTACACTATATGGATTCTATATGTAAAATGATTGAATCAAGAAGAAGAAGATCCGTGTATCTATCTTTGCCCTCAATTTCCAAAGATGGGGAGCAGCACTTTTTCATAATAATTGAAAGTAAAGTTAGAGGCTTTTAAAAGAGCTAGACCAGCCAAGAAATAGCCTTTCCTGTTAAGTGGCGATGAGTGAGCATAGTGGCATTTCACCATGTATCTTTCTTTTCAACTCAGCCTGGTTTTAGTAAATTCAAAGTAATTAGGCAACTGAAGAGTCTTCTTTCTAGTAATGGGGCTCTCTGTTTCTGTCATATTATTGAGCTCAAAAGAGGAGAGAGACGTGGAGGAGAATCTGTCAACTTACGCTTTTGACAAGTTGGCTGAGAATCATAGTTACAGTTACACGAGTGTCATGTCTGGCCGTTACTTTTAGGTTAAGAAAAGGAAAACAATATAGAATGTTTGTTGAGCAATCTCATCCCTTGAATAATATTATGTTTTTTATCTTTTAAAATACAAATGTAAAGAAGCTTGTGATGGGATGACCCCAGGAGGTACACCTTGGTGATTTCTTATCTGCTCTTTCTTTTACTTGCTTTCTTTGTTTTCTTTTGCTCTGGGACCTAACACAAGCTCAATCATATACCTGACCTATGTGTTTGTTTGATTAGTACCAGAAACAAAAGAAACTTGGCTTTTTTCACTGTCAACTTCATTGATATTATGAGTTGTCCTTCTTTTCCTTCCTTTTGATGATAATCATATTCATAAGATAAACACAAGTCATACACATTACACTAGTTAGGTTTTAATCCATTTTGCAACATGATAATGGCAAGAAATTGAAAGATTTCAGGGCAGTCAGTGCCAAGAAAATATGCATTTCCTCTGAAGCTTCATATATTACATACGTGTACAATATTTTGTGCGATCTAACCAAGTCAGTACAAGAAAATGACTATTAAATGACTTAACAGATGTATGCCAGAAACATTCGGATTGTCACAAAAGCTAAAACCCAGGAAAACTAAGATCTTTGGTACTACTAAAACCAACCCAACCAGCAATAGAATTGGATAATAACTGTTATATTATCCAATTTCAGTAAGTGGAGGATCAATCTGTGGTTGGCGCACGAATTGTCCTTTTATTCTGGGACGCTGCTCAGCTAACTTCTTTCTGCTCTCATACCGAACCTGCACAAGATAGTGTAATTAAGTCTACATACATTCCTGTCACCAAATGCAACAGAAAATACGAATACTACCTATCTGTTATTCAGATCATTATCCATGAAATGAAAGCTTGTGTTGCTTACCTTCTTTTCATAGCATCTTTCTTTCCGTTTCAGGCGGAATTTAGTCAATGCAGCTTCTCTTTGGATAGATCGATGCAAGGATGCATTATGTGAGAATACAGCTATTTCATTTTTGCTATCTGTGGCATTTCTGACAGGACCAGCTTGATCCATATTACTGTTACTTCCACAGGCGCTTCCATAGGCCATGCTGTTAAGATGACTAACAGAACCATTGCAAAAACTGCTGCTTGCACTTTGATCAGTTGTATGAGAAATGTGTTCCTGATCTTCAAAAGAGTTCAATTTACAGTCTTGGATTGGCGTTCGGCTGGAAGAATCATTTGCATTTTCAGCAACCCGATCATGAAGATTCTCAGAATTGCTTCTGTATGTGGAATGATGGGATTGACTCATTCTAAAGCATGGATCCAGATGGCTGGCTGAACTTGGACTTGGAATTGGTGATGCACTTGATTGCTTACAAAACATTGGAGGTAATAAACTGTAGCTGGAGGATTGATTATTCAATCCCAGATCTTGAATAGGAATTTGGATTGGGTGTAGTACTTGTTGGGTGCACGAAGTTGCAACGTCAACATCTTTAGTCCGATCACTAGTGGAAGAGACAAAATTTCTTTGAGTAATTGATGTTGGACCTGGAGCATCAGAATTACAGCCGCCACTAGTATTGGACACTCTTCTATCAGAATCAGCTCCAAGTTCTCTCTGATTGCACGAACTTGCCAATGGTTCATGTAGGGGTTGCAACGTCCTGTTACTATACCTGCAAAAAGCATGATTCACAGATAGAAACTTTTTCAGAATCAGGTTCAAGGTATCTTTACAAGCCATAAATGAGACTATGCTTTTATCAGTTTTCTGGGGTGACTGATATATTCTCATTTTCTCTGATAACAAAATGCCAAACATTCAGTTAGCTACGGACAATTTTTCTGTTCAATCTAATAATCACCACTAGGACTTTTCCTGAGTGTGAACGAAAAGTAAATAGAAACAGAACTTACGGCATAAAAGCTGAGGAATTTGAATGTTTGAGAGCATGCCTTGCTTCAGCAACTTGGATCTCGAAACCACTTGGGTGAGATGTCTTCAGGGAAAGATCCAAATGCGGAGAAGGATCCAGCTTGTTCTTAACATTACTCGAACAGTAATTCTGATTTCCAGATGCTCCCATAAAGTCAAAGGTTTTTTTAGAAGGGTTGATGAGGACATCATTGTCATCACAAGCCTCACAAGCCACATTACTCCGACTTCTCAGGTCAGTATCTGGCTTCACGTTTATTTTTGCAACATTAATGTGTTCAGCCACAGAAGAAAATACTGTAGAAACGAAGCATACAAACTTCAATGCATCCCTCATATAATATTAGCAGACATGTTAAGAAAATAGTTTGACAGTTAATGGAGCTGGATTGACAAGTGCCTTACCATCAGCTTCACTCCCATATTTTGTCTGAACATCATGTTTCTGCATTTTTTTATCATTCAACAAGAACTTGACCCATAGAGGCTGCAAATTGTCCTGCATAAGGTCCATATCGACATTCTCGGCTTCCAAGTCTGGCTTCGTACAAGAACTCTGCAAGAGTCAAAAAGTCCATTCTTTGCATAAAACCTCATGTAGGAAACTTAAACTGGAAATGAATTCCTTTAAACTATGACTAGGCAAGTAGAATGTATGTCCTTGATAATTCTTACAGTTAAGCATATAAGAGTGTTTAATTATTTATCTCATGATTGTATTAAAGAATCACATGAAAACGCAAAGCACGTCTTATAATGGAGCACTGACCTGATCATCACTTCCTTTCTCAATACATCTATCACTTCTCTTTATGCATGCCATATCCCTGCTCGAATTATTACTCGATGCATTGTTTTCATATGAAGCTTCGTGCTTCTCCTGTCCAACACTTTCATCCTGAGGACAGTTTCCAGCTGCAAGAGACTGACATAAATAACAACATATCAGTACTATGTCAAAGTTTAAGGCCACAGCAGAAACTTACATGGAAAAATGAAAGTGCTTAATTTGCATACAGATTGTCTTCTCCATACATGCTGCCACAAGTTTCTAAGTTCGTTTCTCCGTATCGGCTTTATAAGATAGTCAGCAGCACCTCTTAGCATGCATTTGTAAACTGTGCTAATTGAATCTTGAGAGGACATCACTGCAAGATCATCAGAAATATGGATTAAGTTTCTGCAGGAATTGAAAACTAAAAGTTACCCATACATTTAGAAGCATTCAGTGTCCATGCCATACTTATAACTGGTATGTTCTTGCAAAGCTCGTGCTCCATAATTAGAGTAAGAAGAGCATATCCAGATATGGAAGGCAAATCGACTTCTGTCAAAATGAGGTCTACGTTATGTGGTCTTCCTCTGAGTATCTCCCATGCCTTTAAGCCATCAGGAACAGCTGCAACTGCTCAAGCATAAACAGTAGACATAAGCACAATATATCTGGCCACTGAATGAATAAAAAAAGATCACAATACCAGAGAAATCCATATAGAAATGAAATACTAGAGAAAACCATAAATTTCGCTTTTCTTCTTGTTCTTTCAGTCAAATATGTAATTTCTTAGCATGTGAAAGAAGGAAGGATAAAACAGCGAACAGGCTAATCAAGAACATCCAACAGTTCTAAACTGAAGATCAAAACTTTTAGATAAAAAGAAACTCCACCGATTTGGGAACTTGACGGGAAAATTTTTTTTTTCCCACGACAGATTTTTGAATTGGCAGTGAAAAAGACAAGAAAAGGCAGAGAAACATGAAAAGTTTCTCAATTCATAGAAGGAAAAGGAACAGAGAGGACCATTTCACAAACAGAACAAGGAATTCTGACAAAATCTTGGATCAGTAACAGAGAAATACAAAGAGTTCATATAATGATCAACGGTTAATCAAAAGCACGAAAATTATAAATAAAATAGCCGAATTAGACCCTTCTCCACGAACCCAGAAAACGAAAAAGAAGAATTAATAGGAAAAAAAAAACCAACCTCTGTAACTACATTTCCTGAGAAGAGCAGCAATAATCTGCCTGGTGGAATCATCAGCTTCAACAAGCAAAACGTTTAAAACCATCTTCGGAAACAATCTCGCCAATCCAAAATCACTCGAACCATCATCTTTCTTCTTCTCAGTGTCATCGTTCTTATCTTCCCCTGTTTCACTCTGAGCGTCTTCTTCTCTACCATCACCATCTTTTTCTTCTTCACTCTTCTCCTTCACACCACTCCTTCTCACCTCCTCCAACACCGAGACTCCCATAATCCCCATCCTAAAGAAAGATCTCTCCGCTAAATCTTTGTATAATTGTGTATAAACAGAGCGTAGCCTAAAGTAAAAGCGAAGAAGAAGCAAAATATCTAAAGCCTCAAAAAATATAATATTTAGTCCCGACATCGAATGGCGATGATCACCGAGTCCACAGCGATCGCTTCTTAATCCTACGGTCACCACTCATCCGGGCCCCACACCATTAAAAAAAATATCTGAAATTGTCTCTGAGGTTCCTCGTGTGCCACGTCAGCCACACGCAAATCTACCAAAAAACTAATATTCTAATTAGATCAAAAGAAAGTTTTCGATTGGCCAACATGTCCGGAACTGGTGGTGTACATTTAAAGACCAAACCTAAACCCTTTTTTTCTGTGCCCACCGTTTTGAGATATTTTCTCTTTCTCTGTGATATTTTTGTGATCTAGAAGATATTACTTATACTATATATTAAATTTTAAAAAGATTTAAAATTTTAAAAATTTGATAAATAATAATAAAACAAAAAGTAATATAACATTAATTAATTATATATTTTCACATGACAACTTAATTATTAAAATTTACATATATGTTTTACGTGATAAATTACTTTAAATTATTAATTTAAATCATATTATTATCTTTTGAATAGGCATAAATTTCTTTAAAAATAGATTCTAACATTTTAGAGAAAAATGGTTTTTAAAAATGTAATTATAAGTACATTTAAGGGTTTTTGTCTCACATATTAATATAAAATTTTTAAAGAGTATTTAGGATCTCATGGTTGATATCTTGACACGTTGTGAGAAGATGCTCAATATCTTTTTCTTTACACCATTTCATCCATACACTCTTCTCCAATCCAATTGGCTTTGATTGGTGATTTTTTTGCATTCTCTCAAACTTTTTTTATTATTCGTAATGTTTGACTTGACAAAGATATTGTAT
>JANTPM010000001.1:132358-147127 GCA_025434745.1 Erythroxylum divaricatum
TTTAATTCTTTAATTAATTAGACTTAAAATTATTAGAATTAGGTTTGGATCAAATAAAAAAATACTATATGATCTAACTTATTATCCGAATTACTTTTCTCTTATTTATTTTATATTTTCTTTTGACATTAAAGAATAATAAGATTCTCCCTTATTTTAATAGATAAAATTATAAATTAAATTCAAATTTAAGGGTTAACTCAACTTTGAATCAATTTAACTAAATCGTCATTTAACTTTTAAATTAATTGAATTTTTAATTATTAAAGTTAAAATTAAATAAAATAAAAAATATAACCCAAATTAATTCTAATTTACTACCAAATATGCTTTTTATTTGTCTCACATGTTGTTGCATTGCATCATCTTTTGTCATTAAAAATGAAATTATATGTACCAATGAAGATTTGGTAGATAAGAAAGTCACCCAAGCCTTCCTAACAATAACATCTACCTCAAAGATATGAATAGCATGAAATTCCAACAAAAAGAACAAATTTCACTAAATAAGCATGTCTCTCTAACCTATATTTTCGGTGTTATATAATCAACCAAATGCACTCTAATCTAATGTCTAAGATGCTTTGAGTTAATGCCAAAACGTAGAAACCAACGTTTCTTTGTTAAATTTCAAGTTTCAAAACCCTCAACAACTTAAGAGAATGCATGTCCTTTTCCTACTTCCAATGATCACAAGACAAGAGCTTAGTTGAGATGGCAAGAGACAATGGTCGCTGGATTGGTACAAAGAGTAAGACGATAGCGGGAACCTGTCGCCGCATCACATCTTGGTGTGGAACAAAACGGTACGAAAAACGAAGAGAATCGAGAAAACCAACGAAGAGAATCGAGAAAACCAAAGACATTATATAATTTATACTGTCCATGTCCTTCAAATGAAATTACAAAGAATTGTGGGAATCAAGTTCGTGACTTGTCGCCATTTTCATTTCCTCTTTATCAATTCTGACGGATTCTGTTCCCACCAATCTTATCTCCTACTTGTTTGTGCATGACCACTTTCCATTATAACATTTTTTCATGTTTCTCAGCCACCAAAACGCACAGATGGTCACATGAAAACCCAATCTTTTCTTGTCCACAACCGCCTCTCTTCCTCACCTCTCGTGTCTCCATCATTCATCTTCCTTACCGTAACCAAACATATTCGCATCAACACAACACTAACCCATCACTCTCTATTCTCAGAAATTCACGTGATTTTCATTCCCGGTTTATTCTCGCCTCTCCTCTTCCTCAAGAATTCATTTTTGTTAATCTTCGTTCCTGATATTGAAATATATACATATACGAGTATACAGAAGACGCTTTCTTTTTCCTCCACTCCAATGACTAGAAAAATCCCAACTTAATGTTGGGATGACCCCTTTTTCTCATTTCCTTTCTGGGTTTTGATGTTTATATGAAGTTTTGATAGAAATTGCTTTTGACTGGACCTGTGTATGAGCTTGTGGAGAACCAGTCATTGGTTGGATTTTGTACAAAGATGGTAATCTTTTTATTTTCCGTATGTGTAGCTTTCCTTGTTGGGCTAACTGTTGGATGGGCATGGAAACCCAAGTGGGTGGATTCCAAGAGAGACAAGTTAGCATCTTGTATTTCCAAGTTATTGGATTCTTCGTCATCATTGAAGGGTTTCGCGTTTGTTCCCTGCTTGAACTCACCACTGGCAAGGTCACCAAACTGCCAAACATGGCTTCTTGAGAATTCCATGGAGAAGAAGCAACCTTTTGTTCAACCAAATGAATATGAAGATTGCAGGTACTAGCTTGTATACTTGCTAATTCATTTTGTAACCATTTGGGTTCTAAACGAAAAAGTAGTTCTTTTTGATGAATTGATTTGGTCTGTGCGTCTCTCTCATGTTAAAACTGAAATACACCGAGTTCTTCATTTGAACTTTAAGTAATTGGTAACTCTTAAGGGATTAATTGATTATATATATCGGATCGACTAGCTTTTGTTGATTTACAACCATTTCTACCAGTACATCGCAACTGAAAGAAGAATGTTCTGAAGTTGCCCATCTTGTGACGGAGGAGGATTTGAAACATTTATATCAGCTCGTTGAAGTCAAGGATGGAGGTCCTACTTGGATGCAGATGATGGATCGTTCTAATCCAAGTATTGTTTACCAAGCATGGCGTAGGGAACCTAAGGTAGATATTTCTACTGTGTTTAGATGGATCAGCCATTATACTAAGTGCTCAAAATAATCATAGCATAGGTACATTTCGAGTTTAGTATAGGTCAATGTTGTGCACCAGTTGATGTTTTGATGGCTTGTTAGTCTGGTCCTCCTCAATACCGAAGTCGAACTGTCTTTGAGGACGCTTCACCAGAGATTTTGAGAGATTTCTTTTGGGATGACGAATTTCGACCCAGGTGGGATGACATGCTTGCTTATTCTGCTACTATAGATCAATGCCCCGTAACAGGGACCATGGTTGTGCAGTGGATAAGAAAAGTGAGTGTTTCCTCTATACATTCTGTTTGTTGCTTGTCAATCCTTCTGTTATATTCATGTGATACTTTCTTCTAATACTTTGTTTTACAGTTTCCCTTTTTCTGCAGCGACAGGGAATATATAATAGGTCGACGAATTTGGGATTCTGAAAGATCTTATTACTGTATTACAAAGGTATGAAACAAGAAATTCACATAGCTTATACTTTTTTGCAGCCGCAAGTATATATTTCACATATGTTTACTCGGTGTGTATCTGTCTCTTTGAAGCAGCAAATATGGAAATGGATTTTATCATGAAATTGGGATAGAAGGGCAAGTGAAGGAGTTATTTGACTTACAATTTCATATTTAAGTTAACATAGACAACAGATAGAGCTTAAGAATGATGAGATAAAAATGTCCATTCAGCATAATCAGGGACAAATCACTTTCAGGTTCATGTTATTTGAATACTAAGGACTAGACAGGTTCTAGATGGACTGCTAGATTTGAGTGGCTCAAATTTTCCATTATAAACCTTAAGTTATTTGTGAAATAGGATTGAATGTGATCAGATATAATCATCGTTGACAAGGTTAGAAAGAAAATGTTCCAGGTGAAGAACACGAAGAATTCGGATGGCAGATAACATGTATCTCTCAATGAGAAATGTCCTGCCTTCATTCTATGGCTTGTATAGTGTTCATGCCATTTTCAGAGTTACCATCGTTTAGATTTTGGTTTTTCAGCTTCAATATTTTTGATTATCCTATAATGTTCCAGGGAGTGCCTTGGCCTTCTATACCAAGGCGTAACAAACCAAAACGTGTTGATATGTACTACTCAAGTTGGTTTATTCGAGCAGGTAGGCTACATGTTTTTGTGCAAGATGACTGAAGAATGTTTTGAAATTCTAACTTTACATTGTGCCTGATGAGTTTTATGACTAGTTTAATCCATTTGCGCAACACACATAGATAATGTAAGTAAGACTTGATTTTGTTACCATCATATTGGCCAGTTGAATCAAGAAGAGGTGATGGAAGAATAACTGCATGTGAGGTACTGTTTTTCCACCATGAGGATATGGGCATCCCATGGGAGATTGCAAAGCTTGGAGTACGACATGGGATGTGGGGAGCAGTGAAGAAGCTTGAGCCTGGCTTACGTGCTTACCAGAAAGCAAGAGCATCTGGAGCATTACTCTCTCGACCAGGCTTTATGGCTCAGGTGACTACCAAAATAAGTCCAGAGATTTTGAGGGTCTTGAGAGATGTTGAGGATTTTCCAGAAACTGAAGGAGCAGCTGCACCCAACAAACCTTTGGGCAGGAACATCCCGAAGTTCTTAATTATCGGTGGAGCTATCATTCTTGCTTGTACTATTGATCAGGGTTTCCTGCCCAAGGCATTTATATTTGGTATAGCTAGAAGGTTTGTTAATCCAGGAAAGAGATTACAAGTGTGATTGCGGGCCTCAAAGCTATAATTTTGCATCGTTGGATTGGCCGTTCTCAAATTTGTACCTGTATTTACTCCATTTTCAATAACATTAAGAATTGATCTTTGTATAACATTCAGTAGATGCAAAATTTCACAGATATACACATGAACTTCCTGCATGATTGTGCGAAAGCATAAAAAGTCAATGTCCCTATATCTATTGGGTCTGCATTATTACTGCTTGTCTTACCAAGTTGATCCTTGTCAATGTCGGTAAATATTTGATTGAACGCATTGTCGAATTGAAACCTTCACGCTCATCTTAACTGGAGGGAACGAGTGTTGCAGGTCATTTTTCCTTTTCTGATATGTTATCTCAATAGCAAATTCGTTATTAAGATTCTGCAAATTCTGAGTCTCAAACATTTTGCAGTGTCTTGCGTCTAAATCCCAAGTCCCGTATTGAAATGAAAGGAGTTATGTTCTTCAAGGTCATAGTTTCCAGCTGGCTGATTACTGGGTCTGTAGTTTTTGTTTTTCTTTCGCTTTGCACATTGTAAGCCTCACGTCACTGGAACTGGATGAGCATCAAGTTTCTTGGAGAACAATCACTAGTACTAGAAATATACTACTCTTTCCGATAAAATGTTCTTATTGCTTCCGTGGAGTTTACAGATCAGGATTCTCTATTCTCCTTTTTTATTTTTTCCTTCTGATATATCAAGAAGAAAAGTAACATGTACTTCACCAGATTATAGATAAATAGATCTGCCAAGGACGAAAGCTCGTAACTTTCTTTCTCTCTTTTTCCCAAGAAATTAGAATTCTGTGAACGAGACTGAAAAAAAAATCTTCCCTATCAAGTCTCAAGTCAAAACTGTTTCTTCCATGAGGAAATCTCAAGTTCAGTTCTGTAGAACAATGTCATAAATGTGTGGAGGTGAAAATTCTCTTCAGGCTGCCAAAAAGTAAGCCCTTAAGAATGCCTATGAAAGAGCATGATAATTTGCATTCTAACTACAAATAATTACCCTAAATCATGAATCTTTGGCTATTAGGCAGGCTTGTATGGAAACTCCTGCATAGCCAGCATTTCAGTGAGAAAAAAAGCTTAGCAGAATCAATGACCTACTAAGGTTTCAAAACAGTTCAGTCCATCGAATTGTGGCGCTAACTTTGGCACCTCTGCCATTACTTTGGCCACTGTATTTCCACCAGATGCTCTGGCTCCATCTCCCATCTCCTGAAAAACACTTCCGGTTGAACAAACTTACTTCTACTATACAGGTTCTTCTTCAATTAAGAACCAAGCCTGGAAATTGTTAAGTCTAGATTCTGTACTTACCCGAGCTTTTGAATAACCCGAGTCAAAGAAACAAATCCTTACTGCAGAAGCAATAGCAGGTACTGTCATTGACACAAGTCCAATGGACAGTGCGTCCTGAAAGCTCTAATCTTGCTCTAAAGACGCAAACTTGGTTTTTAACTAGAAAATGATCTCTTCTCCTTTTTATGCTTTTTCCAGAAAAATGGGCAAAGGAACATGAGGCGGCTTGGTGTCGAAGCAAGGTAAAGAATGGGCTTAAAAGAAGAAACATAAGGAATGGCTTCAAGAAAATGAGGAAAAGGTGGCTAATTTGATAATTTAATATTTAAGAAGTCGACAACTTTAACTTGAGGATCAAGAATTGAAAGAATCATAAGTAATAGTTTGTCACCTTACCTTCTTAACTATATCAAAATCCAATCCTGTGGTCTACGAATCAAAACATCAAAGCTCTCCATGAAGGTTTGTTAAAGAGTTCACCAATGAAGAGTTGATAACCCTGTCCTATCCAGTTGAGCTTTTGGAGGTTGCTCCGTAAATTCACCAAGTGAAACACAACAGCTTTGGGTGTGATCTATAAGTCGCAACGGTCCAGATTAAATCGAACCTTGAACTCTTTTATCTTTCCTTTCCTTGTTAACATTATAAAACTTCAAATTTATAGCAAACTCAAGGTATCTCAAACATTTGTTACAAAGATTCCTGTTGACATAACTAAATCCATCATTTTGCGGAAAAGAAAGTTTCTTTTAATGAATCGGGAGCTTCACAGTTTCTACTTCTTTAAATTGGAAAACAATTCTGATCATATATTGTCAAAACTCTCACCATATCTACATATAAATAGGAAATGAATACAAAACAATTAAAAGTCTATAAGATGAGTCGATGTTAATACAAACGACCCTCATTTACAATTACAGAAACCCCAAAATCGTATGCAGAGATTTTGTCAATATGGAACTATTGTCTCGAAACAGTTGACGCCATCTAACTCAGGTGCAAACCTTGGCTTCATCGACGATCTTTTAGATTGTGAAGGACAAGGGGATGGTTTGTTATTCCGATCGGATGGACTTGACTTCCTAATGGAGGAGTCAACAACCGCAGCTGCATCTTTCGATGGAATAGAAGCAGTAGTACTTCCCGAATCCAAGGAAAGGCTCAGCTTCTTGCCATAAGTGAACTCTGCGCAGAGAGCATCAAATGAGCTAAATAAAGACATCATCATTATTTCGAAAGCAGCTAACTTTCCGATACTGAAAGGAATGATCTTTGAGCTATGAGATGGTACAACGCTTGGAACTTTTTTGTCTGGAAGAACAGGAGAAACAGGTAGGAGGATATATATAAGGGTGGGATTGGAGAAGAAGGCAAGAGAGGAGAGAAGGCAAGAAAGTTCCTTTCACCGCGGGAATTGGAAACACCTGGAAACACGATGCTTGGTCCTTTATGGACGACCGTTGGAATTTTAGACTGTTGACTAAATAACATAAACAAGTCCACCTTGACAAATGGCAGGTTGGGATAGGGTGGGAGGCCTAAAACTTATCTTCCAGTTGGAAGAGGAAGCCAGAGAGAAGACTCTGGATCTGGAAGCAAGTTGGACGTCTTCGGTGCTTTGAATCTTATCCTGGATTGAATTAGTCACGAGTTGAATCATGAATGTGCTCGGTACTTTGAATCTTATCCTGGATTGAATTAGTCACGAGTTGAATGTGCTCGGTACTTTGAATCTTATTCTGGATTGACTTAGCAACTTCGTGAATGCTGCCATATAAAATTTCCCTATTTTATTTATGTAAAAGTTCACATTTCATTTATTGAGCACGGTCTACAATTTTTATTTCCATAGGAGTTCTTAATGCACGAGTCGAGCAACCTAGTGAGTTCAAGTTCCAATATTCTATGAAGAAAGTTCCAAGTTCTAACCTTGGACAGGAAGATGGATGTATCAAATCCACAGGTTCTGATGGCTGACACATAAGAATTGTTGGTCCTACTAACCTTGTCAATCCACTCAATGTGCCCCTGTAAGAACCAAATCACTCACCTCCGAACAAGATCCTTGCTCCAACTTCACCACTTGAGATTCAATTGTGCCTGATGTCGGTTCAAGAGCAAAAGCGTATTAACAATGACTTTGAAATCTTTCCACGTTGTTTTAAAGCAGTTCTCATGCCAACTCTCGAGGAAAGATTTCGTCGGTAACAACTCAATATGGCCTTAAAAAGACAAATTCAATAGCATTGGACCGACGAGAAAAGTAATGACATGGCGGCTAATGCCAAGAAGTCAATAAGAAATGACAACGGAGCCCAGAATGTAGCACCAATTAGATTGTTATCAAGTGTTGGATGAACTTGGCTATTGTTGGATCAGAAACTGGCAGGTTTTCTATTCTGACGGGCAGGGGTGCGTGTTATACTTGATGCATGTTTGTAAATAAGTAGAGTAACTATGTGTAGCCTTTTCACGCGACCATGCGCCCTTTAGAAAGCAAGTCTCGTTCTTTTCCTCTGCATAATTGAACACCAAACGAGGCAGAAAATAACACAAATGATTGATTCGGTTTCTTCCCCGTTTGATTCCTCTGTGAGAAATCTGATTCAGCAATACGTTGGATGAATCCTATAAGCCTTGAAACTGACACAGGTCCCAACTGTTATCGAAGCAGAACAAATCCCTAACAAGCCATTATTGATATGGGAACGAGGAAAAACAAGGGTTGACCTAAATGAGGCTATATAGGCAAGCACTCAGATGACATATAAACACGGTTATACAAGGCAGATACGAAAAAAATCCATGATAGGCAAATATCACGTGAAGATCCAACTTGCAGCCCTTAGGGCTCTACACCTTCGTAGTTTAACATTGACATTGAGGAAATCTAAAGCGTAAATCAATATAAACGTTATGGCTTTAAACGGCCTCCACCATATATTCATGTTTTATCACAGTAATATGAAATAATGAGCAGAGCCGAGTAAATGAAACACACTTGTAACAGATAAATTTTGGCTACCATATACAGAGAAAGCGCATCTATTATTGCTAGAAGTTGAGTAATCATTGACACTATCTACTACAACAACAGTGAAAGGCAAAGCAGGCAAAACCACCAATGAACAAAAGAACTTGCAAAGTAGGTAAAGATATCACCTCCAGACTAATTCGCCACACTTACAAAGACATAGTGATATCAGTTGTAGGTACAAGCTACCTAAAAAGAACTACAAAATCATCAACAAACCAAGTGGTACAAAGATATAACATCTTCAGTTTACTTCCCAGTTCAAAAAAAGAGTTGATGCAGCTTACTATCAGAACTAAATAAACTACGTATTGCAAGTACTAACACCATTTTTTCACAATCCGATGAAAAGAGAGAATAAATGGCTATACCAAACAAGAATAGATAGTAGAGAGTAACAAAAAAGGGAATCAAACGTTCTCAAAATTGAACCCAGATGATTCGGATAAATATTGAGCCAAAAATACAGCCACTTGCACTGTAATGTTGCTCGCGAGTGCAATGACAAGATTGAACTAAATTGAACTCATTTTCAAGAACCTAACTTTCCAAAGTGTTTAAAAAAGAGAAAAAAATAGACAACTCTATAAATCCATTTAATCAAACAGACTGAAGCCCATATCGTCATCACTCTCTTCCTTTGGCTCCTCCTGCGTCCAATAACAAATCCAAAAGAAAAACACTTAGATCGATGCAATGATACCAGCAACATCAAAACATCGAAGAGACTAAAGAGTTAAATCACCTTCTTCTCCTCAGCAGCTGGGGCGGCAGCTGCGGGTGCCGCACCACCAGTAGGAGCTGCGGCAGCGACCGGAGCACAGCCGCCTCCGGCACCAACGTTCAAGATAAAGTCATCCAAGTTCCTCTTTTCCGCGAACTTAGCGAAAAGGCTCGGCCAGTACGTTTCCACCGAAACGTCGGCGGCTTTCACCAAAGTTGTTAACTTTTCAGCCTGTTTCAAATCACGCAAATACATTTGACATTCCACAGAAATCAAAAAAGAAAAGAGGAGATGAACAGAAGAATAGTGATTACTGTGATTGGAATGTCTTCAGCATGGAGAATCAAAGCCGCGTATGAGCAAGCAAGTTCTGAGGCCATTGTAATGTATAGTCGAAACGCTATAGATCTACAATCTGTGGAAATCAACAAGAAGATTCTTAAAAAAAGATTCAGAAACCCTAATCTAAGTATTACTAGTACTGAAATGGTAGAGACAGACGTAAGAGAGAGCTCACAGTCACAGCGAGAGGAAGCGAGCGAAAGTTCGTTAGGGCTAGGGCTTGATAATGCATTTATAGGTGTTTGGAGATTACGCCTAGGGTTTTGTTTCCCAGCCTGATTAGGTTTGGGGGCCCAAAACCATTTTCCCCAATTTAGATTTTGATTTTTTCATTCTCGTTGTGCCTCCTAATTTGTATAAGCCTATCTTTAGTTAGGTTTACACTAGTCGAGATTTTATTACTATAACTTTTTTTTAGTAAATTTGTTCAGTTAAGAACTTTTCTAAGGAATTACTTTAAAAAGAATTTTTTTTAAAAAAAATCATATAATATATTATTTGACAAGATAAAAATAAAAAATATTTTAATTTTAATTATATCTTTTTGTAATAAACAATATTTATACATATAAATATTATTTAAAGTATATTAAACAATATATAAAGCACAACATGTTAATTATTATATAATTTTTAAACCATATAAAATATAAATAAAAATATATTTAACCAAATCTTTTAGAAAATATGAGTTTGTAAGATAAACGTAAAGATGAGTCTATGAGTATTGTAGGAATTATGTGTAAAACATAAGGGTAAAAAGGACTAAAAATATATTCTTTAATTAATCTGAAAAATATATCCGAAAAATTCATTTAGAGTTTTTTTTACAAGCTCCAAATTTGAACTTTTGAAAAAGTTATATTTTAACTGACAAAAAAGTCATATATATTAAAGAAGTACTTTTTTATTTTATAACCAAATTCTCGTTTTTCTTTAAAAAGGAGTTTGTAGTGGAGAAAAGTATTTATAAACTTCCAAAAGTTTAACTAAACAAACACTAAATCTAAAAGTGGCGCTAAAGCTGTAAAAATGGAAAAATAATTAGAAGAATATGCATATATAATTGTAAATATTTATACTTCTCAAATTAAAATGATTTTAATATAAAAATTAAGCTTGGAATCTTTAAATTCATGCTATTAATTAATAATTCTTACCTTAATATCAGGAATTTTTTTTCAACTTTCACTTTTTTCATCTTTTAATTTTTATTTTATCATCAAATCGCAGGAATATCTTATTTTATAATAATCTGGACTTATATAAGACTCCGTTTTATATACATATCAATTTATTCTATAAAGCAAAGAATAATAAGAAAGACACAAAAATATTTATACCTTATATTAAAAAATATTATATTACTCGATTAAATATTTTTTAAAAAAAGATAGACCCTATTCTAGTTCAAACTCTAACTATAACCAAATTCAATTATCTATTCTTAATAGGCCACAAGATTGTTTTAACTAATCTTAGTTAGCAATCACTCTAATAATGGATGAATAATATATTTAGGGCACTTTTATTTTGTACAACATACTTTGTTTCATTGAGGACAAGAAAAGATATTATAATATGCCATATACTATAATTTTAAGACTCATCTCATAACATTTTCACATTTAAATATGTTAATTGGGCAAATTTCAAACCGATGAGCTTTGTTTATAATCTATAAATGGAGATGACAAATTTTAACCATGGGCCAAAATTTAGAGACATGAGATGAATGTGCTTGATTCCCGGTGTCATCCTGTGCTTTGGGAATTTAACGGATGGATGAAATTTTCAGGGCATAGAATGACACTAAGAATCAGATACAAAAGATTTGATCCTTAAATTTAGTTATTTTTAATGGATTAATCCAGATTTATACTGATTTAAAATTAAAATGTTTTAAACAAAACAATATTATTTTATTTAAAAGAATTAAGTATTGGGTAAATCTTGAGCTTAAACAAGTAAATCCCTAAGCCTAATTGACAAAATTACATTGAAGGTATGCTGAATCATTAAGTACAGTCCAATGTGGTTGTTGGAATAGGCAAATTGATTAGTAGGTTCGTATTGATTTGATTAATTAATTAATTAATAAGGAAGTCTAAGCCACACGATTCATGCATATTATTTAAAATACATGGGAAGGAAAGCAAGCCAATCTCGAAATAATACAATATTAAATATTGATGTTTCACTTAATCCTTTTTTTTAATTATTTATCGATTTGTTAAGTCACACAAAGCCGCCAGTGCCGTGGTTTTAAAAAAAGGGTTTGAAACAACTAAACGGTCGACGACAAAAAGGGCATTGGGAGACGAATTAGAAGAACAGTGTTGAGATCAAAATATCACATGGTATTTTATTTATTGCATAATATTTCCAATAACTATTTTCTTTTCCAAATGAAATAACCTATTTTAATATTTTTAAATTTAGGATCAAATTTTATAAAATTTTCAATCTAGTGACTTATAGTTTTAATTTAATACAAAACATGTCAAAAAATTATTTTTACAAATATAATTAAATATTTGGAAAATATTTAGTGGACACTTTACATCAATAAAAATATTGTCTTGACCTAATATATATAAATTTAATAAATTAATAAAAATCTTAAAATTTTGGTACTAAATTAAATAATTTTCAAAAAGTTTCATTTTAATATTTTCGTATCTATATTTACGTGTATTAAATTTGAAATAGTGAGAAAAGTGTAATAAAATATAATAAAATTGTCACATAGGATTATCATAAGCTCTGTATTTATTGTAATATTGATTTATTATTTATATAGATATTTTATTTTTATTTAATTATTTGTTTATTTTTATGTATTTATTATTAGTATTACTATTTTTTATGTCTTCTTATTTTTATATTTTTACATGAGTCTATTAGGAAAAGTCTCTCTGTCAGTTAAAGATAAAACATCGTACTTCTAGACTTCTCCAAAATTGTTATCAGTGAGATTTTTACTGAGTTGTTGGTGTTATTTTGTTAATTATTGTAAGATTTTGGGCCGATTTAGTAAATATAGAATAATATTTATTTTAATTAATCTGGGAAAAAGTTTGTTTGGATTATAAATCTTGTTTATCTATGAATTACTTACTCTCATTGGCTCCTTAATAATGTGTTTAAGGTTGTTAGCAACCTTCCCAAATCCCTAATAATTGATTAATGAAGAACTATTTCTATTAATATCTTAACTTCCCAAGATTTTATATTATATATTCTGTTTCGAATGACCGGGTCTTCAAGCCCGCTCGTGGTCAATGCGAAGAATATTGTATTCACCCTATTAGCCGGTTTTCATGACCTACCTCTATTTATTACTTTAGCCAATTTATCTTAAATTATTGGAGTGTTTCTGCAAATAAAAGCCAAAATAGAGAAAAGTTGTTTTTTTTGTATAACTTTAGAATTTATATATTTTGAAAATTAAATTAAAAATAGATTCAATTATGTTTTCTACGAACCAAGCAATAATGAGTATTTTAAAAATACTAGGGCATATAATTATCATAGGACCTTATTGTTATAAATTATATTAAAAAATTATTCATATGTATATAATATATTCATAAGTCATTCAAATAATGACTTACAAATATTTTATTTGCGACAATAAATTAATTCTACAAAATAGTCAAAAAATTTAAAGTAAAAAAGAAAATTATAGTTTTTGTAATCTTCATTTTGAGTCATATTTAACTTTAAAGTTGACTTTTTTAAAAAATTTAAAATTATTTAAATTGAATTAATAAATAATCTCATTTTAATATAATTTATTAAAACGATAATATTTTAATGACACATATAAAATGGTTTAGATTTGACCTTTACCTATTGTTAATCTTCACTAAACTGATTCGTTTTTTCTTTACTTGAAAAATTATAAAGCAATCAAATATTTAAATATTCTTGTCTTGTTCTAAGATTTTAAGTTTATAAACTTCATGAATATTTATTGGTGTGGTTGGGTACGGTATCTAGTATGTTGAATCGCAACCACTCAAATTAGTATTGTCCACTTTGGTTGGGGTTCGATCCCCTGACATAATGGTTTTGTTGCGTTGAGACGCACGCCTCTTATCATTGAGCTACGTAAATACCGTACCTAACCACACCACTTATTATTGTGAATTAATTTAATATAAAGGACTTTGCTCCTTTATAATTACAAAGTCATAGGTTTGAGTAAAAAAAATGATCTCTTGGTAAAAAGAAAGAAAGAAGTGGGTGTATATTATAGCCTTTACAAAATGTTTGCAAAATAAAAAGTCTTATACTATTTATTATGTAGGAGTAAGATTGTGTATTATTAGATTTTATTTTATTGCAGGATTTTGAACTAGAAATGACGAAGAAGTCTTGTATATTGAATATGTTGAGAATTTGTCAAAAAAAAATGATAATAATTAGCACAAGGTCAATTCAAAACTTCCTTATAAGTGATTTTTAGTTATGAAGCTGAACAAGAAAGGTATAAATTCAGACTTCCAACGAAGAGTTTTTTGATTCTAAGCATCTCACATAAAAAACAAATCGACTTCGAACTTCTGACGAAGAAGAAGCCATTTTAATTTTATTTTTGGTTTCGATGTCAATTGAACATTTGGACGAAGAGAATCTAAATATTCAAGTTTGTGAAAGAGGTCAAAGTCCAAAAGCCTCCTTTCATAATCACGACTTTAAAAACTTTTAAAGCAAAGAGGTCCAAATTCCAAGTTTTGTTCAATTTAATGACATTTCCCAAAACTTGAATGGCCTTTTAACTCAAATTTCAACAAAGGGTCGAAACAAGATATGTATTTTAAGATCAAATTAGTCATTATACAATTTGAGCTCCATCGATTTATAAATTCTGCCCAATTTATTAAACTTATAAAATCTATTTCTACACAATATCATTACATACGGTAAGGAAATTCAATAAAAAGTCATATTAATCCTTTTTTTTTTCTATCCTAGAGCGTAGAAACATTGAAAAAGCAAGAGCCAACATAAAAACTAAGTTGTTTGATGAACTTAATTGACCTTTTATCGAAATTAATGATAAATGAAATAATATGTGAATAAATAAAATTACAAAATATTTAATAATTTGGACTAGAATAATGAAAAGGGTCTACAGTTTTATAATTACTGACATAAGATTATTATACTATGAAATTAAATAAAAATAATTATTCTTTAATAAGTATTAATAAAATTCATAAAATAACAGTAAAAGAATTATTATAACGAATTGAAAACTAAACTGTTTGGTTGAGTTTATAATAGTTGAACTTTTATTAGTGAAGTTTTTTTGTTTTCTAAGAAGTCCGTTGACCGTTTAGTTATTATTAAAAAAAAACTTTTTTGAAAAATTTTCATACAATAGATTATTTGACAACATAAAAATAAAAAGTAATTT
>JANTPM010000001.1:162122-174436 GCA_025434745.1 Erythroxylum divaricatum
TAAGAGGTTATTAAGTTAAATTGGACCAAAAATAAGGCCAGTTCATATTTATTATAATCAAATCGATCAATTTAGTCCAGTTTTAAAAACATAGCTTTATATTAAACCTATTGATGCTTTTATACATAAAATAAACTTGAAGAATCAAATAAAAAGAAAAGTGCTAATCATGTTAGTAGTTACTACTTATTTACGTCCAATTCAAGCTTTTGTGTTAAGCATGATATTCAAAATTTTAAAAATAAATAATTTAGAAGTAATGCAAATATTTTCTCTTGGGATACACGTAAATGCTTTGATTACTTACGAAGAAATTAACCTCTTTCACAAAGCAAAGAGGTAAAGCTTGGGGTGAAGGAATCCATTCTTCAAGACTTGCGAGAATGCTTACACAAATGGATTTTTTTTTTTATATATATCGGATTCCTTTTTGTTTGTAGAAGTAAAATCTCCATTAAATTATTATTCGAAAATTAAAAATTTTTATTATTCAATAATATTATATATTTTACGAGATTTCTATTTAGTTGTTGTTGTTATACATTCCTAATATAACATAATATAATATAATAAATTAAATTAAATCTCAATTAATTGATATCTCCTCTAATTAATATATTTTGTATTATTTCAATATTATTAATTATAAGTTTTTGTAAACTAAGTTCTTTATTTTATAATTTTAAGGATTAATGCTAACTATATAATTTAAATAGTATATTGTCGTTTTAATTAAAATATTCATATTAAAGTCACTAATCTTTACCATTTCAACATAAAGGGTACTTTTTAATTAGGTAATTCATCATTACAACAGAAGTAACCAACTTCAAAATTTGTTAATCATACCTTCAAAAACACTCTACAAAAAGGAAAATAATAAATTAATTCAACAAGGACATGAACATGTAAAAAGAAAAAAAAGATACAACTTTTCAAAGGTTTTTGGTATAAAGTAAATAAAAGTCTTCCTGGTTCGGTTCACCTTTCTTCAAATCCATCTAACCAGAAACTGTCCTAGTTTTTTCTCAGAAACCATATTCATACATGGAGAAACCAAAAGAGAAGAAGAACAAGGTGATGGTGGCTATAGGAGACGATGATCATAGCTATAAAGCTCTCATGTGGACTCTTGATTATGTCAAAGAACTGAGTTCAGATTACAAGCTTCTCATCTTCGCATCACAGCCTCTTCCTCCTAACCTTACCTGTACATTAGCACAAGGACCCTTTTGTGTTCATCATTCAGTCTTATCAAGTAGAGTACTCCTTTACCCTTCTTATAATTATCAGTTTTGGTTATGAATTTTGATTCATCTTTCGTATTACAGCTCCAGAACTGATGACTTCCCTGCTAGAACGAAACAAGAAAGTAGCATTAGATCTGCTGGAGAAAGCAAAGAAGATTTGTTTAAATTATGGAGTATGTTACATGTTATCTTTACCTGCTTTTTCTCTTTCTCCATCCATCTTCTTTGGTTATAAGATTCGAAGTTCATCCTGACAGGTAAAAGCAGAAACAATTACAGAAGTTGGCGAGCCTAAGGAGGTCATCTGCAATATTGTTCAGAAGCACAATATCAGCTTACTGGTTATAGGCAACAATGGAGGTGGATCTCTCAAAAGGTCATAGCCATAGCCACGTTCAAACCAATTGGAAATTTTCTTTTGAGATTATAGATAAACTCTAAGATCGATCATGCATGCAGGGCATTTCTGGGGAGTCTCAGTGGTTACTGTGCGAACAATGCGAAATGCCCTGTTCTTGTGGTGAACTGAACACACCATTTGAAGGGAAGTAATGATTCTGCTCAAAACTTGTAATCATTTCTATTTGGTATGATCAATACTTTGCTTTAAAAATTTCTAACTTCAGTTCGATTTCTAATTATGGACCTAATCCTACTTTGGTTTGTTGATTCGTTTCACCTAACAGCCATATCAATTAGTACTTCATCCAACTAACACATCACTGTACCAAACACGTTTGTATCTTTCTAGCTCTGACCGAAAAGCAGTCACGATCAATAGGAATTCGTAATAGCACTTAAAAAAAAGCCCCGCCTAAATGAGCTGGTAAGAGATTCTTCTAGCTTAAGTGAGATGGCAAGTTCAAACCGTCTTCATATATATAACTAACTGTTTAAAATTTGAAGCTAGAATTGTTTTATTATTATTTTTATTCTTTTTTGTTTGAATTTCGAATTATTTATGAACAAGATCAACTTATATGAAAATAATAATAAATTCGATTTATAATTTTATTAATGTACAAAAATCTTATTTAGTCAGAACATGTGAGTTGTGACCACGACAAAGTCTTTCAAGTACATGTCATATTTTAGAGAAACTTATAATAAATTTGGTTTATTACATTGACTTCATGATTTTATATATTTTGAAATAAAAGCAATTAAGAGTGATAATGCTGGATTGGAACGAACTTGAATCCCATCTGAAATTCAATCAACTTGATTCAGATTCATTAATTTTGGATAATCACCAGGGTTGGGAAAACGTTTCCAGTACTAGAAATGACTCCTGTCACCTCTCGTTACACTTCAAGAAAGTGAAAGTCTACCATAACTGTTAAATAGTCGTTCTCGCGCGTAATGTCAACTTTGGGATTGGTGATAACTTACCAACAACTACAAGAAAAAGCTGATTAATTTAACAAAGAAAATGAAAATTTTCAACGTTTTTGGTAGATAAAAAGTCTCCAGTTTCTGCTCTAAATGTGACCTCCCTTGTTTGTCAAGAAACCCGAGAGATTCCTTCATGGAGAAGAAGGTAAAAGAAGGGTCCTGCAAGAAGAAGGTGATGGTGGTCATAGACAACAGTGATCATAGCTTTCAAGCTCTCACGTTTGCTCTTGATTATGTCAAGGAACTGAGTTCAGATTCCAGGCTTATCATCTTCGCATCACAGCCTGTCGCTACATGTAGCTATACCTTGGCACTTGGTGCCACTCTAGTGCATCATTTAATCCTATCCAGTTCAGTACTCCTTTACCCTTCTTCTGAATTTCTGAAACTCTAAAAGAAATTTGGTTTTTAGCTTGTTAATATTTCCATGGCAGGTCCAGAATTTGTTAGCTCCTTGCAAGAACGAAATAAACAGATAGCTTTAAGCCTCCTGGAGAAAGCAAAGAACATCTGTTACGATCATGGGGTATGAATTATTAACTCTCTTTTAAACTGGAAATCCAAAAGAAAGACTTCGTAGATTCTTGATTGAAAAGTTTCGTTTCAGGTAAAAGCTGAGACGATCACAGAAGTTGGAGAGCCCAAGGAGGTTATATGCAATGTTGCTAAAAACGAAAATATCAGTTTACTCATTATAAGAAATCCTGGAAACGGCCTTCTTCAAAGGTGATCAATCTCTTTATTGATTGAATCTTTTTCCCCAAGTTGTGTGAATTGTGATGGTTAAATCGATCAAACATGCAGGGTCTTCCAAGGGAGCTTAAGTGACTATTGTATGAATAATGTCAAGTGCCCTGTTCTTGTTGTGAAGGGGCCCAATTGAGAAAAAGTTAAGACGTCCACTCCGATGTGTAATCTTGGTATTGTTGTAATTAATAATTTGGTCCCAAATGGTAATCAATCTAATTCCAGTTTCAGCATAGCTTCTTTCATTCTTTTTTCATAACCATTTTACTGCATGTATACTTGTAGTTGTATGCATAAATACTCGCATAGAAAGAAGAAGAGTTGGAATTCTTTGAACGGTGAAGAATAGGGTTCTTGTTAGAAATTGTAAGTCAAGTTGGGTCACAATTTGTAAAAGAGTGTATACAAAAAATTAGTTATATAGAAACAAGGATGACAATAGACCAATCTATAGGCTGATTTTGTTAATTTTTTTAAAATTAAAAGTGTAAAATGACATCATTTTTTAATAATCCTACTCGAGACTTAATTTTTCGTTTTACTTAAAAAAATTAAACCTTGAATTTGTCTAAACTTGATTTGACCTATAGACCGTTCCATTAAAAACACCTGAATTTAAGCTCATGAATAAACTCATTGTTATCCTTAAATGTAAAAATAAGAGTCGTAATTTGCTATTTTAAATGTAAATTATAATTGTTGAAGATCAATTATTTTCATACAATTATTTCCTTCCCTTTTTATTTTTTAGATTATAACTCTTAATAAATATCAAGTTATTTTTACCTTCCTTTTAAGGATGTCAATTTTGATTTGGGTTGATCGGGCCACATGCTGGCTATAAGCCGAAAGTGATAAGCCCAACTGGGTCATGGGCGGAGTACATGCTGGCTCGTGGCCTGTTCATTACTTCAAAAATGACATCGTTTTATCTTTTTAAAAAAATATATAAAGTGGGTCAGGTTAGACAGGCCTAACCCATTGATATTCATACTTTCTTTCACCAAACCAAAGCTTAATATTATTTGTGGTACTAAAAATTGAAAAAAGAATAAAATTAATAAGATATTTAATTACTTCAACCAACACTTTTACTCAAATTCTTTTACTAAAAGGTATCGTATTTGAAAAAAAGATATAGTATTTACTCAAAAGTTATTGGAATAAAAGATATTAACCTACCACATAGTTTAACAAACTTTAAAAATTTTCTTGATTTTTAAAATTCTTGAAAATTTCTTTCTAGTTCTTAGTTTTTCAAAAAAAATCCTTATCTTAAAATTCGGTTAAAAAATAATGATCAAATACATGCAGTATAAATATCAAATATAAACTAATCAAATATTATTTCTATAACTATTCAACTCAGTTATTAAATTCAATCAGAGCTAATTTAATCTAAATAAAAATAATTATTTACTGCAATTATCTTAAATTATTAATGTAAATCTAATTTAATTAGTTTAAGTCAGATTTAAGATAAAAATTAAGTTATCATATTAATGATATTTATTTAGTTCATGTTTAATATTTATACTGCATGTGTTTCGTAATTATTTTTTAACCGAAATTTAAGAAAAGCTTATTTCTAAAAAATTGAAAAAGATTTTTTAAATATTAAAGAATAAAATTTTAAACTATTTCTCAAAGTATAATAAAAAGTATATGTCTTTTACTCTAATTTCTTGGTTTTTTTTTTCTAGTAACTTCTCAGCAACCACATTTCTTTCTTTTCTAAACGCATTTCTTATGGTTTTTTTTTCGCTTCCAAAAATTCTTAAAGCATTCACATATTCAGCCCTAGGTTATCTAGGCCTAGACTAACTAAAAAGATATCGATTTGTTTAAAATAGTTGAGCTTCAAGTCAGTATGGGCTTGGATAAAACACCTAAATTTGAGCTCATGAGGTAGCCCATTATCATCCTTATACACTGAAGTTATCAGCAATTACTCGATCTCCTAAAAAAAAATGGCAAGGGTGAGTTGTTTATTCAGTAAGAGTAAGCGACCGTATCCTTAAAATCAAATAACTCCACATAAAAATACAAAATTTAGTCAAGTGATTAATTCTTTCATATAATACAAAGATACACAAATATTAATTTATAATTGTCATTTATGCTTTATCCCATAATTAACTAAATTGTCTCGTACTTGCTTAATTTAGTAGGCTTACATTTAATGATCTGATGACTCATCTTTACTCATCTTAAACTCTCATCAAGTAAAAATGTAATTACATGTATAAATATCGACACATGATATCTCAATTTTTCAATATCACTTAGTAACCTAGTACTACTCCAGCACCTATCCATCGATACAGGATATCTCCAAGACTTAGGATATCCCAATATCACTCTAGTACCTAGCCATCAACATAGGATATCCTTGAGACTTAGCATGTCTTAGTCGTTACTCACTCATATCTACACAAGTTATTAATCTAAGACTATCGAATGTAGTCTATCATAAGCAAGTCACATATTCTCTATTTTTATCATTTATTCATAACTTATTATTAGTCAGCCTTTATTTATAACACATTTTTGTCGATTTAACAATCAATACACCCCAATATACATAACAAAACACAAACTCGAAACACCTTGTAATTCATGTATGTAATTATTAATCATTAATTTAATTAATGGCTAAATCAAAAATATGATTCACTATAAAATAATGTATTAATATCAACGTACTATTATAAGAAATGCAGTATTATTCTTCAATTTTCAACTCAATTAATTAATGGCCCAAATTGCTCTTTAATCGGACCTTCAAATTTAGACATTACAAAATTTTGATTAGACTAATTTACAAAATATTTCAACTCAAATACACATAATAATTTAACATTATTCACTTCTACATTATTCAAAATTTAAGCTTTCAGGAGAAAAGGAGTTCTGAGAGAAACCATGAAAGTAAACACACTCAAATTTTCATTCATATTTTTAAAAGATCTGTTCGGTGTAAACCAAATCTATCATAAGTCTGATTTTTATACATACATATTTAATAGTTTGTGGTCTGGGCTGCTTTTATTTTGTGGGCTTTACTTGTTTTCTTTCCAATATTTACCCCAAAACGCAAGAATGAACTCTGTTTTCTCGAAGTTTATATTAGAACACGCAAGTTTTTTTTTCTTTTAGAATTCGAGGAAACTTCGTAGACAGGTCAAGCGGGCACATTTCTCTCTAAGGGTTCAATTGACGTACCACCCCACAGACGGGTAAAGCAGACGCACGTCATCATTGAGGGTCAAATTAGTTCTCCATCTACAAGTAAAAATTCGGCTACCCCAATCTCTTACAAGAGGGACTAGCATGAAATTGAACCTGAGACCTAATCAAAGTTAAGTTCCGCTCTCAACTATCATGTCACAACCTAGAACACGCAAGCTGCTTCCGATAATTAAAGAAAACGTAACAACGCTGATTTAAAGAACTTCCAAGAAAATACGCCTTTCTTTAAGATTAGTCTTCTTTGTTTCCTTAATGAATTCCTGGAAAGAAACAGGCATTACATTTCTTCCCTGACTCTTTGTTTCCATTCTTTCTTCTAATCGACAAAGAGACTCACACGATAAGAAAACGATTTCCCATTGGCAACTTTCATAACATTTTCATTTGTAGTTGATACTTATCAAACATATGTTGAATAAATTATTGGATAAACATAATAATTTATAAATTATGCCTTTCAAATAAACTATTATTGAAAGAGTTAATGACTCAAATTTAAATTAAAAATAATTTAAATCGGGCAACAAATATTATTATTAATTAGCAATTATACAATAATTAAGTTGTTGATAAGGACTTGAGCAAATGTTTAAGTAAGCACCATTTCCTACCTAATCTTAACCGACCAGAAGTGCCCATCTCACTGGACCAACATCAGCCCTTTTCTTAATTCCGACGATGATGCGATTCCGAAGTATGGTGATTAACAAAATTTCCCAACTAATTGGGGAACTTATCATTGTAAGACTATGGTTTTAAGTCTTCTTAATTAAATATATGAGTCTTACCTTTAACTTGTTAAGAGACTAAGGTTTTAAGTCTTCTTAATTAAAGACATGAGCCATAATTTTAACTTATTAAGCTTATATCGATATCGTCATCGTCATATTCCGAAGTCTCGCATTGGAGCAAGTCACGGAGAGGTTTGATAATACGCAACCATACTCCTATATAGTAAAAATGTTATTTACAATAGACCCACATACAAATGTGACAATAAAAAAATGATGCAGGTTAAAGAGCAAATAAGTAAAAACTGACATTCGATATCATATTGTACTTAAATATTTGTCAAAAAAAATATTTATAAAATAATATTATTGATATCCTAAATTTTAGAGATATCAATAACTAAGTTAGATAGAATCTGATGTAACTTATTTAAATTTTATAATTAACTGTAATCCTAAATTAAGATGTAAAACCATACAATAGAAAATAGACAACTTATTTAAATGTTATGACTCTCCGATTTAGTATAGGATAAGTTTGGGTGGGACATTAATTAATATGTGAAAAAAAAAACCTAAAATGGTCTAAATCTGGGCCACAACAAACATGTGGTATTAAAGGATCGTATCATCGTCACCACCAAATGCAAACAAAATGATGTTGCTCGCGCACCACCACCGCATAATACAGGTTAAATAATTAACAATGTACGAGAAAGTTGCGAATGAGTTGTCACCACGTGTCAGATTTTAATGCTCCACAGAATTTTGGACCGAAGCTTCATTTTGCGTCTTGCTTTTGCTTTATTGTCGGGTTATTCTATAGTTTAGTGGAGCAGATGACTCGTCGATGCCTCAGCAATATCTAATATTATTCGCGTCTGATTTTACCATTTCCCCAAAGAAGGAAGAAAACATAATATTATGAAATACTCCCCCTTATTTAAAATAAGTGTCATTTTAGAATGATGCATATTTATTAAAAAAGTTCTTAAGGGGTGTGGCTTGATAGTTGAGAGCGGGGCTTGACTTTGATTAGATTCCAGGTTCGATTCCATATTAGCCCCTCTTGTAAGAGTCTGGGACAGCCGGAGTTTTACATGTAAATGAAAAACTGGTTGGGTCCTTGGTGATGAGGTGTGCCCACTTGGTCCATCTGTGGGGTGGTGCCCCAGTTGAGCCTTCAGATAGGTGTGTCCGCTTGGCCCGCCTACGGGGTTTCCTCGAATAAAAAAAATTTATTAAAAAATTAGTTAAATGTTTAATATACCTTTATTAATTATATGTTGAATTGCTTTAAAAATGTAATCTATATAATTAGGACGTGAGAAAAATTAAAAGATAATTTTAAAAATAAAATTATAAACATACAAAAAAAATCGTAAATGACATTTATTTTAAATGATTAAAATCTTTCTAAAACGACATTGGAAGTATAATTTATACAATAATTTAAATTTACCGGTAATCGAAATAATGAATAGTCGATGCTGACTCGTAGTCTCTATCCCCTTTCTGGTTTAGGAAACGTCAAGTCCCCTTCGCTGACGTGGCTCAAATCTCTACCTTTAACCGAATCGCTATTCGCCACCTAAGCTAACAGCACACTTGACCTTTCTGTTCGTTTTACCTATCATCAGCCGCCTTTATAAGCCCAAGACTCCACCCTTTTCCAAACTCCTACACCTTCTCTAAGCTCTCGACGGTATTGGCACCATCATTAGAGTCGTTTGTCATTTGCCGATCAACGGTTTTAGGTTATTTAGTTTGTATCCATGGAGATTCCGGTCATAAATAGAATAGGCGACTTCGAAGCCGGAATAAATACGTTACAAAACCCTTCTTTTATTTCTCAGATTTTCACTCTGTCCTCCGCCTCTGAACTGATTTACCAAGCGTCGAGTTTTTGGAAATGGGGCGCGTTGATTCTCGCCATTGTTGCCTCTTTCTCAACCTTAATCGCCAGAGTTAAGCTTCTTGTCGTCGGGTTCAAAAGTCGTTTCTTGAAAGCTTCACCTCCTCTACTTAACATACTAGACGATGACGATTCCGACACCGAAAGCGAAACGTCTTGCTCATCGACATCCGACGATGAAGACGAAGCAGAAGAAGAAGAAAAAGAAGACCAACCCTGTTCATCGTCTTCCCGCTGGTGGAGCACCGAAAACTATCCCTTGAAAGGCTCTCGTCATTATCAGAGTTGCATAAACAGTAACCCTTTTGGGCTCCGGCGACGTCGAAATGGTAGCATCGGAGACCTTTTTTCGTGGGCAGAGTTTCCGACCGGAGAAAGCGTGGTCAAGCTCTGGGATAATCTAGGTTTAGGTCTCGGATTAAACATCAACAACGAGTCAAGAACGTTTCTTTTAGGTAATGACAGAATCAGGGGAGAGAACGTGAGTTCGGTTTTCCGTTCGCCGGCGGTGGTTGTATCCGGCGAGACGAACATATCTCAGAATCTCTTGAGGGTATGGGACACACGTGTAGGGTGTAAGATTCCGCAGATGCTGGCGGAATGGCGGCCGATGTTGGGTAAGATCGTCGGAGTTAACGCCGCCGAGTTGGAGAAAATCTTCGTCAGCGATGACGTCAGCGGTGGAGTTACGGTGGCAGATGGGAGAAAGCTGACGTCGCCGTTTGCTCAGGTGACGGAATCGGACGTGGAAACCTGGTGGGACGCTGACGAGTGATGCCGTTATCGTAACGGTAGTTCACGCATTTTACATCACGACTTGTCGTTGCCACCCCAGCTGGACTTCCAAATTGTCAACCAGACGGAACTTAACTGAAAGGACACCATTTGTAAATAATTCATTGTTTATCGTTATTAGTTAATAAAAGTGAACAAAATGCGGACGACATAATTTATTTTAGTAATCTTTCGTTATTTAATTTCTTTGAATTGATGATTATTATTATCATCGTAATAATCTGAAATTTCATAATAAAGCAGAATCTGAAGAGTTAACGAATATTGAACTAAACTTAACGAATATTGAAATTAAGTTAAATAGTTTACAACAACAAATTCAAATAATCACACTAAGAGATTAAATTCAATTCAAAGTTAATTAAAATTTTAAAAAGAAACTAAATAAACAAAAAAGGTGGGATCAAATTTTTTTTTTCCAAAAGCTGGTCCAACTCATCCTCATGCATGTGTAACATGCCTGTTTTACTTGGACTATGGTAATGTTTTAGTTGGACTATGGTAATGTCTCTTTCAATTTGTGCATTCGCATTGTTTGGTCGGTCATAGTGTAAAGTAGTAGCTAGAATGAGTTATTGCAAGGACGGCAGGACAAAACTCACGTGTTAGAGGTCAGGTGATTAACAATGTAATATACGAAGTATATGCTATGGTGGATTGTCAACCCTTATCTTGGAAGTCTGAAATCTAATCGCAAACTACGTTCAAAAGTCCAAGTTAGATACGGAAAACAAAAGTGGCTTGATATGGCGATAATGTGTCACGCAAGGTGTATATATATGTTATTTGTCATTTCTTGATTCTAGAGTTTGACTTTGGATAGCAAGTAAGAATGATGAAATCAACTCGTTTAATTCAATTTAATTTAAAATTAAAGAATAAAAATCAATTTGATTGAGTTTTAAATTAATTTGAGTTTAAAAATTAATTCAAAAAAATTAAATTAAAATAATATTATTTTCAAAATTTAAAAATTTTCATTTTTAAACTATTAGGTCTTACCTAAATCCAGGACTCGTCGTTAGGGTTGTCAATGATTAAGTGAGTAGTTATGTTTAGTGAATCTTAGTGATAATATGGATAAGCAAGATAAGGTTGATTAAATGTAAAATTTTTAATAAAATAAAATAGAATACAACGATGGAAAAAAATCTAAATGGATATAATATTAGAAAATTATTATTTAGGAGGGATGAAATGATTTATAATATAATATAGTGAAATATTGTTTAAAAAAATAGTTCATAATGTAATATAATGAAGTAATTTATTTTTATTGTTTAGTATGAAATGAGATGTAATGTAAAATATTCCGTTCTATTTTATTTTATTATAAACCTACATTTCATTCCATTAATAACCACCAAACCAAACATAGTCTAAGAGATAAAATGTTGATAAGATGAATGATTAAAAAACCCAATCAGTTCGACCGGTTCAACTATAAAAGTCTTGAACGGTATATTTTTTCAGTTCAGTTTTTAACTATTCGATTATTTATTTTAATAACTCTTTTTGTCAAAAACTTATTAATTAATTAATTAATCAGTAAAATTTTATTAATTAATAAGTTTTTATAAACTAAAATAAATCAATTCATTTTCATTTAACATCTCTTTTTTAATTAAACTTCAAATTTTTCGATAGATAAAGACAATCTCTTTCAATCATATCTCTTTTAGAGAAGTGTTCTAAAGGCAGTTACCTTTAACATTTGCTGTACAAATCATTTTATGATTGATAAATGCATTTTCATTATTTCGATGTTCATATGTTTATGAATTTGATGTTGATCTTAAATTGATTTAATGAAACCCTTGATACAAAATATAGCATGGAGGAAATCATGATGAGATCATGATAATGAGATTTCTATCATGTGTAATTAAGTTAGTATCTAAACTTTTCCTAGTCATAGGATTAATGAGATGATATATCATTAATCCGGATAAATTAGCATACGTTATACTCCTTGATTGGATCAAGTAATATATCTGATGTAGGCATGAGTTGTTTAGAGTTAACATGTGGATGCTTACTAAGGATAGTAAGGATATTTGATTGGCCTACTATAAGATAATTATATATATATTCTATTCTAATGTCAATGATAGTCTCATCATAGCAATGGTGTAAGCAGGGGCGGATCCAAAAATTATTTTGAGTGGGGGCAAAATATTTAAAGTACTCTTATAATATTGAAAAATACAAACATTTGTATATTTGATA
>JANTPM010000001.1:242114-254170 GCA_025434745.1 Erythroxylum divaricatum
TATATATGTAATTTTCATACTTATTTAATGAATTATTATTTTATATTTTCAGTGGGCCTCAAGGAATTTTTTTTAAAATTATTATCTTATGCATTTAGCGAGGTTATTATTTTATCCCATTGGCCCAAGTCGGAACCGGAAAAAATTATTATTTAATCGAGGTTATTAATTTATCGAATATTCATTTATCGAGGTTTTACTGTATATAATAAGTGCAATTAATTTCAGATTTTGCATCTCTAGTACAAAATAAAGTAAAACATGAATATCATAGTAGTTATATTCATATTAAAAATGTTCAGAAATTCTAGACGGATCGATTTTAATTTTAGTTTGATTTATATACGACAACTTACACATTAAATCATAGACTTGATATTGCTGAATTACTCCGTGAAACATGGATTGAATAAGAGGGTAAGAGCTTGACAAATCACATCGGAAAAGATAAGAGTGAGGACGACAAACACATTGGAAAAGATAAGCTTAACGACTTTGGCTAGTTGGATCAAAATGGATAATAAGATAGAGAAAGGTGTGCTGTGCGTGAAGGACTCACGGAATGCCTTAGGAATCAAGCCAGCAGAAGAAAATTTTCATAAGAGGATAAGGCACTTTGATGACGAGGAACAGGTCAACATATTCCTTTGCCTGGAAACGACATATCTGTTTCAATCGCTTTGTTATGTTTCTCTGTCTCGGGGTAGGTCACGCACGTATAAGATCAAAATCTCATAAAAGACTTGGATCTTTAGCTCTTTGCAAGAGAGGGAAAGGCATTTGTTTATTTTTATCTTATCTGATGCTTGATTATGGAATACTGCCCTCCTCCAATGTTTAAATGTTCTTCAAAGTTGAAGTATATTGTGTAGCCCTGCAACGAGAGAGTGACGTTTTGAAATGGATACTATCTGGAGAAGATAATGTTGGTTAGATGCGTTATAATGAACAGCTTCTAGATTTAGTTCTTCGTATGGTACCGTTCTAGTAACTCATCATGTCTAGAAAGTGTGAAAGCATGTTACATTCTTGTACATGGGTTAGGTTTGATAAATATTAGTTAAAATTTATATTAAAAAACAAAGTTTATATCCCATTCGATCCATAAAATGAGTTTTATTTTTAAATACAAATTTATCATATTATAAAATTTTTAAAATTAAGCTTAATTCATAATTTGTATTATCTTAAACTCATTTTATTTATCTAATTTAATTTAATTCTAATTTAATTTATTGATAAATTAGAATTAATATATATATATATATATATATTAATTCTAATTTATCATTAAATTAAATTAGATAAATAAATATAATTTTAATAATTTTAATCAATCAAAATATGACCTTTATATAAACATTAGTTAATCTAGAACAATTAGTGAATAATGATTGTAAATTAAAATAATTATAAGTTATTTTATTAAGTTGATTTGAAGCGAATATTTTTTAATGTTTTATTTAAATAAAACCCTACTTCTTTATTTTGAGATCTAATTTAAAATTCAAAATTGAATCATTAACTGATTTAATTCTTTGATTTTTACCATTAATCATAAAGCTAATTGAGTTTAATCATTTTCTAAATATCTAACAAAAAGTGACATCAAAAAGTTGATCAGAAGGGCTCAAAGTGATTAAGACACATAAATTGGGCTGAAGGACTAACGTACATGGACCGATAACCCCTAAATAGCTCGATTCTGAGTTCGATTGAATAAACTTTAATGCAATATGATTATATGAATGATGTGTACATTTCAGATTAGTTATCAGTAAAAACGATAGGAAAAACAGGTAGGTATCTATCTGTCAACAGGTGACAAGTTTCCAGGCTTGTTGGAAGATTTTCCTTTCAGGATTTTCGACATGGCTTGAATAGTGGAAGGTGTTGTTCTGCAACAACCTCCAATAAGGCTAGCTCCAAGATCATGCCATCTTGTTGCAAACAACTCGATCTTATCATCGTCAAAACATGTCGATGGCTGTCAACGAAAATTTCAGAAAACTTCAATGAACAAGGCCACAAACTTGTCAATAAAAATGGCACTTACCAGCCACTTTTTGGCTCTGCCATCCCACACCTCACCGCTATTTGGATAAACAACTATCAACTTTTCAGTCAACTGCTGCAGATAATCCAGATCAGGAAGAGATTAGAATTATGTTTGTGTGTTTTTAAAGAAGCTTGAATCAGTGTTTTTTTTTTAACCTCTTTAAATTGGCAGATGAGACCTTCAACGAAATGGGGTGGTGCACAATTGATTCCTACTGCGTTTACTTTGTTAGTTCTATTGATTGTGTCGAGACATTCCATGAAACTCTCTCCTGAAGGAGCATTGACACCATCCATAGAGCTGAAGCAAATCCAAGATGGGATTTTAACATTTTCTTCTTCAAGCAACTCAACACAGGCCTGTAGTTTCATATCCATATTCAGTTCAGAGATTAAAACCTACTCAAAAACTTTGTTACACTCCAAAACAGAAACGTAGAAATCAGAACCTGAGCTTCAAGTTTATTAGGAATCGTCTCAAATGCCAGCAAATCTGGACCTGCTTCAACAAGAACTTGCAGTCTACGTCGATGAAAATCCTTCAGTTTTTCCAGACTCACATTTGGTCCATAATTCCCACTGAAACCAAACACATTTTCCATACAATCAATATCAGTTCGGTACCAATCGCCGGTCACGAAACTTTTTCGATCGAACATATAATTTCAAAGAACGAATAAAGTACCTGTACTCTGACCCATCAGCAAGATAAGCACCATAGCTTCCAATTGAAGCAGCAACCAGAGCTCGATTATATGTTGTCTGTTCAGGACTCCTTTTCACAGCATCCCAGAACTCGTCACGAGATTCAACAGCTAACTTAACGCTCTTCTTTAATAACAATTCTCCTTCTTCAGTAGATAGCCCCTTGGAGAGAAATCCAGGAAGAGTGGCCTATGAACATAAAAGTAAAAACAAGGCTACATGATGCAAAGCTTAAATGCACCGCAGGAAAAGTTTCAAAGATACATTAGTTCAATAAAAAGTTAAGATTTTGATCTCTTCCCTTTCAGGATCACACATTGCCCACCAACAAAATTGAGAGATCTCATGAAAATTTCTAGGGAAACTAACAAAATTTGTTGGGAAAAAAAAAACATGAAAACTTCTTTTATACCCCAACAGACCTGGTAAGATGAAGTAACCAAAATATCAGCACCAGCCTCCAGATATTCCGAGTGCACCTTCGAAAAGATTAAACAAGTCAAAATCTTGCAAAAGAATCTCATTTCAAAGACCCATCCAAATGTGAGGAGCAGCGAAAAGAAGAGACCTTTTTGATGAGAAGAGGGTTTTTGATCAGATAAAGAGCGCTCCAGAGAGAGTCATTGAAGGAAGCGCCATGTCTCTCTAGCTGCGTGGCGAGTCCACCGTCGACCACCGCACAGCCTCCGGCCTTCTCAATCAAATCCTCCAACAACGTCTCTGCCTTCTTGAATCCCATGTCAAAGCCCTCACCGGCAGAAAGGGCTCAGGGCTTTGTGGGCTGTTAAGGCATTATATGAAGAGACGAGGGTCGTTTTGTTTGTTGTGTGAACATAGACAATATAACGTACGGGTTCAAGTTTAAAGGAAGTTGGTCCTGATGGCCCATAGCATATAAATCTTTAAAGTAAAAATATAATTTAAAATTTAATGTATTATCATCTTCGTCGCCGTCATGCCCAAAATTTCAGCACTAAAATAAGATTTGAAGATTATGATAGTACGCAAATTTATCCTAACATAGTAGAGAAATTATTTTCAGTAGAAAAATTATTTCCAATAAAGCCGTTTAATCAAAGTATTCAAAATAGATTTTTAATCAATAAAAAATTTAACAAATTATGTAAATCATTTATAAATAGTTTCTCTATTAGTTAAAGCTAAGGCTGCTGTCCTTTTTTTTTATTCGAGAAAATCTCGTAGGCGGATCAAGTGAGAACACTTCTCTGAAGGCCCAATTGGCATACCACCTCACAGGGAGGCCAAGCGGGCGCATCTTATTATTGAAGGCCCAACTAGTTCTTCATCTACAGATAAAACCTCGACTACCTTAGGTTTTACAAGAGGAGCTAGCATGGAATCGAACATAGGACCTAAATAAAGTTAAGCCCCGTTTTTAACCATCTGTGCGTCGGCAATATTTCTTATTATTGTTGTTGTTGTAAAAGATTCAACAAATTTTAATTTTTACATAATTTTCATATTTTTGAAAATATGTTAATAAAAATTATTGTCAATATAAATTATATTTAAATTTTATTAATAAATTTCAAAAAATATAAAATTGTCATCTTACATAAATAAGTGATTAATTATGTAAAGTCAAAGCTTAAGAAAAGATTAGGAAAAGCACCCTCTTTTGCTTCGAGGTCAAACATAAGTGATGGGTTTGAGGATGGGTTTGCCCAAGGTGTGGCCCGATTTTGTTTCGTATTATGGGCCTTTTTCAAAATTGCTTATGTGCCTCTTGGACTCGAACAGAAGATTCAGTCAGTCGAGTCATGGCTTGTAGGCGTTTCAATACTTAACGATTTCTTATACACTTCTAATTATTATATAACATGTATATTATTTACTAAATATAAGTATTAATAATATTTTTTAATATATAATAAAAATATAAATTACCAATAAGAGTTTAATAATATATATTATAATAAGAGCAACAATTTAAACTTACATGAAAACATTTGACTCTCTTCACTCATATAAATTGCACATATATGAGTGAACAAATTTAAGAATTATTTAAAAAATTATATGTGTAATTATTAATTACAATGTATAATTTTAAGAAATATATGAAAATGTATTAATATAAATGAAACAAATGGAACTCTTTATCCCTGTTTCAGAACTGGTCCTAACGTTTTTCTTTCTTTATGATAATCAAGAGTGAGCTCTTATAAATAATAAAAGAGGTAAAATAGCAAAAAAAAAATTTGTTATTTATGAAAATAAAAACTTTCATAAAGAACCAAATGAAATAAAATAGAGCCCTTTTTGTTGCCTATTTTATTTTTCATAAAATTGGACCTTGAACAGATATTCTGGCTGTCCTTGCTCAGAGTCAGATCTGCCCTACTTCTTTCTTAATTTATGTCTCGTACGTAGCAATTGGAGGTAACCGAGATCATCATTCTGGCAACCTCATACTTCATGCTCGAAATTAATATATTCAAAGCAATATATCAAACTATTCTCACAATAGGTTACCCAAGATATCGACCTAAACCTACCTTCCACATACAAATGAAATTAATCTCAACTTGCTTTAAGTTTTATAACGTTCGATACAAGCACATTTACAAAAAATATATACGAGTATTTTCACTTGGACAACACTTCAAACTTGCAAAAACCCGTTGCTTGACTAGATGGAGAAGAACAAACAATTACAAGGTGACATTCTCAAGTCCACCAAAACATTATATAATTCGTGATACGAATCCATTCCGAGTTGTTTGCTTGATTTATGAAGTGTTATAAAAAAACAGTTGAAACACAGTTAGCTCTAGCAACCTTCTTTTGTGGCTAGCTTCATCTTTACGTATATGGAGTGTAAAGGGTCAGGGGATGAGTTTTATGAGTTATAACGATGGTTTTGTAGAAAAACTGGGTGGAATTTATTTTATAGTTGTGATATGATCGACAATTGATGAAGGTTCTGAAGCCCATACATTTCGTGGAAGCAAATGATACACGTATTGTATTCATAATAATGAGATTGAGTTCACACAACAACTTTGTCATGAACTACTAGTTCACCACCTACTTTCAATTCTGTCAATCCCGCATTTCAAATTGGAATAAAAATTACATTATATTAATTCAAAATTTTAAAAAATTGGGGTAAGATAGTGTTGCTTGTGTATTTTTTTGGTCCCTTTACTTGAACAAAAAGAAGACTGACTAAGAATCGTACGTTAAGTTATTACAGAAACTGGGAGTTGGTGGTTGGATATACATATAGCAAACATCCAACGACCAACAACTGTCTGGAAGTACTTATGTGTATCTCATTTCTTAGTCAATACACGGAACCTTCTTAATATGGTTAGACTGAAAAGAGGAAGTTAGTCTGGATAAGCTATAAATTGCAAGAAGTATCATTTAACAAAATGTGATCATTCAGATTAAATTGAAAGAAGTATCAACGTGAGTACAGCAAGCCTGCTCGATGGATTAACAAGTTGCAAATCCATTTCCTCTACTTCATATTCTTAGTCAACTCCTTCACTAGCTAAACGTTTTTGAGCTTCCCTAGTTCCACCCTCAAGCAACTCAATGTATGAAAATATTCAAACCTGTCCATACCCAAGTTGGTTCCCCAAAAACATGAACTCTACAGGGGTAATGTGATCAATATCTTTACTAAATGTTTCTGTTTCTCATCCCTCTTTTGTCATTTTAGGTTTGAACCTAAATCCTCCTCCACGATGGATATCAAGTTTAATTATCTACAGCAAGTATTAAATCATGAATGTTCATGGAATGTAACTAACTTTGATAAAGATTTAACAATGAAAATATATACCAATCTGCTTAACCTTACACACCTTCATTTGGATGAATCAAATGGTAGAATTTTATGATTATGAAAATAGAAGAAAATGATATGCTATAATGTTGAAGTGAAGAGCACTTGTCACAATAAGTCTCGAAGGGTACGCCTTAATTGATTGGCACAAATCACTTGTTTGGTGTCTAGCTAGCTATCTATCTAGCTACTTTCGAGTTGGCCACTTTAAAATTTATGGCTTTAGCATAAATGTACGTGTGCTAGTCAACTACTGCGTTTTCGTAGTTATGGTTGCCTGCCAATCGAATCAGTATACTTCCTATCATGGCCACCTTGTCTGCTGGAGGATTGAAGAGGTACATGTCAAGAATTCCAGTTTGAGCAATTAAAGAATAGTTTATAAATGTATAATAAAATCTCTCTTAAAAAATGTCTTTTTTTTTTTGTAAAGTTAAACTTAAATTTATCATAATATTATGACCTAAACTTATCTGAATATCTTGGAATAGTACCTGACTTGTTGTAGCTATTTGTTTAATACGTCCATCAAATATCTAATCCTGCTCTGAACTAAAGAGAATATGTCAAGAATCTTATATTAAACAGTTAAATAATGTTAAAATATTTTATAAACTTACGACAAACCTTCTTTATAAGTTACCTTTTAAGAAATAGTTAGACCAAAATTTATGAACGTGAGTTAGCTAAATTTGCAAATTTTTAACGTTGATAAACTGAGATATGCCTTCAATTTAAGGTGGAGATTAAAATTACATTAGTAAACCAGATCTATATGGGACATGGAATCAGATGATTGTGAAGTCAGAATCACACCCATGTCACTATTAAGAGTTGCAAACGTAGGACTTGTCTTGGTCACATAAAATTTGAAGACGCTCTAAACTAAATTTTTTTTGACATTACATATTTGTGAAAATGGAAATTTATTTATTGTTATTAACATCTTACAGGTAATCATAAATTATAAATACCTTGAATAGGGTAATTATCATAGTATTTTCTATATTAACTGAACAATATAAATTTCTTATTTTTCTTTTTCTTTTTTTTTCCAATATTTTCTGTTTGCGTCACCCTCACTAATTAAGGAGATACATTGACCAAACAATAGCACAAAAATACAGTGATTCATCACCGAAAACGCTGCTCAACTGTTTGTGACGCCTTGTTTTAATTAGAGCATATGAACTGATGAGTCGTCCATTTAGGTATCATGTGTACTTAAAATTGAGAAATGAGTAGCTTTGCCCCTTTGAGCTGATCGGTGTAGGTGACATTGTAGCTAATACATTAATTAGGTGACCAACTCTAATCGCTAATCGGTATCGGCTTTATTATTACAGGTCCTTCTAAACTACTTCTGAGGCAATTAATGTCTAATGTCTGCATCATAGAGTCTGTATCCTAATTCTAATTTTATAATTTCTTATTTTATTCCATAAATTTTAACCATATATTTATACGAGTGTTACATAAAATCTACATAAATAAATGACTAATATTTATGTGATAGAAAAAAACTATAATAATAAACGGAGGATTCAAAACTTATATCATATTCACTTGTAAATTGTAATGGCATAGTATAATTAGAATTTCTCGTATCCTTCACATTTTTGTTGACTGACAAATCTTCTGACACGGATCGATCTTCTCCCACATCGGACAAGTATAAGAGTATTCAATAATTTATAATAATGTGCAAACCTCTTTTTTTTGAGCTAACTTTTAGGGATGAGTTAGACATTTTTAACATTGTATCAGAGCCAAGTTAATTTGTCTCGATGGTTTAGAGCGGTGCCCGGTTATGTCCCTTTGTCCAATATATCCATCAGATGTTCAGTCCTACTCTGGACTGAGGGGGTGTGTCAAGAATCCCACATCGGACAAGTATAAAAGCATTCAACAATTTATAATAATATGCAAACCTCCTCCTCTTGAGTTAGCTTTTGGGGATGAGTTAGACATTCCTAACAGTAGGGGAAAAGGAATTTCGAGATCACAAGCTTTTCAGACTAATGGATGGTTCAAATAGCTTGTGTTGGTTTCTATGAAGGCATCAATTTGACGGATTATAATCAGAGCAAAAAGAAACGAATAGGATGTATTGAAACTGTATTGAGTTTGGAAAACTTTTCCCCTTCTTCTAAAGAGCTGTTTCTTATACTTTTTATAAAATAACATTGCTTTTAGTATAGATATATTAACTCAGACCACATGCTTCTTGCCATGCACAGACCTCACCAGAAGTGAAAAACCTGGCAGACAAGTAACAAGAACATATATACCATGAACAGTTACATTGGAACCTTCTAGGATTGACTTTGGAAGTGAACATACCCAAAAATTGAAATGAAAAGGAAATACTGCCTGTAATTGATATGAGTCATATGACCATTCCCCAACTTTTTGAGAAGTCTTGTATGGTGAGGTTTGAAAAAAAAATTGTGAGGAGAAAAGGATTTGAAATAATTTTTTTTAAAAAATCATTATTGATGATTGACAAACTAATACTCCATCTGTTTCATAATAAGAGTCGTTTTAGATACATTTTAATTATTCAAAATAAGTGTCATTCTTGACTTTGTATGTATGTTTATAACTTTTCTTTCAAAATTAACCTTTCATTTCTCTCTCATCTTCATTATACAGATCACAATTTCAAGGCAATTTCTCTCACAATTTTATTTAAGATGCTAATTACCGAGGTAATTTTATGGAAGTATTAATAAGGATATATCTATAATTTTACTAATTTTCTTAATAAACATGTATTTTTCTAAAACGACTTTTATTATGAAACGGAGAGAGTACAAGTTAACGGATAGCAGATGTACTAGTGTCAGTAATGTTGTGTAAAAGAAAGAGAACGATTACAAATGGAGAACTTAAGCTTGGCCCGTGGAGGGATCGGGCCTGTTGGATAAGAAAACAGATTAGTCTCAAAATAAACTATTCGGTAGCCTAGCAATGTGGAACTGTTTGATTAAGGAGGAATTTTGGCCCAGTTGTAAATACCATGTATATACAGGTAGTATGCTTTGGTGGTGCAAGGAATAAATTGAACCGGTTCTCTAAGGGGATGATTACTAAAAAAAAAAAAACTCAATGACCTTGACATTGAAGAAGAAGAATCTGATTCTTGAAAAGATTGCTTCTTTCTTCAGCTGAGTTAAATAGCAGATGAGATATCACATCTTTCTTTCTACTGCAGTTTCAAGGGCTCCACTCAATTGTATGCACATATCAGTAACCAATAATGCAAAACATGCAAATACTACCCATGGTGATATGAGTCTCATAGTAATATTGACATATTCCATTAAACTTGATGACAACATAACAAGGAGTTTGCATGGATTGTTCTGCAAAAGTACCAAACTGGTGAACCATACGATAAACTGGGATGGTAGCTTTTGAGTCCATCCCTACAAATCTCTCTACCACAAACCTTTCATTTATTGAGATGCGGGAAGCATGTATAAAGGTCATACTTGGGGTGTTTCGCTTCTGCATGCTCCTTGCACTTCAGCTCCGACGTAGTGCAGATAAATGTCTGCATACACACTTTGCACTGCAAAAAGTTCAACATCCCCACCAATCCATTAGCCACAAATCCAACCAATTCAGGCACCCCAGATACTAAACTTTCTTTCACATGTGTAGAAAGGTGCCCTTTTCTTAATTATTTCGAAACCAAGTTGTTACAGGCCTGGTAATATTGGTCATCAGCCTTTTCTCCTATGACAATTGACATTAGAATGTCTGTAACAAGACTCGTTCCAGTAAGATATGAAGGCTCGTTCCAGCAAGATATGTATAAATAAAGAGGAATCGCCAGACTTGTTAAGGAACCAATTGTAATCCATAAAAGGGGTATAATTTACAGGAAGAAAAGCGAGATTCTGATCACTGAGAAAAGGAAAAATGTCTTAAAAATAAATAAAAAAGAGGAAACACAATAAAATCACCTGTATGCTCATGGCTTTCTTGTTCGAATCGAGCTGACTTCCTGAATATAGATCGGAGCATAATATAGTCAAACAGCGAACGCAAACCAATAGATCTCGATCAAACAATTAAGAAAGAATCCCTAAGAAACCAACAAAACCCACCGGCAACTATTTTGCTACCACCCACTCCCGAAGAAAAGAGGGCAAATCCCAAATTCCGTCAACTAACTTAAAAAGATTCAATCTTTGTTGAAATCGGCCTAATTAGGTAGAGAAATACCAAAAACCAGGGGTTAAGTTATTATCTTACTAACCCTTAGCGGCGTTTTTCTGCTTCTCTAAGTTTCTTTCACGAGCCATCTTTGACTTCTGTCCATTGCCGCCTCCCATTGTGTTCTGCTAGCGGGAAAGGGAAAAGGACTGGAAATTAGGTATTAAGAGAAGAAAAATTAGGGATTGTTGATAAATACAAAGAAACTTGTATATATATAGTGTGGCTGTGGAGGCTAGAGAGAGAACCGTTAGCTTCAATCAAACATTCAAACCCCATATTATTTCTTTATTTACAGCGGAAGTTCGAATAAGAAAACGAAATATTCCAGACTTGGGGAGGATGGAGACAGAAAACAAACCTTGTCTCCGAAGTTGGAATCAGCCACCTCAGGTGCCTCTATACTTGGACCCGACCAAATTATGAGAAGAGGAGGGTGGGGGGTAAATTATGATTTATCTCAATCGACCACTTAGTAAAGAGGCTTTTACGTTCTCATTATCGAGAATCAAATACAAGTTCTTGTCTCAATTTACTTTGCTAGATTACCAACCGAGTTATCCGTGCGGACAGACAGAAAACAAACTTGATATCACTAACAGGGAAGGCAAAAGATTCACTGGATCCTAAATTAATTTTAATAAAAATTTGGATCAGATTTAAATTTTATAATTCCCGACTTAAACAGTTAAAAATTATTTATTAAAATAATATTGTTTTATTAATTTAACAAAATAATATATTTTATGAATATTTTACAAATCAATCTTTAAACTAAATTAATAAAAAAAGAAGTTTAAGGTTTAAACGATGCTCTATTGTCATAAAATTAATTAAATATTGAATAAAATTAAATTTTTAAAATATTATATAGAGAATTTAAAGCTTATTTAAAAAATCATTAAACAAAAATTAATTAATATTTTAGTTTATAAGAACTTATTAATTTATAAAAATTAACTGATTAATTAATAAAGTGCTTAGTTTTTAACATAAAAAATTATTAAAATAAATTAAAATAAATAAAAAAGATAAATGATTTGATAATTTTATGATTAAATTAGTAAAACTGATTAAGTTTTTTAATATATGTTTTTTTATACAACTCTACAAAATAATGTTTCTCCTTAAACGTTGTCGGTTGAAGACATGAGATAACAATTCGCGTTTATGCAGGAGATTTGTTACATTATGCTTGCTTGTTTTTGTATTAGAAACAGTCGGCCATGTATATATAATTGGGATG
>JANTPM010000001.1:283453-293968 GCA_025434745.1 Erythroxylum divaricatum
TACTAATCCAAGACTGAACATTAAACCCAACTACAATTCAGAAATTGAAAATCCTAGAGTCCGAATTAAAATTCAGTACCTTCAGGTAACTTGTAGCCCCATGTCACTAGTGTATTTTGCATTAAGGATCAATTTAATTGGAGCTCTACCGATCGAGAATTTACCAAAATACTGAACTATGTTCAGAAAAATATCTAACTTATACTCTTTTAATCAATCCCCTCACTTTGATTCAATCAAAATTTTTTAAATTAAACTTAAAAAAATCCAAAATTTTCATGGAGAGGTAAAGGAATGTCTTGGGAATCTAACGCTTTAAAAGTCAGGTCAATCGGATGTCGGACGGAAAAGTTAGAAGCAAAAGAGTGAAATATATTGAGAAAATTACTTTTCTTAAACAAATAGGAAAGTCGCGATCAAGTGCATGCACGACCACGACATTCAGGTAGTCCAGCAAAGTCGCGATCGTGCGCGTGCACGATCGCGACATTCTGGTGATCCTGCAGAGTCGCGATTGTGCGTATGCACGACCACGACACTCGAGTGGACTTTCTACTCTTTCTTCTAAACCGACATCTCAACTTTTAAACCCCATATCTTTTGACTCAGAACTCTAAATTTTACAAATTTGGTATCATTGGAAAGCTGAAAGAATACTCTACAACTTTCATGAAGGATAGAAAAATCAATTTAGCCTCTAAGGGAGTCAAAACCTACTTCAAAATTCCTATCCACTAATACTCTTCCCAAATAGTAATAGCAACATATAAAAATTCATAACTTCCTATTTCATAGCCCAAAATTTCCATATATCAATGGAAATATCAAAACATAATCTAAAACTTTTATGAAGAACTTCAAAGCAATTTCAACCTCTAGCTAAGTCAATTTTTAAATCAAAGTTTCTGCCAGGAATTTGTTATCCTAAACAACATCCAAACTTCTAAATTTCAAATCTTTCAATTTCTACAATCAAAAATTGCATACTTTATAGCGTTGGAAAGATTGAAAGACAAGCTACAACTTTGATGTAGATCACTTACTCCAATTCAAGCCACATCAGTACAAAATTGGCCTCAAAACACAGTATACACAAACTTACCCTTAATAGCATTTTTTAAAAACAAAGCAAAATAACCTTAACTTTGAAAGATCATAACTTTCAATCCCGATATCGAAAAATGTCGTACCTTATGGCGATATAAACCTCTCAATAGAAGCTACAAGTTTTTTGAAGATCATTTTATCACATTATTCCTAAATCAATCCAGAAAAATTTACAAAGATTTCAGCTCAAAAAGTCAACTCTGCTACTATTCATCCCAAAAAAATCAAACTTTCTTAATTCTCCAAATTCTCACTATTTAGTTCTTGCTTTTCAACTTCCATTTCAATCAACTCATTTACTTTAACTTTCATAACCCATACAAATCTAATCAAATATCAAAGTCATCAAAACCAATCAATTCTTTTCTCATCAATTTCCTTAAAGCACAATAACATCTATAACACAATATATATACAAAAACACTCATTTCATACATTTAATATTTCTAAATTCCACTGAAAGATCGGGGTCCAACATAACCTAAGTTGCTTTTAGGGCTTTCTTTGAGGAAAAAGTTGTGACTTTCCATCTATAGACCCCTCTATATTTTGCTTTATCTTTTATCATAGTTTTATTTCCATTTCTTGATTTTGTTTCCTTTTATATAAGTTTGTTTTCTATGGAAAGAAATATCTATGTCCATTTCTTTTCCTTCTCTCCATCTTTTGAAGCTTTTTTCACCTTCGGTTTGCATTGTCTATTTAGTTCGTGATCAGTTCCTGCAACTCCACACATTGCAGCTACAATGGCATTGAAGCAAAATTTGCAATACCATTTTCCCTTAGGGATGCATCACAAATTTAAGTTGACTCACTAGGAAAAATTCCATCACAATAAAAACAAACAGAACATCAAATGATTAGTAACAACTCTTCACAACTCTAATTCTTCTTTCCGACATGGTTTTCCACCTCCTGATTAGCATTACAAACTTAAGTTGTAGCAGCTTCTTTTGTAGAACATTGGTTCTTATCCTTCTATGAGGAAGCATGGCATGGAATTGCTACCTTGAAGACTTTCTCATGCTCTTAAGTTAATATCTCAACTAAATCAAAGACAGGAAATTTCTGAGGTCTAGAGAGCTAACTACTATAAGGTAAATCTACTATCATGGCACCATTATACAATCATGAAAGCTTTTTATTTTATTTCTTTTTGGCCATAGAAAGTTCTTAAGAGAGACAAATTAAGAGAGAAAGGCTTCTGGTTTAGAAATATTAAGGGAAGACACCTAAATGCTCTTGGGAGAAGATGCGAGAGGATCATACTTAGAGATTGTAAGAGAAAATTATAAAGGCCTGAGGAGGGAGGTAATCAAGAATAATTTGTTAATATTGAAACTTACTAAGGACACGACCCATGATAGAAAACTTTGGTATGCTAGAATTCAAGTAAAGGATCCCTCATAGAGAGATCCTGGTAACTCTAGTGTATCGTTTACTTATTGTCTATTGTAGTTAGCCTAAGTAGTATTTACTCATTAGTCGTATTACTAGTATTATTATTAAAATATTTAGAATATTTTTTATTCTCTTTAATGGTATTAATATCATTATGTCTATAATTATTAGTGTTACTATGATTTTTACTTTTAATAATATTTTTATTTTATTTTATCTCTTTTATTATTATTATATATTATTTATACTTGTTTTTATCTATTTATCCCTAAACATTTTTATTTTTATTTATTTTTATTATTTATGTTTACTATTTATAATTTATAATTTTTTATGTGTTCTCTTTCTTTCCTAATTTTATGGTTGTCTATTTATTTATTTATATTTCAATTGTATTCTTTTTTATTATTTGTATTTTTTTCATTCATACATATGAGTCATTTGAAAATGCTCTTTCTTTTAACTAGGAGTAAAATTGCGTACTACAAGACTTTCCTACACCCCACGTTTCAACGAGATTTATATCGGGTGTTGTTGCTTAAGAAAGTTTGTAACTTCATTCTATCTTGAGCATTAGGATCATTATTTGCATGTTGACTCTAGATACCACTCTCAAATAAATTAAATAATTAAGGTTGCAAATACATTTTTGAACCTACCTTTTAAAAAAAAGCCATTACTTACACTACTTTATGATATCACTTAAAAACTTGCTAATTTATGGAAGAAAAGAATATCATATTATCACTAGTGCAAAATCTGACACATTATCTAGATTCCACTATGCAAGACAATTTCTCCCAGAAATACAAAAAGGAAACAACGTGCATGGGATGTTACACAAATGTAAGCTCTCAAAAAAATAAAACAGAAAGAAAAATATTTTCCCATATAAATCAGCAGCAATGTAAATTAGTTATGTAATCACCAATTTCTCACATCATAATTCTCTCAGTTTTTAAAAGTGATGGCAAATTTTATGTTTTATTGAACAAAAATCACTTTTCCAAGCAAGAATACTTCCTAATCCATTGAAAATGATATCCCTGAGCCACAAAATATGAGTACCGCTAGGACTACAAGGACTAGGAATTAAATGTATGTAGTGATGGAGTCAAAAATTTAAGATAGGAGAGCTTAAATATTTAATTTTTTAAAATTTTAACTCCGTCCTTATATATATATAATATTTAATTTTTTTAAAATTTTGGAGGGCACGATGCATTTTTGGTCCCCATGTACTTCCTTCCCTGGTTCCAATTCATTTTTGTAAAAATATTTTATCTGATCACTCGTATATGTTGATTTAAAGACTTGTGAAGTGCAGTAAAGTGGCAGCCCCTTTTTTATTTTTCAATGGATTAACACATACGCAAGGTTTTTCTGATCCAGTTAGAAGATGTTATAATATTGAGATTGATGGCTTTAAATCTTTCCAATTGATGAATAAATTGAAGAGAGTGAAAACAACTCCAAAATGTCTTATGTCTACCCGAAATCAGAACCTCTCTACACTTAAGGAGAAGCTTAGAAAGCTTATTACGATGCCCCATAGGATACTACTCTAAGATCTACTGAATTGATTTGTCTCCGGGAATATCTAAAAGCTTTTAAACTCTAAAACTCTATTCTTAAACAAAAATCTAGATTGAGCTAGCTGAAAGATAGGGACTCAAACACTAGGTTTTTTCACACATCTCTACTAGCTCGAAGGAATACTAATATAATTTCTATGTTCCTAGACTGCAGGGAACATGGGTATACGAAGCGGATACACTTACAAGAACTTGCCAAGAACCAACTCTATTGTTCCAAAAAAACTTGGGAAATTAAGGGTAAACTATACTCTGAAGTTGTGTTGGTATTTTTTGTTTCCTCAAAGATGCTCCCAGAAATGAACCATACTTTCATATGCTTGGTTCTTAAAAAACACAACCCTCAGAGTATGAATAACTTCAGACCAATAACATAATCTATAAAGTTATTTCTAAACTCCTTGCTGAGAGACTCAAGCTGGCTATTTTTAACATCATCAATCCTGCTTCGGGGGCATTCATTCTTGAGTGGAATATTAAGGATAATATACTTCTTTTATAAGAACCGTTAAAGGATTACAATCCTGGAAAAACTCTCAAATTTTGTTTAATCAAAGTTGATCTTTTAAGGCTTTTGACAATGTAAGCTGGAGATTCATTAATTCGTATTTGTCTTGAGACTCTAAAGTTGCCATCTAGATTTATTGATTAGATCACGTCATGTATCCAATCTCGCTCTCTAAGTATTCTTGTGAATGAGGTTCCTGCTAAACTGTATAAGGTTACTAAAATTTCAAGATAAGATGTTGTTACTTACCAATGAACCTACCCATTTAGGGTGAGAACCTTTCACCTCACCAAACGAATGAATCATCTTATCCAAACCTGTTCCCAACATGCAAAGATTAAAAACAAAAAAAGGAAGTGGCAAACTTTGTTAAGTTAATAAAAAATTGTGAACAAGAATAGCATGAAACTTCATCCTATATTCTTAATTGTCTCAGTCCTGAGACAATTAAGAAGATATAAATTACCATCATTTATGTGCATACACACCCACAATCTTGAGAAAGAGACAAGAGAGAGATGCCAGAATACTGCGTAACAGGTGGAACAGGTTTCATTGCTGCTTACTTAGTTAAGTCCTTGTTAGAGAAAGGGCACACCGTACGGACCACTGTACGAGACCCAGGTTACACATAATTCTTGTTTCTTTGTTCTTTAGTTTGGAGTTAGTTAAATTCATGCATGTGTTCTATGTCTGCTCAGTTTTCTTCTTTTTTTCTTTCAGATGATGTTCAAAAGGTTGGTTTCCTGAAAAAGTTTGAAGGTGCAAAGGAACGACTGAAGATTCTTAAAGCCGATTTGTTAGTAGATGGTAGCTTCCATGAAGCAATCCAAGGTGTTGATGGTGTGTTCCACACCGCTTCACCTCTGCTAGTTCCTTACGATCATAACATCCAGGTATTAATTAGCTACAATACATTATTATTTTGGATTGATTTTAGTTAGTTAAGATCAAATTTCACATTTTTAATCTGAAAACATGACTTAAGAAACAAAATTTGCAGGCAACATTGATTGATCCATGCATAAAGGGCACCTTGAATGTTCTTGGTTCCTGCTCGAAAACCAAGTCTGTGAAACGAGTTGTGCTCACCTCTTCATGCTCTGCAATAAGATATCGGGAAGATGCCCAACAGGTTTCTCCATTGAACGAGTCACACTGGAGCGATTCTGAGTATTGCAAACGACACAACGTAAAAAGAAAACGAATACTTTGAATCATATAGTAATTCTGCACCTTGTGTGTTTCTGATAATTTTTATATATGTTTCTGATAATTCAGCTCTGGTACGCATATGCGAAGACTCTAGCTGAGAAAGAGGCATGGAGGGTAGCAAATGAGAGTGGGATTGATCTTGTTGTAGTCAATCCATCCTTTGTGATCGGTCCCCTTCTTGCACCACAACCAAGTAGTACTTTACTCCTCACAATGTTATTAATCAAAGGTTAGGACTAAAAGTTTTAATTCTATAATTAAAAAAAATCTTACAATTTTCTATTTTATGAAAAAAAATATTTTTATTTAAAATAACAGTAAAACACATATAATATATAAATAGTCAAGATGACTTGAATTATCTCTTAAACCTGTTTAAATTAATTAAATTTGACCAAATCAATAATTTATTATACTTACATTAAATTATTAATTTAACTTAAAATTATCATGTCAATAACATTTAATGGATCAATTTATAATGTGAGTTTGTTCAACTAAAATAAGGATGATAATGGATTAGCTCTCAATATGTTCTATCTGCTCTAAAGTGATATTGTTTTGATTATGAGTTTCGTAAATTTATGGGCCAAAATAATATTTTTTAAGTTTTCTATAAAATTAGAAATTATAAAAAAGTAAAATTTTAAACTTTTGAGAAATTTTCCAAAATAAAATCATTTGAATACTTAATTTTACAAATTTTAAAACTAAAATAATATCATTATATAAAATTTTTGAAGAAAGATTAAAATGATTATTCAGTTACAAATTTATTTCAAATTTTAATCAACGATCAAATTTAATTAATAGATTTCTAGTTAAGTTAGGTTGAAATTATCATATCAAAACAAAAGTATAAGTTATTCATTAAAAAAAGTATAAGAAGATATGTTTTCTTAATTAAAAATTATAGTTTGTACTAAAAATTTAAAAAAATCATTGAGGTATTTGACAAACAACTGATTTGTTGTTTTTTAACTTATTTATTAAAAGTTAACATTTTAACCAAATTAAAAAGTTGTTGGTGTGTTTGATAAATAAATTATTGGTTAGCTTATTTAACCTCAATAAATTGATTTCTAAAAATTTCATAAAAGAAATTTTTGGAGTTAGTTGTTTGTCTAATGACAATATTGTCTTCCACTTTACTCTCTATTTTTACTCTATTTATTTTCAAAGTTGACTTTTTTTATCGTACAATTATATCGTAAAGTTTGAAAGAATATAATAAACAGGTTAATTGAATTTTTTAATTTTTATTTAATTTTATAATATTAGTTGACATTTAAAAATATCATAATAGTAAATTTTTGAACATAAAAAGTCACATCAAATTAATATTTTTAATATATAATCATTATATAACGTATTTGTGTCATATTATAATTAAAGTTATTTTAAATTTATTAAATAATAAAATTCATATATATTATAAAAAATACTAATATGATGTAACCCGTTACATCATTTATATTAATAAAGAATTTAAAGTTGTGCTATTATTATTATTATTATTATGAAATTAATTCTTATAAAATTAAATATTAAAATTCTAAATTCTTATAAGAATATTCAAAAAAATATTAAAAAATATAATATTAATATCTTTATAATTTTTTTGAACTATGCTCCCATAAATTATTTTACGTATTAATAGTTAATACTAAATAATTAATTTATTAAATATTTTTTAAATAGTTAATTTATCAAATATTTTTAATAAATAGTTGATGTTATTGGTTAGTTAAATTAACAGGTATAATCCGCGAATAGAATCTTTATGCCAATAGTTAACAGAAGAGTCTGAACAAATCACGATTTTACTGATTCACTCATCATTTTAAGGTATGAGAGGCGAATGTCCGAACACTGCGTTGGGATTTGTTCACATAGACGACGTCGTTGGTGCTCACATTTTGGCAATGGAAAACAAGGAAGCATCAGGAAGGTTAATATGCTCTGGCCAAGTTGCCCATTGGTCACACATCATCGTCATGCTCAAAGCCAAGTACCCATCCTATCCATACGAGAACAAGTAAGTGAGAACAAGTACCCATCCTATCCATACGAGAACATTATAATAATTTAATTATCACATTTTCAGGTTCGGTAATCAAAAAGGTGACAGCAACCCTCACAGTATGGACACTTCCAAGATTGCTCGATTGGGATTCCCTCCTTTCAAAACAATAGAAAACATGTTCGATGACTTCATCACAAGCCTCCAAGAAAAGGGTTTTCTCTAATTTCTTTAATTTTAAGGTGTACTTAAAATTAAATATATATTTGTTTTATGAATTAAGAAATTTTTAAAACTTCTAATCTAATATCTAATTAATATACAATTTGATTGTAGGATTTAAATGTGTAATTTGGAGTATAGTAAATTATAAAAGAAAAGGGTTTAAATGTTTTTTACCAAAGTTTACGAATATGTTAATTGATTATTAAGAGAAATTATAAAATAAAAAGTTGACTCACACCCCACCCAAAGTTAGTCAAAATTGAAGGCTATTAGTGTGACTTCACAGCCTTCCAAGACAAACTTGTGTTGGCCTTTTAGAAAAGCATCTAAATTGTCACCATATAATTAGACCCATTTGTGATATCTCTTTAATGTTGAAGGAGGGCCGCCGGCCTCACCAATAATAATCATTGAATCCATTTTTACGTTATGCCAAACTTAAAGCATACTCATCCCAAATAATTGAACCTCCTTCTCCACTTTTTCTCACCTTTAATTGTGAGAGATGAGACAATCATAAGCCAAGCAATTGGAATATTTCATCCATCACATGCCTCTAGTCCTTTTTGATGATTGAATTTTAAATTGAGTTGATTTAAATTGGGTTTAATTTTAGAATTAAACTTAAAAGGGTATGTTCGAAATCAATTTGACCAACTTTTAATATCACATTTTAAATAATATCTTTTTAATTTTAGAATAAATTTAAAAGGGTATATTCGAAATCAATTTGACCAATCTTTAATATCATATTTCAAATAATATTTTTTATTTCTAGAATTAAACTTAAAAGGGTATGCTTAAAATCAATTTGATCAATCTTTAATATCATATTTTAAATAATATCTTCTGAATTCTAGAATTAAACCTAAAAGGGTATGCTCGAAATCAATTTGACCAACCTTCAATATCATAAATAATATCTTTTTAATTCTATTTTTTCGTGATCTAAATCCTGTAAGATATTACATTGATAAATGGTTGGTGTTGAATTTCTAACTCATTAGATTTCAATTAGAGAGTTCTATCAACTTAGGTTGGATCAAATTCAAAGTACTAAACTTGATTGCCGTCTCCAAAATTAATTAGACCCTTGACTTAATGGCTTAATTGGCGCATTAGTCGAACCACGCTTAAGTGGACGAGTGGAAGATTCGTTAAACGTGGGAAAAAGCAAATTCCCTTCTTTTTTCTTCATGGCAAGTAGTGTTTGTATGAGTCTGAGTCCGATCATGGAATAAGTTCGTGCTTTGGAAAATTATTAAGGCAATGGATGAAAATTATGCGAGCACTGAGTGTGACCTAACAACTACTAGGCTACTTTGTTTTGCCTTGACACGGCTATTCCATAATATCAACGCGTGTGATTATAATCAAAGTCAAAAGACTTGTTTGATAAACCACATATTATATTTTAATATTCCATTGAACATTTTTATAAAAATTTAGATTTAAATATTTAATTTTACAAAAATTAAGTTCATATCTTTAATAAAACATAATAATCATAATCATAATCATAATCATATTCATCGTCGTGTTCATCCAGCGTTAAATTCTCTATTAATATAAATGATATAACGAGCTATATTATATTAGTATTTTTAATATAATATGTATGAATTTTATTATTTAATAAATTAAAAATATCTACAATTATAATATGACACATATATAGTAGTTATATACTAAAAATATTAATTTGATGTGACTTTTTATGTTCAAAACCTTAATATTATTACATTTTTAAATGTAGATTAATATTATAAAATTAAATAAAAATTAAAAAGTTTAATTAATCTCTTTATTATATTCTTCTAAACTTTACGACATAATTGTACGATAAATAAAGTTCAACTTTAAAAATACACAAAACAAAAGTAAAGAATAAAATAGAAGATAATATTTCATTAAATAAGCAGTTAACTCCAAAATATTTTGATGTGTAATTTACAAATTATTTTGTACTCTTTTTAAGTAACGATAGCAGAATGTCTTCTTCCTCTATTGATGTCCATGTCACAAAACGACTTATTTAACCAAAACAAAAGTCCAGGCGTCCCCGCTTCCACTTCCGCCAAATAGGTGTGAGCGTGTCAGGACTCAGGTCATGGGTGGAACTGGAAAGGCCGCGCACACCACCATTTGCAAACTCCGCTTACAGATCTTTGCTTAAGAGACAAATGTCAATTATAGGATACAGCTTTGCCCCACTCCTAGTAACTATCATAAGTTGGATTATTGTGAAATGTCGTAGGTGAGCGGCCTTCGTGTTTAGAGATCGTAATCTTAATATTAGTTTTAACCAATGTTTTAAAAATCGGACCGGATATCAAACCGATCGAAAAAAAGTTTTAAGATTTTGAGGTTCAACCGGTAATGAACCGCTATTAAATCAGAATATAATAAATAAGATAAAAATTTTATAAAAATAAATAAAA
>JANTPM010000001.1:297560-307889 GCA_025434745.1 Erythroxylum divaricatum
GAGTCGTCAGCGTACTTGACCCATAGTTGTTGTATTGAGTAATGGTTCTACTTTAAGGCATGATCTTATTCGTATTTACAGCTGTTGCCACTCACTGGATAGAGGCCTCACCGACTGTACTGGTGGACTGACAACCTAAATAAACTCCTTTTACGACGTCGGTTTAATATTAAAATTTTCATCTTTTTGAGAGCAACATGCACCGAACACGTGGATGTTGTTTACATCAGGAGAAGCAACGACCGATGTAACGGTCCGAAGCAATTGACACTCTCCTCAAAGGAATAGAAGTTTTTGTCTAATATTACGGTGCTTTATTCTATTTCATAAATTTTAATTATTTATTTATATAAATTAAAATTTATGTAAAATTTATATAAATAAATAACTGATTAAAATTTATGAGATAAAATAAAATATTATAAAATTAGACAGAAAATTTAGACTCTTCCTGCAAGTCTTCTTCAATAGTTTAAGAAGAGAATCCAAGCTTCTAGGCAAATTGTAATCGACCAAGTCACGTGACCAACAGCATTAAATTGCCATCCCATATTATATAAATATATTAATTATAAAATATAATAAAGACTTTTCTAAAATAACATGGGTTGACCAACCCACCGACTGCGTTGTTACTTGTTATAGGGCAATGGTTCTGATTTTCCCGCCAAGTGGCCCCACTTTACCTGATTTTCCCGCCAACGGCGCCAGGTACATGACTTGATTGGTTGAGCCAATGTAAGTGTGAGACAGCTGTGGGTTGGTGTCTTCAAAAGTACAAGCAGGGAGTAATTTCCCTACACTTTCTTCCCATTTTTTACTTTTTTATTATGAAAAAGGACGAGGCACTGTGCAATTTCAGGGAAATCTTAAAAGCTTCCTGACTCCTGAGAGTAACTTGTTTTCCTGGAAAAGGATGAACATCCATCTCTTCTCCTTCTTTAAATACTCTGTTATGGAAAATGAAAGGACAGCAGCCAGCTAGAAAATCTAGGGAAGAAGCAGCATCAAAACAGTAAATGCAAGGGAAATTATTCAGAAACCTACTCAAGGTCAAGGACTTAGCCCCATTTTCCAGGACATGACAAAGTTTTTCCCCACAGGAATATGCAATCCGTTGACCTCTACCATTACACTTGTCTTCTTATCATCAACATCCTGAAGCTGATTATTATGTTCCAAGGTTGTAAACTCAATCTTTGAATCTCTAGTCACGGGCTTCTCATCAATCTTAAGACCAGATGGTTTTCCACTTCCACTCAATCCTAGCACTGCTATCTTGTTAATAATCCAACCTTTGTCTAAGGCGTATTGACCATACTCAACTTCTGACCACACCTTCACACTCCCCTGGCTAACAGTTGCATAGAAGTGAACATATGTTGAATGACCATTTCCAAGTTTCATTTCTGGAAGTTCATCATCATCAAGGAAAAGAGTTCCTTTAGCCTCACCATTGCTAGCTCCTGATGGGAAGGTCACTGTGAGGCTAAAAGGTGTCATTCTGGCTATCTTAGATAGCATTCCACCTTGCTGCATAGGTAAGATGGTGTTTTGGTACAGATGCACATTAACAACGTGTAATGGCGCATCCAAAGTCACGTATTTTCCCTCTTTCGATTCAATCGCCTGCGTCGTATCGAACATACTATACCAAGTGCCTGGAGGAAATAATGCTTTAACCTCTGTTTTACCCTGATGAAGCACTGGAGATACCATCAGGCCACTCCCTAGTAGAAACTGTGTGCTCAATCCGTAACACTCGGTGTAATTCGGGAACGAGAAGAAAAGAGGTCTCGCAATTGGGGCTCCACTGAGGTGGGCCTCATAGTTCAATGTGTACAGATATGGAAGAAGTTTATACCTCATACCAAGAGCATTTCTAGCTGATTCAGCTACTGATTCCCATTGATAAAGCTCTTGTCTTGGGGAGTAGTAATTGGCATGATCCCTTGAGAATGGATAGAAAGCGCCAAGCTCAATCCAACGATTACAGAGCTCTTCCGTGGGCGCAGGATAGAATCCACAGATGTCTGAACCAACCATTGGTACCCCGAATAGACCAAAGTTTAGCATAGTAGATATGGAATACTTCAAATCCTCCCAAGTGCCCTTATTGTCACCAGTCCAATGAGCAGCATATTTGCCTGATCCCACAAATGTGGAACGTGTTAAAATGAATGGCCGTTTGCCCTGAATTCCCTGAAGGCCCTTGTGAGTAGCAATGGTCTGAGAGAATCCGTAAAGGCTATGAGCATCATACTCCAAAACTCCATTATAATGAACTGCACTGGTAGCTATAGTTTTGTACCCTACTGGAACCTGCATTCCTGAAGCATTTATCTTGTATGGCGGTTCATCCCACCGTGTCTTGGTTATGTTCTTGCAATCCAGGCAACATATCCAACCAGGTCCAGTTCCAGTTGGACATTGCTTACCCACTGGGACCTTGCACAATCCGGAACAGAAGTTTGAAACTTCATTCATGTCAATCCATAAGCCATCAACAGGAACAAGCTCATGGAAACGTCGAATTTCATCGCCCCACCATTCAACTGTTTTCGGATTGAGAAAGTCGGGAAAGTTAACAGCTCCTGGCCAAACTTGGGCAAGGTAGGGCTCACCCTCATACTTGATGAACACATCATTAGCAATGCCTCGTTGATGTACACCATAAGAGGAATTCACAGAGATCCCTGGGTCGATAATGACAATGTATTTCATGCCAATGCTATGAATTTTATCAAGGAAAGGCAAAAGTTTATCACGAGGGTAGTTAGTGGGGTTAAGAGTGAAGTCCTTCTTGCCATCCATGTGATCATCGTCATTCCAGATGACATCAAGTGGGATCTGAGCCTTCTTGTAATTCTCAACTACATCTTCAACCACAGAGAGATTATGGTAACCCCATCTGCATTGGTGGAATCCTGTAAAATCATACGGCCACACCATGAGATTGAATGAAACATGAGAATCTGTTTGGCACAAGGGAATTTATACATTTATCGTCAGGTGACTCTTAAATTGAAGCAAAGTTCTCATTAGCATAAATGTAAAACAATGGAATCTACTTTGGTAACTTCAAAATTTATAGTCGATGGCAAAACCTGAGGGTTGTATACCACTTAAACAACATATTTTTATTCTCAATCCGACCTAGCTTATCAGGTAAGGACCAAAAGAAGGAGAAAAACAGAACTTCGGTTCAGAATACTTGTATCCAGAACAGCTGTAACTTATCGTCAGTTTATGTACTTAACTGAAGTACACAACTCAAAGAAAGATAGCAACAATTTCCCTTATTCAGAAAATAATATAAATTTGACTCCTACCATAGCTATTAACATCTACTAATTCATAGATTTTCTGAGGTAGAAGTTCATGGTTAATCCATAATGGTTGGCATCCAAGAAAGGAGGAGAAGAAAGATAACATGTCACAGGAAGATTTTAGCTCTAATGTACATATCCAATAGTCCCAACACTGAAAAGTAGTGTTCAATCTTGTCTCAACCGCTCATCTACCAACATAACAATTCCCACAATACAAGCTAACACCTTTTGAGAAAAATACAGGAACCCCAAAGGTTTCCAAATGGTAATGAAAGAAAAAAAGTTTGTGGTCTTTTGTGGAATGTGGAACTTTAGAATGCATGTGTTTTAGACATAAAGGGGTTCTTTTTTTCTAGAGAATTGAAAATAAAGTTCATAAACGAGAACAGAACATAGAGGAACAGTACTGTCAAGTCATTAGATACTGAATCAACAATCATATGAACACACAAAGTTAGCAATCCGTTACTCCTACTGCTGCAATTCCAGCTAAAGAAATGGTTAAACAATAAGGGAAAAGGACAAGATTAACGACAAAATAGAATTATTGAGACAAGACAGGGATCTAAAAGTTCTCAAGTCAAACGGTGGCCTTCAATCAATACAACTAATAAAACAAGTCAAGCGGATTATAAGACGTAAACAGAGGAAATGATACTGAAACAGAGGTAAAGAGGTTAAGAATGTAATGATCACCGAAAGCCCAGTAAGGCATTGGAGCTGGTCTTCCAATCAACTCCGTGTACTGTTCGACAACGTCCAAAGGTGTGGGACCTGCAAAGAAGTAGAAATCGAAAATACCACCGATGACCTTGTATGTCAAAGAAGTTCCCCTGTAGAACACATCCATGCCATTGCTGTTCAGCAACAGAACAGCGTGAGCATAGGGTTTCCCATTCACGTTCCTGAGATCCATGTACATAGGATGTGATCCATACAAGTCCGTGTTGATGTTAATGGCTGAAATATCAGTTGTATACAAAGTGTATGGATCTCCAGGATAGAGTTTGATTCCATGGGGCTGTGTGTTCTCTCCCAAACCGTACAGTGAAGCATCTTTAGGCAACTGTGTTGATATCTCCAAGTACTGGTCCTTAAACACCATTTCACCAAAATTATCCGACCCACTAGAGCTCGAATTGAAAAGGGTTTGCCCATTTGATTGTCTCTTAACTGCAAAACTAAATGGGTCCGGTCTGTAGCTAAACAGTAACTCAGAACCCGAGAACTCTTGAACCATAAGTGGGTTCTTTCTCAATCTCCCAATACTTGGCTTTATCACTGGCGCTTTCTCTCTCGGCAAGAGATCGTACGGCACTTCCCATCTCTGCTTCGTCGCGTCAGTTATCTGAACCTTCAAACGATTCTGAGTTTCATGCCTGCAAAGGTTCAACGTACATAAACATGCTCTGTTTTAGTTCTTTTATAACTTCTGATAAATAACCTCTTGAATCAAACTGACAATCGAGAGCATTAAAAAAAACAGTTGCAGACGGGAGAAAGACGCTTACTTTACGAAGAGCTGCAATAGTGGGACATCAGAACCATAAACATTGTTCGTCTTCTTGACTTGAAGGTGACCCAGTAAGCCACCATCAGAAGTCTCTTCAATGGAGATCAACCGGTAACCTTGGCCAATCTTGGTGGCAGTAGCATATAGGACGGAGAAGGAAAGGAAAATATAGATAACAAGAGAAGGCATTAAAACAGAAGAAGAAGAAGAAGAAGACATTGGTCACTCAACAGAGAGACTAAACAACAACTAAACACCGTAGTCTAAGGAGCATTGAGTGTACGTATATATATAGATAGTGTGTAGAACTATATAAGATAGAAATAGATATATAGAAGTTCTCGTAAAAGCCCGAATTGGTGTAAAAGACTCGTTTAAGACATGACACTCTTTTGAGTGTTCGTGTCTGTAAAGGAAGACATTAACTGATTCGATAATGTCCAAATGTGAAGCTTAATGACTGAGTTTACTGAAAATGCATATAATTACACTTAATAACATATTTATTCTTTTAATTAGTACGTCATAATGATGAATTTGTATTTAAAAAATTGTATTAAATATTATTTATATATGTATATTTACATGAGTGCATGCATGTGTTTCATTCAATGAACGAGACAACAAGCTCATAGAAAATCGCTTAAGATGCTGGCTTTTGGATCGCTCACTAGCTCTGCAAGGTCTCTGCTTGCTTCCAAAGCATGGCCTGAGATCTCCTAAAGAGTTAAGAGCCGATTCTTTTGACTTTTGAGAGGTTATCATTGAAGGGAACAGAGAAATGGTATCCATTGTTGGGATATATGACAGATCATAGGCATTTTTCGGTTTCTTCTTCAATCAGATTTCATGTCTTCATCTGGTTTTTTAAGGGTTTCGCTGCGAAGAAGACGATAGTATGAATATTTCCTTGGATATGAATGGCTTGACTATTAATACAGACTTTAACCCTAAATATTCACTAATACGGAGTTAATGACTCGTTACAAAAAATTAAATTTTGACACAGTCTTGTAAGCCTAAATATAGTATAAAGGTTGGTTGTTTGACCCGGTTATTAAAATTTTGAACCGATTAATTTTTTTTGACTCAGTTTAAATAAGTTTTATATAGTATCATTTTAATTTTACGTTTTAAAAATAAATATCAATAACATCTTAAATTTTAATAAAATTAAGTTTTTGTTAACTTTTAATAATTAAATTATCAAGTTAATCTTAAATTTTACTTAAATATTAATACATAAATTATCAGTTTAGTCTTTACGATGTTGCAATTAAATAATTAGAATTTATCAAATATTAATGAGATTTTAAAACTAATTTATTTTAACACCAATTAAAAATGTAATTTGCATCTCAATATTTTACAAAATATTTAAATAAGTTATCTTTTGTATTAATTTTATAATAATAACTTATTTAAATATTTGATAAGGCTGCAATTTGTCTTGTAACAGAACTTTATAGACCCTTGTCTTCTAATGAAATAGGATTATTAAATTTTATGTTGGTCCAGAATCCAAATAATACCAAAAGAATATAATTAATATGTTCCTAATTATAATGCACGACAAAACATGGGATAAATCCAAAATTGATTTTCTGTCTCTTGCTCATAATTATAAGTGATTAACCTTGATTCCCGCCTCGATTAATTAATCTGTGAATTAAATAATAACAGATATATTAATTTAATTTTAAACCAAGATGGTTTAATTAAAACTTTAGTCAGTTTTATATTCCATCCAAAATATTCCATCCAAACACCGTACGTATGGAAATGATTTTGATCATTTTTAATTAACCTGCAAGTTCATCATCAACGACACACCTAAATTCGAAGTCTCGTAACAAAACAGAGTTTAAAAAGGTCGGATAATACGTAGTCTTATCTTTTCATAATAAAGAAGCTATTGTTAATAAACTCATATGTAAATGTGACAATAAAATAGTGATATCTGTACGAGTGTAGATAAGTAAAACTGACACACTAACTAGTTTTGTAAATAAAATTACCAAAATAATATATAAATAAATAAACAATTTGATAAAGCCAAAAGGATATACCTGATGATGTTCAGATCTGCTAGTACCTAATTCACTTTAAAGACCAACTCTTCTTGTCGCTAGATAAGCTAGGAGCCTTTGTTCAGAGATCTTGAGGCTACGACCATCCTACACTTTCAATTATCTTGAAAGTTAAATTGAATAAAAAATTTTAAATTGATAAGATAAGAGAATTAAAATTTAAAATGTTAAATTGGTATTCAACTGTTACAAAATTAGTTAAATTTTGAATAAAAACTTTAAAATATCATTAAAAAATTTATTCAATTTAAATCAAGTATAATCTCAATTTAATCATAACTCAAATTTTATAAGGAATAAGTGTTAAGTGAGGATAAGTGAGGATCATTTCCAAATAAAAAGTGTTAAGTGAGGATACGTGAGAGGAATTAGAAAAAGAAGTTTATTGTTTGGATGGATTTTTGGAAGGTCAATAAGCGCTTCTCGTCACCACAAAAGTCTTTTCTAAAAAAAATGGGTGTTTGATTATAAAGTAAAAAGCATTTTTTTAATAGATATGGCTAGCACTTCTTTAATAGATATGACTTTTTTGGCAGATAAAATACAATTTTTTAAGAAGCTCAAATTTAAAGATTAAAAAAAACCTCTCAAATGATATTTTCGGGTAAATTTTTCAGATAAATTAGTGAGTATATTTTTAATATCTTTTGCCCTTATATTTTACACACAATTCTCACAATACTTACAAACTCATATTAACATTTGTTTTGCAAACTCAACTTGAATATTTATTTTATGATTTATACAATATTATTTGACCTTTTATATGTTTTAATATTTATTTTTATATTAGTTTTTCTTATATCTAAGAAAAAATAGGTGTTTGAATGTAAAATTTAAAAAAACAATTCTTTAATAGATATGATTTTTTTAGCTGTTAAAATACAGTTTTTTAAGAAGCTCAAATTTAGAGAATTTTAAAAAAGCCTCTCAAATGACTTTTTCGAGTAGATTTTTCAAATAAATTAGCGAATCTATTTTTAATCTCTTTTGTCCTTATGTTTTACATATAATTCTCACAATACCTACAAACTCATCTTCATGTTTATCTTACAAACTCAACTTGAATATTTATTTTGAGATTCATATAATAGTATTTAACTTTTTTATATGTTTTAATATTTATTTTATATTAGTTTTACTTATGTTTATGCTTTGTGTATTGTTTAATATACTTTAAATAATATTTATATACATAAATAATTTTTATTACAAAATAAAATATAGTTAAAATTAAAAGTATTTTTATATTTTCAAATAATCTACTAAATGAAATTCTTCTTTTTAAAATTTTAAATAATAATCAAATAGTCAATTGGCATCTTAGAAAAATTCTTCTTAAAAAATGATATATAAAAAAATTACTATACACTAATATAAACTTTTTTTAGAAAAATTCTTCTTAAAAATGATATATAAAAAAATTACTATATACTAATATAAACTTTTTTTAGAAAAATTCTTCTTAAAAAATGATATATAAAAAAATTACTATATACTAATATAAACTTTTTTTTTTGATACACGGGAAAGTACACAAACAAAAACAAATTACATCGTACATCGGGGGAGTGGACCCCCGGCTAAGTCCGCCTGAAGGAGAGTGGTACACCCAAGGGGTGCTATGTCGAAAAAGGTGAGCCCCAGGCTCAAATCAAAGGCATGGGTCGCGAGCCAATCCGCACACCGGTTACCCTCTTGGTAAGTGTGTCGAGGGAGAACAACTCAGTTCTGTATCAGCAGCTCATTGATGCCCCGGACAAGAGGATTGAGAGTGAGAGAGCGTTGCGGGCCATCAGAGAGAAGCTCGATCACCAGCAGAGAGTCCAGTTCCAACACCACACGTCGGAATCTAAGCGTCTAGGCCAAAAGAAGATCCGAGTAGACACCCCAGAGCTCCGCCGTAACTGGGAAACATCGGCCGATAAGCTGAGCAAAACCACCAAGCCAAGCTCCACAACTGTCCCGAAGAAGACCCCTTGCAGTGGCCAATGAGGTGTCTCGGCAGCATGCGTCATCCATATTCAACTTGACCCACCCTGAGATAGGCGGGCACCACCCAAGACAGCGGTCAGAACGTGGCTGCGAGGCTAGCCGAGCACGGCTAATCGAAGCAGGAGTCATGGAGCTCAGTCGAACAAAATTGAGAACAACCAGTGCGAGAGAGCTTGGCCAGGAAAACTGATTGTCGAAAATGGACGAATTGCGCCAGGTCCAGAAAAACCAACATGCGGTCCCAAAAAGGGTTGCCCACTCAAGGCTCGAAACCAAGTGGTGGGTTTAAAGGTTTGTGAGGAGCCAGTCGGGGCGACTACTAGTGAAGAATGTGGAAGTAAGGACGCGCAGAGGGAAGGTACGCCAAAGAATCTGCACGAGGAGGCAGTCACGAACAATATGGAGCACGGTCTCCTCCAAGTAACAGTGGTAACAATCTCTGCTCATAGTAAGATGCTGGCGAGCACGTTGTTGATTAGAGAGGAGGCGATCGCGAGCCAACAGCCAGAGAAAGGAGCGAATGCGTTGAGGCCCAGGCCACTTCCAAATGGAAGCCCATAAGCGATTGGGGTGGGCTTGGAAGGGCTCCAGGAGCAGCGAGTAGGTAGACGCGGTCGTGAAGAGGCCAAAAGGGGATGGACCCCAGACGAGTTTATCAGCACCCAAATAAGACTGTAGAAAAGGTGCCCACGATAGCCATCTAGATGGAGGAGGGGAGCAGCGGTTGAATTTGAAGTCAGTCCAATAGCCAATATAAACTTAACCAAACGTATGGTTAGGTAAGCTTACGATGCGTGTGGAATGGGTATTGCACTAGTTTTGCATCAATTTGCGCTCTAAAACGACAAAGAATCTCATGAAAAGCCGTAAATGATTATGTATGAGCTCTTCTCAATTGATAATCGGTTAAGCTTTGTCTGTTCTTAAAGGAACACTTCATCGCATTGAGGTGACCACATTAGTGGGCATGGATTTGTTCAGGTCCATGCCTATCAAAATTGAATAACGACAAGAGGTAATGATCTATAGTGGCCATGAATTTTGATAGGGGTCAAGGACCATGCCGACACACTGTTTAGCCGAATCGACCTTACACCAAACTCAATATTTGGGCTCAGACTCCACTCAAAGTAAACAGGTCAGGCCGGAATAAAGCGAAGTCTTGGGCCTATTTTTTAAAAAATGGACTTTGAGTAGGACTCGGCCTCAAACCACTCAAGATCAGCCTTGTTTAAGGCTTAATAATAAAAAAAAGACATTATTTTTTGTTATTTTTAATTAAAAATAAAATAAAGATAAATGATTAAAAACTCATTTTCAGTGGCTGAGGCTTTCAGTTGTCGGAGGGACAAGCAGTCATCACTCAGTAGTAATGAGATCTCTCGCTCAATTGGGTCCT
>JANTPM010000001.1:351813-362302 GCA_025434745.1 Erythroxylum divaricatum
ATGAGGCTTGCGAGAAGTTGGCTGTGGTTGGGTTCAACACCAACATGATTAGCTACTTAACAACGCAGCTTCACATGCCGTTAACCCAAGCAGCTAATACCTTAACCAACTTCGGCGGCACAGCAAGCTTGACGCCGTTGCTCGGTGCCTTCTTCTCCGACGCATACGCCGGCCGGTTCTGGACCATCACTGTTGCTTCCATAATTTACCAGATAGTAAACACTAAACACTTACTCTCTTCTTTGACTCTGTCCCTTGTCTTCTCTCCTTAACCCTTGTCTCTTTCTTTATCATTTCAGGGCATGACAACTTTAACTATATCGGCGATACTTCCAAACTTCCGGCCACCGCCTTGTAATAGTGACCAAGTGTGTGAAGAAGCTGACACAGGACAACTAGCGATACTATATCTATCTTTGTTACTCACAGCTTTAGGTTCAGGTGGTATCCGACCTTGTGTGGCAGCATTCGGGGCGGACCAATTCGACGAAACGGATCCTAACCAATCCACAAAAATATGGCGTTACTTCAACTGGTACTACTTTGTTATGGGGGCCTCGATGTTATTGGCAGTGACAGTTATTGTCTATGTTCAGGACAACATTGGATGGGGATGGGGACTTGGAATTCCAGCCATGGCAATGTTTCTGTCAATGGTTCCATTTATTCTCGGGTACCGGCTCTACCGGAATTTGGATCCGGCAGGAAGTCCGTTCACCCGACTGATACAAGTGATGGTTTCAGCTTTCAGGAAAAGGAAGGTTCAAATGGTTTCAGACCCTAAATTACTATACCAGAATGATGAGCTTGATGGACCTATTTCAATGGGTGGAAAGCTTCTTCATACCAAGCACATGAAGTCAGTGTTTTTCTTCTTCTTCTAGACTTCTTCTTCTACTTCTATTTCCCTTTTTTTTTTTTACTTCCGTTCTTTCATGCAGAAGTTTACGTACCATGCTATTAACAAAGATGATTACTTAATAAAAAAGGGTTAAGGGGTCTTAATCTTAATCTTAAGTGTGACTTCTCCATCTTTAATCAAGCTGGAGGGATACTTTAGTGGAAATGTCCTATTATGTAATTTAATCTTTTTACCTCAATTTTTATATTTAAATTACCATTTACTTTTTTTATATAGAATTACTTATCTATCAAATAAGTCCTTTCATCATATTTTAATTAGTTTTTTATACTTTATTGAAAAAGGGCATTTATGTATTTGGAAATACATTAAAAAGATTAAGATAATCTGTACAAAATCATGACTTAGATATTTGTGGTAAAGTTAAGAGATACCAAAAAATGATTTCAGATCTCATTAATTATTATTTGTTGATTTTCTATTCATTCAATTATAGTGGTGGTTGTAAGATGCAGGATAGAGATAACATAACGTAGGAGATGATCTAAAGTATTGTCTTTATCTATAAAGTAAGTCTTTAGAGGTCCACAGCTCCACACCTTCCTTGCTGTAATGGTTGCTGCTTAATTAGCTAACAAACAAAAGCTTGTGTCCAACTTCCTGTCTCTCCTGTCCTTATCTGAAACATCCCATCTTGGATGCAATATCTGAAAGCTGTGAATACAATCGTAATTACGATAACAGCTGGCTTAGACACTGATCCCGGTTTCATGATGCAGGTTTCTTGATAAAGCTGCCATTGTTGTGGAAGGAGAGGACCTTAAACCAGGCCAAGCACCAAACTTGTGGAGATTGAACACAGTACATAGAGTTGAAGAACTCAAAACTGTTATTAGAATGGGCCCTATATGGGCATCCGGAATCATTTTAATCACAGCCTATGCTCAACAAAACACATTTTCACTCCAACAAGCCAAGTCCATGAACAGACATATCACCAACTCCTTCCAAATTCCTGCAGGTTCAATGTCTGTCTTCACTATGAGCGCAATGCTTACCACAATAGTCTTATACGATCGAGTGTTTGTCCACATCGCACGTAAATTCACTGGCCTTGAGCGTGGCATTACCTTCCTGCAGAGGATGGGAATTGGTTTCGTTATATCAATCTTAGCAACTCTTGTTGCTGGTTTCGCGGAGATTAAGAGAAAACATGCAGCTGCTGATAATGGTTTGATCAATTCTCATCAAACTATTCCGATCTCAGTCTTTTGGCTTGCCCCTCAATATTGTCTTCATGGAATAGCTGAAGCATTTATGGCAATTGGGCATTTGGAGTTCTTCTATGATCAAGCACCAGAAAGCATGAAAGCCACTGCAATGGCTTTGTTCTGGACTGCAATATCCGCTGGTAACTACGTGAGCACATTAATGGTAACTTTGGTTCACAAGTTCAGCCATTGGCTTCCTAATGATAACTTGAACAAAGGGAAGTTGGAGTACTTTTACTGGCTGATTACGTTTTTGCAAGCCATCAATCTCATATACTACTTGTGGTGTGCAAAGTTTTACACGTTTAAGCCAATCCAGTTCCACAGTGGTAAAGAACTTGGAGACTCCATGGAAGATGGAGTGGAACTCGGAAACAAGGTTTAGTTCAACCATTTAACTGGATTTGGATTGCCACGATTTTAGGTCTTCTTCTTTGTTTAGAAATGCGTCAGTCTATATTACATCAACCGAGCTCAACTCGAATAAGAGAGATGTCAGAAATCATGTAGAATCAAGATCATTTTGTGTGTAATATTTAGTAGAAATAGATAACAGAAAATCCTTCAAATTGATCAATCGTCTCTTTTTTCATTTTAAATTAGTGTTTTGAAAACTGAATTGAACCGGTTGGTCGGATCGAAAAATCGATGAATCGGATAAGAAATGGTCCAGTTTAGCTCGTAATTTTTGTGATTAATTGACTCGTTTATTTTACAGTCGAATCGGTAAAAACCGCAAAACGGGTAAAAGAAAAAGTCAATCGGTCCATTTAAAATGCTTTGATTTTAATAATTTTAATTTAAATAAGTAGTAATCTTTTTTTAATCTTTTTGATAAAATATGACTAGTGAGTTTTATTATTATATTTTGTGTTGTGTTAGTGAATTTAAAAAATATACAATTTAAAATTTGAAAGTTTAAGTTAAGTTTACAATTAAATAAATAATTAAATAGTATGTTTAAAAATTATCTTTTTTATAATATATAAAATAAAATTTTATATATTTATTAGTCAACGATTTGATTACGGTTAAATTTTGATTGAACTATTAATTCTTAAATTAGTTACTTTTTCGATTTAATTATGATTTTTAAAAGATTGCTTTAAATAAGATGGGCTCAATTCTAACAATAATTATATTATACCGGCCCAAACATCCACACCTAAAAGTCAGACAAATTGCGAGTCAGCTCCGAAAACTGAGGAAGTAGCGAAGAAAAGATCATCCCAAAACAAGACACTTTGACTTGTTCGGTTTTTTCCCTCGACACGAACTTTCCAACCAAACACGTCTGATATTTACTGAGAAAAGTCAGAAAACAAAACCTATTTACATAGACCTGTCCAAGTTCCATCTAAAGCTTCTGTTGTTTGGTCCTATTTTTCTGTCTTACGTTTTTTCTAGGCAACCCGTAATAGTCGGTGAGCTTCTCAGAAAGCTTTATTCAGATCATTGCCTTACAATTCTCATGCATTTATTCTATCAGACGAAAAAGGAACTGATCGCAAAGTAAAAATAGAAACAAGACACGCAAATCCTGTCTTTGACCTTTCAAGAATAGTCATAGATTCGTTGTTTTCCAATCTAGTTCGTGTTCTTTGAGTTCATATTCGAGGGTTTTGAGGATTTCAAGAACAAACCCAGAAAGAAGAAACAGAGTGTGTGTAGGAAGAAGATTAGAAGAAGAAGAAGATGATAAAGAGACTTCTCTATAACAGCACAGGCCAGCTTCAGGCGCTACAACAAGATCGTCCACCTCCACCGACGACAGACATCCTGGAAGACACCACCCCCGCCGCTATGGCGGCGTCACCGGAAAAGGGTCATTCCAAAACGCCGCTATCGGCGGTTGCCGAGGCATTTGAGGACATAGCCAAGAGGCTGAGTTCAAGGAGGAACAATGGCGAGGCTGTTGCTAATAATGATCATAACGTTAATGGTGAAGGAGAAGAAGAGTTGCGTTTGGATACGTTTTGCGATGCGTGTCGTCTGGTTGCTGTGCTCTTTAGCTGTCTCGGTCTCGCTTTCAAGTTTGCTGAATCTGAGTACGTCGCCAAGGTCTATTCTCATTCTCCTAACCCTTTTCTTCGTCTTGTATGATAAGATTTCCAGGATTTTTCCAGGTCGAATGTGCTATTTGCACCTAAGCTTTCACAAAAAAAAAAAGAAGGTTTAAACTTATAATGGTAATGGTAATTGTTTACTTAGATATTTTACAGAACGTTAGGATTTAATTTACAATTTGGGTCATTTTCCTTCGTCTATCAAATGTTTCGAAAATGCAGGAATAGAAAGAGACATCCAAATTTAGCTTACAATTTGAATGATTCAGGTGGGTGATCTGGTTGAAGCATCCAAGTGCTTTAGCAGCTTGGAAAATATATTGGACCTGGATGTTGCAAATGGAACTGTGAGAACTCCAGGAAGTCATTCGCGCAATCTTCGTCGAGTCAGGCAGGGTCTTGACCTTATCAGAGCCTTATTCCAACAGTTTCTGTCAACTGAGTATGTTCCAACCTCTCTAAATTGCATAAAGTTATGTTTCACTTTCAACTCAAATCTAGCTTATCTGATCTGCAATTTATTTGTAGTGGTGATTCTTTAAAGGAAGCTGCAACTACAGCTTATTCCCAGGTTTGTGCTCCATACCACACATGGGCAGTCAGAACAGCTGTTTATGCTGGAATGTATACTCTTCCTTCAAGGGACCAACTTTTGCTGAAACTCAATGAAACTGGTGAGTCTTGAGTTAATTTTACATTATCCTCAAGATGTTCTATATAATTGTCTCTTATATGAGTTTCTATGCAAGTAGAATCTATTCATAATCAGACAAAACTTGTCAAGACAACTTAGACAAAACAAATGTTGGATGTCCAATGTTATAGAGATATGTAACACTTGTTACCCATGTTGTTGCAGATCAGACAGCGGAAAAGAAGATGAAAAGGTATATCAATGCAACACTTCCAGTTATAGAGTACATTGACAAGCTTTACATTTCCAGGAATATCACATTGGACTGGTAACTTCAACGTCTTAAAAGAAAGGTCATATGATACCTGTGTTTGAAGAGGGGATTCATGAGGCATCTTCCTGTTTTAGGAAGGACTTAGATTTGACAAGAAACAACAATAGATGATCTGTACATACATGTTGATACCGACAAATAAATTTTTACAGCCTTTTAAGCATAAAAATTATTTTTTGGTAATATCAGAGATATCTGTTAAGCCTTAAGCACTCAGGAAGATTTTTAAGCAGTAATGTGTTACGTTCAAGTTGGTTTGTTCTTCTTCAACCTACTTCTAATGGTTCATAAAGCTTGAAGAAATACTATCTGGTTTTAACTTGCAGGTGTTCAAGATAATATTAAAATGCTCCAAAAAAATACTCGCAATGATGTTATGACAATAACAACAGAATAAATCAAGTTCTGTGAAAAACCTCCAAGATCTTTGTTATTCCTGTCTAAAATGTTGTGCTCATCCATGTGCGTTAATTGCAAGTCTTTGGAAAAGACTAAGAAAAGAACAAACACCGGAAAATATAACTTCCAAAAGAAAATGTAATATGCCTCGGGAGGATGTCCTCCAAAACTATGTTGTTTAGCAACGCACTCTTTGCAAGATAAACCATTCTTTCCGGGTCCTCCACTTCATTTCACGAACATAATCTACAATGTCAGGCTTTCTGGGTCCTCAACAATCTTTGCAAAGGTCTGAAGGAATGCGGCCAGGTCAGCACCATAAACAATTCGGTGATCGGCTGTTACATTCACCTGAACAGAACAAAAACATTTTAGTAGTAAGGGTCACATTGGATGTCTGCCAGATATGTTACTCCTTAGGTTTCACAATTAAACTAGAAGGAGAAACTGTGGGAGAATCTACAGTGAAGAGCATTTAGAGAATGCAATACAGACAGGACCGAGCTTATAACGTAATTAGTGATAAGAACAGCGCCACTGACTACAAAATCCCAAGCCATGAAATAACAATGCACACCGGAAAGTGTGAATCACAGACACACCACGCCCCTTAACACCAAAGACAAAATAATGGAGTTGCACGAATATGTATATGAATCAGAGAGCAACCAGTGCATGAATTAGGACCAGTTTGCCTCCAGCAAAAGATGCAGGCAGACTAGCCTTTGAGATTTGATCAAGCACACCTTACCAGACATTTCCCTTTTTGCTGGATCACAATGATTAGTTTTCACCATAAAAAATGGCATTTGGTGATTCTTTGAACATATTTGCTAAGATTACGTGGTGAACCGAAAGTCAATGAGTAACAGTTCCAGGTCACATGTAACAATCCTGGATGAAATTTTTTTAGATCGCTTGGCATGATATGGCATTGCCATCGATTAAGCTTAATCTAAAAAATGAGGTAAAATGTTACAAAGATGAACACTAACAAGAGAAGTAGAAGTGTTTCTAAGACATTTAAAGTGGAAAAAAGGATTTTTTTGGTTTTTTAGCACATATGAAGATTTAGCAAGAAATAGGCAGAAATCCCTTGAACTATTACTAGAACACAGGGTACCCAAAAGACAAACAGATATTCACACTAAATTCGTATTCATAACAGACTATATGTCTTTTATCTTACAATACCCCAAGGCCTGCAATTTTTGAGACATCTCCAATGATCATTAGTTACATCAACAATCAACACAACATCTAAACCATGGATAAAGGGGATCATATACTTTGTATGAGCAACTCAAATGTATTGGACTTATAGCAACTCCATTTAGCATGTCAACTTAGAGAGAGTGGCATATGTATATTGCAACAATGCCTGCCTAAAAGAAACCGACCTTTCTAGAACAGCAACAAACTATGCAGTTAGCACTGTGTTACGGATCAATTGTAAGGTATGGGACTTGAGTCTCACATTGATGATATGGGGGGTTGATATGGGGTTTATATAGGCTTATGGGCTCTCCTACCCTTTGGGCTAGCTTTTAAGGTTGGGCTCTCTCATAAGACCTTCGTCAACTAGTATCAGAATCAACACCACTCCTCCAAGCCCTTGTGCCATAAGTGGCGACGCCAGCATTGCAGTGTTCACCAGGGGCTAGAAAAGGTCTAACGCATAGCTAGCCTGTAGGTGCTGGGTTGCAGAGCGTGGTGGAATATTACGGACCAATTGTAAGCTATGGGACTTGAGTCTCACGTCGGTCATATGAGGGCTGATGTAGGGTTTATATATACTTATGGGCTCTCCCACCCTTTAAGCTAGCTTTAGGGGTTGGACTCTCTCATAAGACCTATATCACACTGGGAAGATTTTATTATCACCTATAGCCGCAATCCAAATCAAGGTTGCTTATGGATCTAACAAGATTCTTCTTGAACAACTTAACATTCTAAGTAACACTTGGATACAAATCACAATAATATCATATTGAACAGATATTAGCAGTCATTTTGGATGTAACCTTCAAATTTTCTTCCGTTTCGCTAAATAACAGCACTATTAACAAGCTAATCAAAAAGTTGAATCGATCAATCAATAGCTCATGTAATCAGAAATGAATAGTTTATACTCCAACATCAAGTTGAGGTGAAGGGTATTATTAGGCCCAATAAAGGTTTCATGCTTTGTCTTACAGAATTGCATATGGCGTAACTGGAACAGGAATGCTAGAATGGAAACAAATAGGTTGAAATCTTCCAAATTTTGACCAAGTTTAAATACAGTACAGAATGGGAACCTTCAAATACTAAAGTTATATGTTAATTGTATACATTTTACCGCAACATATAATTTATCAGTTGCATTGACATAGGGTAGTCAGATGAATCAGAAGCAAATGGGTCATGCAATGGAGATCTAACGTACCAGCATTTTACTTTTAACACTGAAGAATCCATCTGCATCAGCCACCACTGTTGGTTTTGATGCTCCAACAGCCATGATGGCTCCCTAAATAGCATCCCAAACATAAGCAAATGGCTAAGCAAGCGCAAATTAAATATAGAGACAAAAAATCTACCGATAACAAAATACCTGGCCAGGAGGAAGAATAGCATCAAACCTATCCACTCCAAACATTCCCAAGTTGGATACAGTGAAAGTCCCTGCAAAGAAGTCCAGTATAACCAATGTTCACTTACAATCACATACATTAAACTAGGAGAGCATGTACAATAGAATAAGCCATATGGTTCACCTGAATTATACTCATGGGGCTGAAGTTGCTTTGCTCTTGCTTTCTCTACCAACTCTTTCCACTTTTGAGATAATAAGTACAGGTCCAACTACAGAAATTGCACACTTTAGTTAACTTGAACTCGGGAAAGTAACCACAAAGTGATCTAGATGAAATAGTTACTTGACTCAAACAATACCTTATCAGCATCCTGCAGAACGGGCGTGATTAATCCACCATTAATTGCAACAGCCACCGCAATATTGATGTTACTGTTGTACGTAAAACTCTTTCCATCTCTGCAGCTAGCATTCACAACTGGGTGTTCAACGAGTGCCATTGCAGCAGCCTTTGCCAACAAGGCAGTCATTGTTACACCCTTTGGCTTCACCTGGTCAGAACCGATCAAGTTCAGCCATTACCACCATATCAAGAATATACAGAGTATCACATTAAAGAGATCTATGTACAGTCAAGGTTTGATCTTTTTACTTGATTACAATCAAAGAAAAGAATTTTATCCAACTGAATACAATCCAACTGAATAGATAGATAGATAATTAAGCTAACAGCCTCTAAGTATTCAAACACAATGCACCTTCTCATAAAGTGCATCAAGAGCATTAGTAGTCACTGGATATCCAACTCGAAAAGTTGGCACTGAGAGACTTTCCACCATATTTTTCGCCACAGCCGCTTGCATCGTCGTGAACGGCACAACGGTGGACCCCGGCAACGGCGGCACAGCAGGACTGGTAGCAGGCTTCGCCGGTGCAGGGGGCGCAGGACTCACGCTCGGCTTTGAAGGCAAAATTCCGGCAGCCAATTCGACGTCAGCAGGAGTGATCCTCCCAAATGGGCCCGTTCCAACCAACTTATTAGTGTCCACCTTATGCTGCTTCGCCAATTTCTTCGCAAACGGCGTCAACACTATCTTCCTCGGCCCCTCCGCTGCCGCCGCAGCTGCAGCCGGTTGTGAGATTGCAGGAGCCGGGGTGAAAGTCGTCGGAGGTGGCGGCGGCGGCGGAGAAGGAGCAACAGCTGGTGGTGGAGTGGAACTACCACTATTAGAACCTGCTTTGGCTTTGGCTTCGGCGATTTCGTCCTCGGATTCAGCTAAGAGGCCGATAGGAGCGCCGACAGGAGCAGTCTCACCTTCGGGGACAACGATGGCGGCAAGGATTCCGTCGTAGAAAGTCTCGACATCCATGTCGGCTTTGTCGGACTCCACAACGACGACGCTGTCCCCTTTGGATAGAACATCCCCTTCGGACTTAATCCAGGACACGATTTTGCCCTCGGTCATCGTGGAGCTGAGTGCGGGCATGAAGATCTCGCGAATCTTGGCCTTGACGGAGAGCGCATTTTGGGAATTCCGGCGGGGGCGAGTCCTGGAGGGAAGAAGAGGGAATGAAGGGGAGAGAGAGGAGGAGAAGGAGATGGCGTTGCTGGAGATGTTGAGTTTGTTGAGGAATGGGGTTGTGGTGGCGGCCATCGGTTGTTGGAGATTGAGGACAGGTAGTGAGTAGTGAGTAAAAATAGAGCGGAGAAGAAAAAAGACCGGACGGAGATGTCGAGGCGAAGTTAGTTGGCAGTGTTTGGTTACATCGCCCGCCCAACAGAGTTGTTCAACAGCATATAACTGTCCTCCTGGTACTTTATTGTCTCAATTTAAAACCCAAGACTAATCTTAAGCTCCTACGACCTCATCCCAAGAGCTTAGAGGATATAAATCTAGAACCCCAAGATCTCTCAGGTTCTTATGTAGCCTGTACACTTCTGCACACAAAGAGCCTTTACTTACTTTAGATTATTCAGCTGATGATTGATCACTGGCTCCCCCTGCTCAGCATCAGGTTCCAATCAGCCCCAGCTTCCCTAACAGCTCCAACTCCCACACTGTCGCTGGAAGCGAGGCGTCTGTAATTAATCCGATCAATGAGCTTTGCCCAGGGGCTAGAAGATCATCAATAAGAATATGCATATTTCTCCTCATTTGACGTGACTCGAATTCAAGACTTCCTTTTAGGGGAGAGTCTTAAGTGAAGAATTTGGACCAATTGGTCCACCCCTCGTTGTCAATACTATGTTATTTCTACGTATGGCATTCGGGCGGAGTTCGAACCCATCCTATCCTAAGATCCACAGAGCCAGACTCACACCCAAGCCCAACCAGACCCAAGAT
>JANTPM010000001.1:366223-390509 GCA_025434745.1 Erythroxylum divaricatum
ATATAAACCAATATCACATATATTTAATAGTTATTTTTAATTAAAGTTTAAGAAAAATAATTATTTTAAAATTTTATTAAATTATAAAGACGCGTATACTTTTTTATGGAAAAAAAACAAAACTAACAATAATTGAGAAGAGTAATGGTCACGTGCACACTGCACAGCGGGCGAGGTGCATCGTCCACGTCAGCATACCGGGTAGGAGACGAAAAAATGGACGGGGGCCGGCTTAGCTGTCACGTGGAGACCTTAGGTTCTTTTACCTCTTTTTTGCTTTTGGCTCTCGAGCTTTATTTATTTTTTTAATTATTTTAAATAATAATTTTATCTTTTTTTAAATAAAGTATTCATTTATTTAATGTGGATTGTTGACTTCTTTTTACAAAGGCAAGCAAGACGTAACGGAACGTGGTGCCCACCACGTTGAATCTAGACGTCGATGCTCCGAATGATTCTCGGGCTCATTAATTAAACGGAATATGTGATGATATTTAAAAAAAGTATTTATTTTTCTTTGTAATTATTATATATTAACATAATTAATATTGTCTTTATTAACATAATAATACGAATAAATAAATTAATAATTACGTTATCAAAATACAATTATTTATTTGAAATTCAAAAACTATGTTTAAAAAAATATTAACTAGTTTAAAAATTTTAAATAGTTAATTGAAATTTTATAATTTATAATTTATAAATTATTTAATAAGTTAATCAATAAGGGTACTAGTAATAGTTGTTTAACTTGCCAGCTGCCATTGTGGACCATAACTACAAAAAGATCTTTCTTCTTTTTTGGTTTTTGGACAGCATTAGACACAGGCCATGATGGGACTTGTCCCCATGGACCCCTAAACCTGCACTCATTAATTTCGTCAAAGTAACGTTTAACTACAACTTTGTCTCTAATAAAATATATATTATTAAATACAAATAAATTTATTTATTTTAATTATAAAAAATTATTAATGTTCTAAAATCGGTTGATTAATTTATAAAATGATCAGTTTAATTAAAATAAATCAAACCATCAAATTAAAATCGAATCAAAAGGTCAAAGATTGGTTGGAATTTTAATAATTGGTTACACCAAATTAAAATTTAATTTTGAGAAAAAATGTTATTTCTTTAATGTTTAATTTAAGTTTAATAAGAAGTTGGTATTGTGACTATTGTCTCCTGAGCAACTTTCTCTTTAAGTTAAAGATTTTAGATTTAAATTATGACTTTTTTCTAATAATTTGAAAAATAATGAACTGATAAAAAAGAGATATTATACTCATAAATATCAACCAAACTGAAAATTTCTCTTGATTATAAATTATTGATTGATTAAATAATTTACTTAAGACGCATAATTTATAAATTATTATATGCAAATGAAAATAACTATTGAATTTTGACTAATATTAAAAAGAGGTAAGTATTAAATTTGTAAGTACATTTTAATATAAAATAAAGATTTATACTAATTATAGATTTAAACTATCTCAAAATTAAATAGGTAAATTTGCTTTGATATATTTTCGATCGAGTTTGTCGTACAAGGCTTATCTAGTGCGGAGTATCCGATTAGCGTAATTTGTATACTAATGCGTCAATCTAAAAGTTTACCGAATATGCATTTAAAGAATAGCAACTATTAATTCCTTCATTTTCTAGAAAAAAGTGTTTCTTAATTTATTCTCACCAAAATTAGTTTTGCTTAGCTAACAAATTTTAGCTTAAGCTTAAATTTAATAAAATATTGATATTTTTCGTATATAAATTTGACGATTTAAAGAATCTAAAATTTAATTGAGATTAAAAAATATTTTTTATTTAATAATTCAAAAAATGATTAATAAAAGGTAAAAGGATAATAAAATTATAAATGATAATTAAGTTAATTCACCAATTTTAAATTATTAATTTATTTAAAAATGTAATTATAATTTATTGTATGTATTTTCATAAAAATATACTTTTTTTCAATAATTTTTAACAAAATTTATATAATAATTACCCATCAAGCTCCTAAGTTATATAAATCTTTTATGATTTATCATAAAATATTTATTCAGCTAGTTGAAAATTAATTTTTATTTATTTATTAATAAAAGAATCAATACTTACCTACAATTAAATTAAATTTGCAGGTGGTGATTAGTGACTCTTTGTGGCGGCTAAAATAGCTTCTTCCCAAATTTAAACAACGCGAATTCCGGGCGCCACTCTCTCTCCTTGTGTATCAACTTGTACGTTGTCGTTTCCTCCCAGTCTCAGCAATACGACATGTGATGGGATAAGCTTTAAAAAAGCCGTACAATCCAACTTGTAAATACTCGTCATATTGAGGCCAATTTAGGATCTCGGCTGTTTCCTACCGCTTTCGTAGACTAAATCTCAACCGTTCATCTCTCGTTCGGACACCACATCACGAAACCCTAGCTCCTCCCTCTCTCTTTATTATAACTTTCAAAATCTGACACTCTCGCTTTCAAATTTCTTTTGCAATTTCTCTTCTTCTTTTCTTCTTCTTCATCTAGGGTTTTTGCTTGTAATTCTAGAGCGTCTCGCTTCGGTTCACGATTGAATTGATGGAGAGATTGAGGTCGCCGGCGGATATGTCGTCTTCGTTCGGGTACGTGAGCTGGGAGGAGGTGAACGTCTCCGGCGAGAGAGGGAGGAGAGAGGTTCACTATTTTCTGAAAAGATTTGATGGTGCATCGGATCTGGCTGTGATTGGAAGAGAAAAGAGCTTGAGACATATTTCTTATCATTACGCAATTAGAAATCGGTCGGTTTTGTTGTCTTTGGGTCCGTTATCCAAGCTCAAGTCCAGAAGAGAGGTGATTGATTGGCTCAGCTCCGTTGTTTCAGGTACGTAAACACAATTGGGGAATATCAAAATTGGGATTAGTTTGCTTCTTGATCTCCTTCAATGAATTCAACGAGTTTTGGTTAAAAAAGTTTGAAGGTTTTGGCGTTGCAAGGGTGTTTTCTCAGATCTGAGCGTTTGTTTGCTCATAAAAGCTGTTTTGTTCATTACGCAACTCGTTTGTTCTTGTGAATTCTGTCCCTTGTCGTGGAATTCCGTTAAAGGCCATGGTATATAATTACGTTTTGTATCAATTATATATTAAAAGATGGATCTTTTTTTTTGTTTGTTTGTTAACTTACAGATTCTTTGCCCAAAGTTTTTCTTTTAACTCTTAATTTCGGGTAAAGGCTCAAAAGTGAACAGGTTTTTCCGTTAAATTTTTGTTTACTCGCAGTTCGCGGTTTCTATCCACCATATCCCTTCTTTTTTCTATCCACCATATCCCTTCTTCTTCTTCTTCTTCTTCTTCTCTTTTCCTCTTTCTGTTAATTTTTTCAATTTTTGGTTTGGTTTTTCTTTTTTTGTATTATCCATCCTTATCCCGGTCCGAAAGTAAGCGGGTGATGTACTTTTTCAGTTTGATGTTGAACATTATGTTTATGCTTATGATTTAGCATTAAGCTTGTTTCTTGGTTTCAAGTATTGTTTCTTTACGTTTCCTGATCTTTGTTCTTTCCCTTCCTGTCTACGAATTCTATTTCATTCGGTGGCTCTTTGATAGTCATTGCATCAATCATGTTAATTTTTAATCGTTTCTTTTAAAGATATATTTTCTTTTTTGATATGGACGGCGAAGTGTTTCTTTGTTTATGGTTTTCTTTGGGAGCCTTATTACCTGAACCATAATTGGTTCTTTGTTTATTGTTTATTTGGTGAAGATAAAAATTGTTCTTCAGGTCTTTTAACTTCCTTTGAATAAAATATATAATTGTTGATTTGATTCCAAAATTTTTAACGCTGCCCCCAGCATCTTTATCAATATGAATATGTAATTTCATTTTACCCTGCAGTGACTGTAACGAACTTAGTGTGTTGTAATCCCATAAATACATATATTCTATTTTAGAAAAGTAGGCATTTGGCCTGTAGTCAAAGTTAATTATGCATTTTCTAGGATTATACATGTTAATCTGATTTCGACGTGTGTATATTTTTACTTAAGCTTTCTGTTTGTTTTGTTTGGTTTCATGTTGTGGTCACAACCTAAGGTGCGGCCTTACATTTGGCATATATATATTTTTTATTTACCTTAGTTTCTGTTTGCCAATTATTCAGTTAGTTCTGATTGTTCAGCAATTGTAAATTTGAACTTTCAGGTTCGCTGGCCCATTTATCTTCTCCCATTTCAGGTTCTTTGGATAACAGTGATACTTCTGAATTGGATATCGAAGCTTTTAAGGTACAAACATCTGTTCATGATTGTGATATGTAATTTTCTAACTTATTATCTTTTGTATTTCACTTATTTCTTCTATTTCAGGATATTCAATCAAGGCATGTTGGCAATTATACCAAGGAGTTTTCATGGTTGGGTTCTCCATGGACTTGCAGAAAAAGGAGAAAGCATTATCAGTCTTTTAGCAGGAACAGTGTCAAAATCTCGGTAAGTGTGTTTTGCTTGTTGGGTACCTTGCAGGTGTTGTTAGTATTTTGTGGTTTTTTAGCATTGTCATTTAACACCTTTCCTCTTAATTGATCTTTAAATCTTGTCAGGTTCATGACTTTGTTTATGTTTTAGCTGAGGAGGGCAAACGACTTGTTGCCTATTTGGAAGATATGTACGAAGAGTCTAAAGGGAGCAGGATGGTTGTGGTACGATGGTTTCACAAAATTGATGAGGTTGGTTTTGTTTTGCCTCACAATTATAATGACAGAGAGATTTTCTTTTCTCTTTGTCTTCAAGATCTCAATGTTGAATGCATAGATGGATTGGCCACTGTCCTCAGTCCCCAGGATTTCACCAAGTTCCTGAAAAGGGCAGTGCATACCAAATTCGATCCATTTGTTTGCTACAAGCAGTTTGAAAATGATGATGCCAAGCCTTTTGACATCACTCAGGTCAAAGGTTACTGGAAACAGGAAATTTTTAGGTATATAGACACTGTTTCTCATTCAAAAAGTCAGTCATTTTCACAGCGGGCTGACAATGGTCTGCTCATGGCAGCCAATGCCACTGATGCCATTGGGATCAGGCCTTGGAAGAGGCTTCGACGATTGAAAGATGATGTTCTTGTTGGCAGTAAAGAATTAGTACAGGAAGTAGGCTTGGACACTACTACCTCTAGTGATAAGCTGAGAGGTGGGGTTGAGCCTACAGCTTCTTTGGCAGTGGATGAGGTGAAACATAATCCAGTCCACTTTCTTAAAGTTGGTTCTGATGTTGAGGTGCTTTCTCAAGATAGTGGGATTCGAGGTTGCTGGTTTAGAGCTTTGATAATAAAGAAGCACAAAAATAAAGTGAAGGTTAGATATCAAGATGTGAAAGATGCAGATGATGAATCTAAATCCTTAGAGGTGTGTTGAACTTGCCATACTTTCTGTTCTTTATTCTTCAACTTTGTGAAGTGATTTATGTGCCTGAAAGTCACCAGGGAGGTAGTACTGATATTTCTCTTGTATTGTCAGGAGTGGATTTTAGCATCTCGTGTTGCTGGTGGCGACAAGCATGGAATTCGAGTTTCTGGAAGGAACATTGTTCGCCCTATTCATCCACTTGATAAAGGCAAAGTAGCTGGCTTAATTGATGTTGGGACAGCTGTTGATACCTGGTGGCATGATGCATGGTGGGAAGGCATTGTTGTTAAAAAAGAATCTGAAGATAGAATTCATGTCTATTTTCCAGGTTAGAAAACTTTCAGTCCTCTGAAATTAAATTGCAGTGTGGCGCTGAATCTTTTCTATGTTTTTTTTCCCTTTAATATGAATGCCCTAAATTTTCTACTTCTTGAAATTTGCAGAAGAGAAGCAGGAATCAGTGTTTTGCGCTACAGATGTGAGACTTTCACATGAATGGTTGGCAAATGAGTGGAAGCCTGTCGAGAAAAGGCCAGATATAGCTCAGCTTTCTTGTTTGGAGCAAGAGCGAGCTGAAGTCGGATGTGACGCGAACAAATTGGCAAGCATTTGTGATGATACTCAGTCGGAGAAAACTATATCCGGACGTCAGGATTCGTCTTCGGACCTGGGAAGTGATAAAAGGAAGTACTTGGCATTGTTTGGGGATCTAGCAAAGGATGATTTGCTTGCCCAGTTAAGGTGGAAATCTTCAAGAAAGAGAAAACGAATCAGTGCAAGTTCAGGCCATAAGATGAACAAGATAAAGGTCGGGATTAGGAGATCAACAGACATCATTGGATCAAGAACTCAGGAAAGATTCCTAGTTCCTATGAATTTGAAAGTTGATCATGACAACTGCAAGTATATGGGGGATTCTCTATTTAATTCAACTGTTGTGCCACCTCTAACAAACTTGGTCATGTCTAGATAGTATATTATTTTTCTGTTAGGATGTGGAAGTCTTGACCTCCTCCATGTTCCCTTTTGCTAATTTTTGTTTTGGAGGGTGCAAATTTGCTCTTTTGCAATGTAGTACTTGACTTGTAACAGTAGGTAACAGGCAGTCTGGTGTTCATCAAGTTTCAGGGATGAATTTTTGTATCACTTACATATGTTTAACCCCAGCAGAGTTTGCACATTCCAAGGACAGGTGGGTTCATGTAACTTGTACATCTTGTAATAAAGTTTACATTATCTTTAGTTTCTTGCTTAATCCGAGTTTGATTCAATTTTGAACCGATTTTAATTTATTGTAAAGCCTATTACGTTGAAATTAATATGATAAAATTAAAAATTTGTTCATGCAAACTTTGTTTATACTTTAATATTTGAAAGATGTTAATTTCTATTAAATAGGCATTTGATAAAAATTTAATAAAATTGTCATGTTATGTTTTTATAAACATATCACGAGTTAACTTATCATCATTATCATCACACTCAGTTTGAATTTTCGTAATGAAATAGGGTCTAGAAGGTCTGATAATATATAGTCTTATGTTTATATAGTAGAAACTAGAAAGGTTGTTTCTGGTAAACTTACATGCAAATGTGACAAAAATTTACAAAAATTAAAAAAAATACGTATATTTTTATTTAATAAAATATAATAAAATTTAAAATATTAAATTATAATATACTTTTAGGAATAAAATAATTAATTTTTATGTGTGTATATATATATATATATTTATTTATTTACTTAAGAAAGAGGTAGAGTTGTTCATATTTGGGCTATGGGCCTGTAATCACAACAGGCCTGTAATCACAAACGGAATCTGATTAATCCCTCGATTATTGGTCGCGTGCTTGTCTACTCTTAGCTCCGGATTGGAATTTTCCCCAATTTGGATCTCTCGCTCTCCTCTTCTTTAAATTTTCACTCAAATCTTCAATTCTTTTCTTGTCACTTTCTTCTGATTCGATTCGATTCGATTTTGATTGCTTTCTCCTCAAATTACTGTCGCCGCCACCGATTCAGTAAACCCTAAACCTAGATCTGTTTCACCATGCCCAGCGACGTCGAATCCTCCCGCCGAAGGCACCGCCGATCGACGTCCGACGAGGAGGAGGAGAAATCTTCTAAACGCCATAAGCATCGGCACCAAAGGCATCATCGTCACCGGAGCAAGAAGCACGGAGACGATGAGAGTGCTGCTCTTCGAGAAGCTACTCCTCCCCCGCCGGTTGTTCCTGTTGTTAATAGCAAGAGAGCGGATGACGACGATGTGGAGGAAGGGGAGATTCTCGACGAGGAAGGTTTTAAGTCGGTGGAATTGAGCGATCAGAAAGTTGACTCCACAAATCTGGTGTGTTCTGTCAGCTACTTTTTTCTATTCACCGTTTATCTCAAGTTATGGTATATCACTTTTTCTTTGGGGAATCTTGGGAAATTGATTACGTTTGGACTAATTTTTCATGGTTTTTACCTTTTAAACGTTCCTTTCGCTGAAGGGTGTTGTGGTTTAATCATGAGGAATGCGTAATTCAAGTCTTATGCTCGCTCTTAGTTTCCGTAGTGGATATTTTCTTGAGATTTTTTGAACATTTGATGTATCTCTTTCTTTTTCTTATTCTTTTAGAACTTGTTAGAGTATGTCACACTGTACAAGAACATAAATGAAATGGAAAAGCAAAGAAGTATGGCTCTAGATGATTCAATTGAAGAAGTGTTGGCCTGTTGTTATTTGTAAGAGCAAGTTACATGTTCCTTTTCTCCCTCACTTTTTTATTTGAAATTTTGTTTTGTCTCTCAATGCTTTTTCTCCACTGGTTTGTTTCTATAACTTATCTTGTAATCTTTGTAAGTTTTGGCTTCTAAGTTTCATGAGCTGTATTCCAGGGAGTTCGTGTTGACAAGAGCAAGAATCTTTACGAGACTGATCCTTTGGGAGATGTAGGGATCAATTTGGAAAAAGATTCTAAAACTAAGTATCTAGATGAATTATCTCCCAGAGCTGAGCCGAAAGCTGTTTCCAATGGGGGTTTGGATAGTGAACATCGTGACAAAGATACGAAGTGGCTCAGAGGATCTAGATCTGCTTCAAGGGGAAGTCACAACCGGAGTCATGATGATACTGATATGTATGAGAGTAATGAAGGCAAATTTGACTATGTGAAGAAGTCATCATCTTCTGAAAGTGATAGGGATGGGAACATGAAACTTACACGCTCTCCGTCATGTGATAAGTACAAGGATGGGTTTCATTCTAGGAGATCAGGATCACATGATGTCAGTAGGGAGAGATCTCTTTCCCATAGCGTTGTAGAAGATGATACTATTATGAAAGGAAGGCCATATTATGACAGGGCTGAGAAGATCACTGATGATGTGAGAAAGATTAGGCATGACAGGGATTTGAGGAGAGATTTGATGAGAGGAAAGGAGCAAGAATTCAGTGCAAGTCATAAAATATATCATGGAGTAGAGGATAGCGAATATGAATGGAATGGACGAGTTAGTGAGAGGGAGATGGATAGGGTATTGAGAAGGGAGAAGGAACGGGAGAGGAGCAGAGGCCGGGAGACAGACATGGAACGGAGAACGGATAGGGAAGGGGAGAGAATCAGAGACAAGGATTATAGGAGAGAAAAGGAAAGTGAGAGTAAGAGGGAAAGGGAGATGGATAGAGATCAAAGAAGAGACAAAGACTGGGAAAAGAGCTGGGATAGGGACATGGACAGAAGAAGAGAGAGGGAGCAGGACAGAAGCAGAGAAAGAGAAGTGGACAAGGAACGGAGAAAAGAGAAAGAAAGAGGTAGGAGCAGAGATAGAGAATCAAAAGCTGAAAGTAGAGCTGAGAGACAAAAGGGATGGAGCAGGGACAGGGAGGATGACCTTGGTAGAAAGAGACCAAGGGATAGAGCTAAAAGCAGTGACAGAGTTAAAATTAGTGAGAGAGATAGGGAGAGTGAGAGGGAGAGGGAGAGGGATAGGTATAGGGATAGAGAGAGAATCAGGAATCTTGATCGGTTGACTGAAAGGGAGCAGGATAGGGGTAGACTAAATGATAAATATAGGGATAGAGTTAGAGAACTGCACGGTGATTCAGAAAGGTTATCTAATGCAAACAGTGATTCTCTTGAAAGTATCAGGGACAAATTCAAAAGGTATTGTGGACTCCTAGAATGCGTTCTTTTTTTTTTTTTTTTTCATGGTGCGTGCAGACTTTATCATACTTGATTTCTTGTGTTTGCTGTAGAGATGAAGCTGAACAAGATGATTTTGAAGAAAGGATTGAATTTAAACTAGCTGAGCAGGAAGAAGATCTTGATAGAATTAAGGAGGAGAGTAGAAAGCGAAGGCAAGCTATTCTTGAAAAGTATAAGAATCAAAAGCCACAACAGCATAACAGCCCACAGTCAGAGAATGCACTAAAAGGTGTCTTTTAAATAATTTTAGAACTTAGTTTGCATTGTGAATTTTATATATTGTGATACAAGATATTTATGTTTATTGGTTGGCCTGTCTAAAGCAAGGCTGATATAACAAGTTATACATGTTGAATAAACTATTCTGACCTTAGTGTTATCTTCATTCCAACTTTGACATTTTATCAATGAGCATGTTATTTTATGTTAGATTGCAAGTTGTTAGAGATGTCTTAAGCTGTAATGCTTCATAAGAGGGCAAAATTTGGTCTGTAACTCTTGGCCGAGATTGAATTATTAGGTTCCATTTGTGATTTATGGATTCAACATTCCGCTAGAGAATGTTGGCCTAGTTTGTGTTGGATTCTTACCACCCTACATTCCTCTTTATTTATGCTTATTGCTATTTGATTAGGTTCATCTTGTTTTAATGATATTGACATTCCTGTCAGATAAAGATTTTGCAGCAGGACCTGTGAAATCATCACCGACTTTTGCTGAAAATCCAGCTAAACCAGTGCAAACTGTCAATGTTACTACAGCTGAAGGTAGGAATGATCATGGGGATATTTTTGGTACTGAGCCATTAGTTTCAGTGGGGAAATCACCTCATCAAAACGGAATGCAACCTTCTGAAAGAGCTTTAGGAGGGACAGGACTTGGTGAGGGTACTCCAAAGGTATATTCATTTTGCAATGAAAGTTGATTAACTCTTGAATCGTTTTTTCTGTTCAGGTGTTTAGTTTATGATACATTTTATTTGAATTTGTGCAGGGTGAGAGATCAGATGAAAAGTACTGTGATGATATATTTGGAGAGACACCTACTGGAGTACGAAAACAGGTAATTTGCTCTGTGATCTATGATTCTTGTAGCTGCTGTTTATGACATCAGTAAATCAAAATGGAAAAAGTTTTATCTTTGTGTTTTTCAGGGCAAAGGAGATGGTTTGCTAATTGTAAGTGGCCTTCATGACAACTGGGATGATGCTGAGGGGTATTACAGTAAGTATTGAACAAGATCTTTTGCTTTTTTACTTCTTCCAGCTTTGAGATGTCTCATCTTGAAGTCCTTTGGCAAAACAGGAAATATGTCCATTAAAAAGGCTGCTATAAGTGATCTTATGTTTAGACTTCTATTAAAACCTGCATCTGTTTTCCCCTTTCATGCGATCTTCTGCTTATGAGTGTGTCTGTCTTCCTTGCATCTAGGTTCTTTTGTTTTCTTGTGGATTCTGGTTTTATTGTTGAAGTCAAATTAGAGAATGTCAAGTTGAAGAATTGTTGATGATAATTTTATATACTGTTGCACTGGGGTTGGTTTCTGATAGGCTAAAAGTTGTCCTATTATTGAAGTTTGATGGTTTGCACCTTGTCTGAAATGGGGAAATGGGTATAGATAAGTGTACATACAAGCTACTAGTTATTATGTTTTCTTTACTAAGAAATGAGTTCAGGTTGCTCCTTGAGTTGTTCACTTTATGACCTTTTTATCTTGGCATTTCTCCTTTCTTCTACTGTTATTTTTCTATTATATGTAATCATCTATTTTCTCTTCAGGTTATCGATTTGGTGAAATGCTTGATGGACGATATGAAATTGCTGCCGCTCATGGTAAAGGTGTATTTTCCACAGTAGTCAGAGCAAAGGATTTGAAAGCAGGCAATGGTGAGCCGGAAGAAGTGGCTATAAAAATTATTCGTAATAATGAAACAATGTAGGTGATTATTAGTATTTGTCCTCTATTTTTCTGTTTTACTTCCTTTCCCGTGTTGTTCTGAACGCCCGCGCATTTTTGTGGTATAGGCACAAGGCAGGTCAGTTAGAGGTTCAGATATTGCAGAAACTAGCTGGTGCAGATCCTGAAAACCGGAGGCACTGCGTTCGTTATCTTTCTAGTTTCAAGTATAGAAATCACCTTTGTTTAGTTTTTGAGTCTCTTCATATGAACCTTCGTGAAGTTTTAAAAAAATTTGGTCGCAATATTGGCCTGAAGCTTACTGCTGTCAGAGCATATGCAAAACAGCTTTTTATTGCGCTGAAGCATTTAAAGAATTGTGGGGTTCTTCACTGCGATATAAAGCCTGATAACATGTTGGTATGTTTGGTACCCTTTTCTGGCCACTTGTTACTCTTATGAAATCTGCCATGAATTCTCAGCTTTACATTATGTTTTTTCCTTCAACTTTTAATGCAGGTGAATGAGGCAAAAAATGTGCTTAAGCTTTGTGATTTCGGTAATGCTATGTTTTCTGGAAAAAATGAGGTTACACCTTACCTTGTTAGCCGTTTTTATCGGGCTCCAGAAGTTAGTAAGTACTAATGTTCAATACTGGATACATGAACATAGTTGGTAAATTTTATTAGTTCAAAGCTGGTTTTATAACCCTATTCTGAAGTTTGAAGTTCCATTTTCCATTTTCCAGTTTGTTCCAAACTCCTCATTTCACCTGGGATAACAGTTTTTCATATGTTATCTAATCTTTTGTTAGTTTATCTCATTTAGTGCACTAGATCACTAGTTTAGTCTTGTTAATATACAAGTGCGTTGAAGGAAATTGTGTTTTCATTGGTGCTGGTGACCTCAGTAAGGCATGATACCTGTTTTAAAAAATCAAGGGTTAGATTATATTTGTTATGTTTGATAATTTGCTATGTAGTTGAAAAGCTTTTGGGATCCTTTTCGATCTTGTACATAACATTTTCATATCAGTCATTGTCTTGCATGATGTTTACTTTTTGCACAAAATTAAACATGGGAATGTCTACTTTTTTGATAATATTTTATTTTCAAATTTTAGAGTATTAATAACTTCTCCATGTAATTTGGTTTCAGTTCTTGGCTTGGCCTATGATCATCCCATGGATATGTGGTCTGTTGGTTGCTGTTTGTATGAGCTTTACACTGGGAAAGTTCTCTTTCCTGGTCCTTCAAATAATGATATGTTGCGACTTCATATGGAATTGAAAGGTCCATTTCCGAAGAAGATGCTTAAAAAGGTAGGTATCCTTTATTTTTGTCTGGTGATGTTGATGATGGTTGATCAAATCTACTAACCATGTTGAAAAAAGACATCATGCAGGATATGTTCTGTCCTTGAAAACAATAAGGGAACCTGATTGAGCTCAAAACTTCTACCTGCATTTTTTAATTTAATTCACTTAGCTAATGCTTGCACCCCTCTTCTTGACTTCATTTTCCAGGGTGCATTTGTTGATCAACATTTTGACCACGATTTGAATTTTCATGCTGCAGAAGATGATCCAGTTACTCAAAAGGTATGCTGGCATTTGTTCCACCAGTGTTTTAACCCTATATTATTATTGCCTCTCATATCAACTGGCATTTTCTACTCGTGCATTTGCAGACTATAAAGAGGATGATTCTAAATATAAAACAGAAAGATATTAGCTCCATCATTAAAGGTTCTCCAGGCGAGGATCCAAAAACGCTCGCTCATTTTAAAGACCTTCTAGATAAAATTTTCATGTTGGACCCAGATAAGAGGATGACTGTTTCTCAAGCACTAGCTCATCCATTCATCACGGGCAAGTGAACCATGTTGCTGATTTTCTGACTCAAAGAAATGATGTTGCACTAGATAATTTGTACATTATGACCTAATTCACATTCAGAAATCTAATCATTGAGAGTTATCTGTCTTTTATCTTCTCTTCGATGGCCTATAAGCATTGGACAGTTCTAAGCCGTGGTTGAAGCCAAAAGTGGTGGTTTGGTTGGGGACTTTTACTGGAGGTTCTTTCGGTCGAATGTACTGTTTCTATCGTAAGACAACTTGCCAAAGGCGTTTTTTACACCTTGTAATCATTGTTTATATAAACATTGTGAAAAAATTGATCAGATCTGGTTCTTATTTTATATATTGTAGTTTCTGTATCTTTACATACTTGGTGCAATTGGACTTATTATGATTCTAACAAGGAAAGAAGGGATGGAAATTCTCACTTCGTATTTGTAGATTTTACCTTGTTTTGAATATTAATGTTTTCAATTGTTTAGTCTTCTTCTAGTTTTCTACAGACTATCTCCTCTTCTGTTTAAATATGTTTGAATCCTTTGGGTCCTGGGGAGTCTAATTACATTTTTGGTTCAGGATTTCTGTACCCTGCTTTGAGGCATTCCTCCAGTGCTTAGATGCTTAAAAGGGCATCCAGGAGAAGGTACCTTAGTTTGTTCATTAGGAGTTCTTTGAAACCGTTGCAAGTTCATGTCTTGATTATTTCTACACAGCTTGAATTCTATATACCTTTTATTGGAGGGGTTTGTTATCATACATCTCGTCATTGTTCTTGGAATGATCACTGTTTTTATTGATGTGTGCTTAAAAATGCTTTCGAAGTGATATCTTCTTCCACGGCACACATAACTTTGTCCGATCATAGATGTTTGTATAAGATTTGTATTCTGTAGTGGTATTGCCATTTTAAATTGTCTTCTCTGATGCATAGATGGTCAAGATGATGCTTTGTTATGGTAAATTCTTTGTAAGTTTTATGTAAACTGCATTCTAATGAGTGGCATACACCTGATCCATGGTCTCTCATTCTGAGGCACTTGCTCCGGGGATTTGGTGCTGCGCTCTTGAAGTGGCTGTTTACTTTGGTAAGCAATCTGGTTCTTGTTTTTATTTTTCTTTGCTTTGTTCTTTAGCTTATGTTTTTTACCCTCCCTTCATGGGCCATAGGCTATTGTTATTCTTCATTTCGAGGAGAATATTAACATCATGTTATTTCCTGTTTTTTCAGAGCACTGTGTGACGTGATGCAGCTCTAGTAAGTATCTTCATTCTCATGGTTGTTTGATGCGCCCTTTTAATGCTTGTGTGTTTGAAAATACAATATCTTGGTAGTCCATTATGGTTGTGTGTATAAACAAATCTAAATTACTGATGATTTGCTAGCTCAGTTAGCAACTACCTCTCTCACGTAATATCTCGGTGGTTTGAGCCTCTTTAACATCATAATACCATTCCTTTTTTGTGTCAAGGAACTTTTGTCCTTCTGTATTTCAGGGAAAAATGTTGGATGAGCAAAAAGGGGGGAAAAAACGAAAACAATTGTGAGATTGACATTTACTGTGTTCTTTTGCCAAATATAAAAGTAAGAGATGGGCTACTTTTGGCACTTTTAGAAGCACTAGACTGCATAATTGATCAGGGACCAATTTATTGCATCTGCTTCGCTGCTTGTTTGAATTTATTTGGCTCTGTGGGCAATCAAGTTTTGTGCAACTTGGAGACTGTTGACCATTTGACCATTGTTTTGGAACCTAGGGTGGACAATTGTTCTCTGCTTTTTAGAGCCTCTTTTTTCTTATAAACGGATTGAAGGGCTCTGGAAAGATACATGTTAAAAGTCCACCGCACAAATGTCAATCCCTGCTATTTCCTCTTTGTGATCGATTAGTATTCTTTGGTGCTGAATTCTTTTTTCATCCTCTCATCAGTTTTAGTTTAGATGAAGCATCGTGAAGAAATCACTTATGGTTGGTTCCATATACTCTGTTTATATATGTGAAATTCGACCCGTGATGGCACTGGCTGTAAAATGTTGCCTTTTGGTGCTTCTGTTTACGTGTTCATTTGGAGTCTGACGGTGTTTAGCAACATTATAGCTTGTTTAAGAATGCCATCTTCTGCATCTTTTAGTTATGGAGAATTAGGGTTTCACCAGCCTGCAAAAGGAAGTTAGAGAGTTTGCAGATTCGGTCAGGGCTAACCAGTTGTGTTCTTAGGACCTGTTCTTTGTAAAAACTGGAATGGACCATATTTGAGGATTTTAGGTGTCGCAAGTAAATAGTCTGGTAAGTCTCAGAATGCTTCGTGTTGGCTATTCATTCACTGACTCGTCAGAAGTTTAGAATTCTCCCGATGCACTTATCGGCGATCAAATTGTTGTAATATGCCAACTTCATCATGTTCATGTCTTGGGAAAGTGATCTAAATGCAACGGATGGATGTTGTTCTGCTTTCTTGATTTCTGACATAACATTTAGCGAAGCAAAACCATGTCTGCCTGATTCGTACAAGAAAGTTGATTTTTTTCCTGTCGAGGAGGTAACTGAGATTATAAGACTCAAAAAAAAGTTTTAGTTTGGTGTGAAAAGTAATAGTTTTATTTTTCTTTTCTAAACGCCGTTTCGTGTATTCTGGTGTGTCAAATTTCTACCTAATTTGATACCTTGGCCCTTTTGATCAAGTCTGCTCAAAGTAAGAAATGTTCAACCAACTTGAGAAGCTTTTTAGAGTCTTTGATTAATTGATGCACTTTTACCCACTTTGAACTCGCTCGGGCTATTCCAAGTGATGATATCAGAAATGATATTGTTTTGGTATTAAGCTTTTTGATAATTTAAAATTGAAATAACTTCGATTTAAAAAATTAAATTAAATTAAACAACTTTGGAAGTCATGCCTTACCACAATGTGTTACGAGACGACGGTGTTTTTGACGGAAAAGCTCAGTACAATGTGATTATTATTATTCAAAATTGTGATTATTAATCATATTTATTTCTAGTTATTTTTATAAATATCTAAAAATAAAGTACCCAAATTCTAATTTATAACTTTGAATTATCTACTTTTACTTTTCAGTCCTGTTACAATTCCCGCAGGAATTGGAAATTTGAGTTGTAAAATTTGGAAGTGTCAGTTCGCTTTTAATGCATCTTGCGTGTGGCTTCAATATCACAGCTTCTTGAAAATGAAAGCTGCAAGACTCTAAAGGACTTGTCTTTGAAGTTTCAATAATTCAAACACTAGAATTGGTGTGTGTTGTGTTGATGCTTTCATAAGTTGATTATAATGTTACGTTATCCTTTTACAAAATTGGTTTGGTAAAATTACAAGAGATTTCGTTTGGGAGAGTTGTGGAAATTGTTGCTCAGGGAAGAATAGTAACAGAGACAGAGTCAACAACTTGTGCTTTCCTTCTCTGAATATTGTATAGAGTGATCGGTACTTTCGTTGTCGTTTCCTTTCGTTTTTTCTTCAACGTACCGTACGTAACGTAACGGCTCGGGATTATGTGCGCCGTAGTAGTCAGAGACAGGTGAAATTTTCATGTCAAAAAGGGTAAATCATGAGTTATGTTTTCGTAGAAGGCAATTCAATTTAATTATTAAAATTATCATGAATTTTTTTAAAATAATAAAACCAAAAATGTCCAAAATTATTAGTAAAATTTGGTAATATTGATAAATAATTTTTTAAAATGAAAGAATTCGCAGTCGTTACCTTTTAGATATGCATTGAATAAATTTCTGGATTGACGCAATAGTCCTCAAATCATATCAATTGAGTACTCCATACTAGATAAGTCCTACACGACATGATCGATTGATAGAGAGTAGGTTAGGGAAATCGAACACAAGACATTTTGGCTTCATGCGTCTTCACTTTATCAACTCAAAGTAATATGTTATTATCGTAAATCTATCCTCTCATTAATAATAATGGGTAAGAGACTAAGTTATTTTATTTGTTTGGTTATAGATATACTTTGAATTTAATATGACAATATTTTATCGAAAAATTTAAATTTAAATTTAAAATTTTGTTAAAAAAATTAATTAAATTATTTTGATTTATAAAAATTGTCTAATTAACTAATAAATTAATCGATTTTAAACATCAAGAATTACCAAAATAAATCAAACCGAAATGGGTTGAGTTTTTTAAATATAATATGAATTCTAAGATAATATTCCTAAAATTTCTACTTTCTTTGTTGTTCAAAAGGATTCGTTAATTTTCTTGGAAGGAAACTAAGCGGCGATGAAGTCAAACCAAACGCGTTTGATACTGTGTGTGTTTCAATACTCAGTTTCACACTCTCATGCAAAAATAAAATATGAAAACAAGAACAAGTCTTAGCCCCTACGAAAATCCCATAAAAAACACGCAGTAGTAACCCAGTACCAACCTGTCCAGTTTAAGGAGTCTCAGTCATCCTCATCACCTAAAAAGTGGCAAATAAGCCTTCATTTGTTTGTTTTCACTTGCTCTTCTTATCTTTTCTTCTTCTTCTTCTTCTTCCTCTGTGACTGTCAAGCTTTCTATTCTCATCTTCTGTGTTTTTGTTTTTTATGAGCATGGGGATGGGGAAGAAGCTTGATGCTTTATTTGGAAGATCATTCAAGGCCTCAAAGTTCAAGTCAATGGCCAATCTTGCTGTTTCTCGAATTGCTATTTTCAAGAATCAACGTCAGGTTAAGTGTAACCAAGCTCGTTCTGATGTTGTTCAGCTTCTTGAACAAGGACACCAAGATCGTGCCCTTCTTCGTGTAAGAGTTCTCGGATCATGGCTCAGTCTGTTAATAGTATTTACATAACATGTACTCTTCTCACATGAAAACTGTTCTTGGTGACAGGTTTTTAAAGAGGACCATATATAACTCACTAATACCTATCTTTATGTATAACTCACTTCATTCTTGTTTCTCTTTTTTACGTAATATTAGAATTTTCTGGACTTTGATGGTAATTTTTGACAGGTTGAGATTGTGATCAAGGAGCAGAACATGTTGGATGTTTTCCAAATGATGGAGAGCAACTTCAATCTATTGATTGAAAGGGTCAACCTCGTTGAACAAGACAGGTTGGTATGATGGTATGATAATTGGTTTAGTTCTGTCAGATTGTTGGTTGCTGATCAGGTTTGGCTGTTTTGGTTGCAGAGAGTGCCCTGGTGAACTGAAAGAGGCAATCTCAAGTTTGATGTATGCCTCTTCAAGATGTGGTGAATTCCCTGAACTTCAGGAAATTCGAGCTGTTCTCACTTCTTGGTATGGCAAGGAATTCGTTTCTAGTGCTATTGACTTGCGCAACAATTGTGGAGTCAATCTCAAGGTACCTAAATCTCCATATTATCGACTTGATATCGATCCTGAAATTGCATAAACAAAGATAACTCCAAAATTTACCCATTTTGCTATATATAATAATGAACAAGCTGCTGATTAACTTGATTGAGGTGTTGGATGTTGAAGAAGATCCTTAACGGATGAACAAATTATGAAAGTTAAACCTGCTTTATTGCGAAACTTCGAATTTGGTATGACGTGATGATGACGAAGAATCAGCAGACAACCTTAGTAATTATTTATAATGAGCTTATTGAATCTATTTATCACCAATCTAATACATAATTGATTTTAATATTTTCCATTTCAAGGGAAAAAAAAAACTAAAATCTAGGGATTTGTTGGGTTTAGATGGTACAGAAGCTTTCGACCAGGCAACCTAACATGGAGAGCAAAATGAAAGTGCTCAAGCAAATTGCTTCAGAGAACAATATTGTTCTACAGCTCGATGAAGCTTCCTATGGTGTCATTGAGGTATGCTAATCTGAGCATTAAATGTATATATTTTTAAACTACAATGTTCTAATTTGATGGATTTTAAAGGAATTCAGAGAAATATTACTTTTTTATATAAAATTCATTTTATTAATATTCTCACAGGAAAATCTATTTACATTGTATTAGTTTCTTAAAATTTATAATCTCTGTATTACTTTATTAATTATTATCCATCTGAATTAAATTTATGAAATTTTAAAATTATAGATTTTTAAAAAAAATTAAAATTATATAATTATTATATATAACTCGATGAAATTGTACCTGGTTGGTTTTGAGATATGCTCAGTATGTGTTGATGATGCAGGAAACACCTGAAACAAGCAAGCAGCAGAACAAGCCAAGATCAAGTGACAGTACTTATGTTTTATCAGAAGAGATCGAGAAGGACGAGTTCTCTGATTCGATGAAGTCCAGGAAAAAGTATAAAGACGTAGCTGATGCAGCTCAAGCAGCTTTCGAGTCTGCTGCTTATGCAGCAACGGCTGCAAGAGCTGCTGTTGAACTGTCTCGATCTGATCATCCCCAGGATCCTGGGAATCAGAAGAGTTTCAATAATCAAGGAAGTGAAGCATCCGACAAGGATGAGTCCTGGACACTTGAATCAAGAACACATGAAATCAGAGAACTGAAGGATTCTGATTCAGATTCTGCAGAAGATGAACAAACCAAGAACTTGGCAACTGGGAATTCTACTAAGCATATCCCTCCGATCATTCAAGCTGGTGTGAAGGATTCAGGACATGGATATCTCGAGGAAAATACCGTACAAGGATCTTCCATTGAAACTTCACAATATTCGATCTTGCAGAAGAAGCCATTTTCTGTCAGGACAAGGGGATTGCGTGGATACTGAGAAGCACATGGGTTTGTATGGATTCGGTAAGTAAGATATGTGAGGAACTGTATACATAAATCTGTTTTCCTGAAGTGAGTGCTTTAAGATGTTTTTGTAGTTACGAAGTCTAATATTGTTGTTGAAATTTTTAAATTTTATGAAAATTTCTAAAGAGGAACCTTAACATGACAAATGAAATGGACAAGAATGATAACCCAAACGAATGGTTATAGGTTCAAGGACACACCTACTCTCATGAAAAGCTTGCCTATACCTGAAACCATCCGGGGGTATTCTTCTTCCACTCCAAAAGGGAAACAAATCAAACGAAGTCCCCTAATATCTTAATGTCTTTAGATACTGAATAACGAGATGGTTGTAGCTGCTTTTTATGAATGCTAACCAGGAATCATTTATCATTCAACAATTCATAAAACAGAACAAATAAAGGTACCATCTTGTTTACATACAGACAGTAGAAGATTTCATAAGCTATCCATTGAACTCCAAAAGCAATTTAGAACTGACCTATAGGACCAGTTCTATGTTCAGATCCATAAAACCGCATACTTATCAAGTGCACCCCAAAGAATGAAATTTGCAGTCCTGATCTATATATAAAATATGAAGACAAAATTATCTCTAGTTTCTGATTGAAGGTTTGTTAAGTAACATTTTGACACACAAACGCTTTCCCAACAAGGACTGAAGAATTTGCAGACCTTCTATAGGATCTGTTGAAGTACGGAAAACTAATATGCCTAGATCCTTAGTTCTAGGTTTCGTTCGAATTCACTGCCCTCTAACCCGCTTCTTACCATGATGGAGCAGATCACTGTATGACTGGAAACTCACACCAGCATCTTCATCATATTCAATTCCAAGTTCCTCCTGCAAGAGTCATTTCTCTATTCACTACGTTCCCATCATATTATCTAAAATCCAGTTAAATAGGAAAGATAAACTATAAGAATAACCTTGAATTCTTTAAGATCCTTTGGTGAGTTCTCGGTTATAGCATCCCATAAATCCTTGAACATCCTTTTACGCTTTCTCCATTGACTAATTTTCTCCAAATACGTCTCCTCCACAGCTTTCCTATCTTCTGGCTTTACCAGTGCAACTCCCTGACGCAATTTTACCAATTTCTGTTCCATTTCTTTGACCTGATCGTCAAATCCATAGAATTGTCAACCTTGATCAATCTTCCTTGGAGAAACATCTCCTGAAAAATGGAAGTTCTTAGAAGAGTAGCTTACCTCCTTTCTCAACTTGGCTTCCCTATCTTGTATCTGTTCTAGTGTCATATTGGATTGCAAGGATTTGATCTCTGCAACATTCAGTGATTATTGAAACTCAAGTCTGTAACAAATATTTCATCACATTTCATGATGCCAATCTACGCAACAATGCATTCCAACGAACACAATTAGATGATTAAGACACCTTATCTTTATTATGTTCGAAAATTTAACGTTTAAGCAACTGCATCCTTCATGTAAAGCAGTAACCCACCTGCTTCAACTATACTACTGGCTCTCTTCTGATCCGCCAACAACTGTTGCAGCTTCGCATTTTCATCCTTCATTCGATTAAGCTCTTCACCATCAGGAATATGAAATTGGTCTTGCCGTGCCATGTATATCTTCTGCTTACCATATTCCTTGAACGAAATCTTGCCAGTGTCGGAGAGGGTGTCAAGTGCTTTTTGTATTGCTGTCTTTTTTAGGTTGAATTTTTGTAAAGCATCAGCCGCATTCTGAGAATTCAATGGTCTGTTTTGCTGGATTGGCACCACAGAAAGCAAGCTAATTAAGACAGACAAAAAACAAACAGACCAGATGGTTTAATACCTATGTATATATGTATGCTATCAAAATCTCAGAGTTCAAACGCCTTCATATATATATATATATTATTTTGCTCAACTGCAGAACCAAGACCTTAATTAAGGAAAAAGAAAACATATGCTGTTAGTGTTATTGCCAAAATACACCGAAAATCGAGGATATGATAAAATCACAGAAAGCCCATTTGCAAGCAACAAACAAGCAGTAGTAATTTGAAAGGAAAAGAAAGAATCTCGAAATGGAAAGAGAGCAAAAGCCGTTTACCTCGTTCACGAAGTTGAGCACGATCACTGCAATCCAGAAAAGAAAAAGAGAGAGAATAATTAGATTATAGCTTAGCCATTTCATTTAGTTATCTAGTAAATCGATCGAAGAACGGAAGGAGAAGATCTTTACCTTCGGAGCTATCGGACTTGGGAGCCATCGCCGATCGGAGAAAACGCGCGGGAAAACACTATCAGTAGAGTCTGTTTGGCGTGGAAATGTTTAACAGCTTGGGTGATAAGATTGTGATGTTTTGAGAAAAGAGAAGGTCAAAACGACGCAGCTTTAACGGGTCACCAATGCGGCATCGTTTTAACATTGTTTAATAATGTTATTTAAATATAATTAATTAAAATTATAAATTTTTAGTGTATAATATTTATTTATATTTAAAAATAATAGTGATAATAAATTATATTAACATTTAAAATAATGGTAGAAGAAATGCAACTCTTCAATTGTCTAAAAAACTTTTAAACTTTTGAAAAATCTCTTTTTCTTAAAAAATATTTCTCTTATATTTTTGTTAAAAATAAAAAAATACACGTATTATAAATATCAAAACTAATTAACTATTATCTTTACGATAATCTATCTTAAATTTTAAATTCAACTCTAATTAATTATATTTAACTCAAATTAATAATTTATTATACTTATTTTAAATTACTAATTTAATTAAAAATTAATTAACTCATGTCGAAATTAAAAATTGGATTATTATAGTGATTGAAATTTAATTAATCACATGTCTATCTTATCATTATTTTTTAACAAAAATCTAAAAAAATGAATCATGCGTCATAACTTCTCTTTTAGTGACCCGTACGGAATCGATTAAGGCTTCAAGTCTGGAGGGCTGATCCTCTGTCCAAATAACCCGTCCCAATCCTGTCCATTGCATCTTGGTCTTCCATTGGACAGGGTTGGGACAGGGTTATTTGGACCGAGGATTTGAGGGCTCAAGTCTGAGCATGTCATCACATGGAAAATGGAAAAACAGTTTCAAGTTCCACAAATCCTGACACAAACCAACCTGTAATGAACATAACTTACAAATGAAATCGAAACCTGAAAGTGATTAGATCCAAAAATGTTCATGAAGAAGTAATGCCACCACCACTCTGTTGCCACAAATTGATAATATCGGTGGCCTGGTTAAGAAGTATGATCATCTTCTTCTGTGATATCCATGGTTTACTCTCCAGAGTAGCTTTAAGCTCTTCCCAAGCGTCCTTTCTCGGCCAGAAGAAGTACGGACTCACAGGCACTGAACCATGCCCAGGTATCATCTGATCAAGAGCCAGTCCTATGTTCTTCTCCATCCATATGAACTTCAACACGAATCTTGGCTTCTCCACCTTTTTAACAACCACCTCAGTTCTCTGCAAGTACCCAAACCAAGCTCTGTAACAAAAACACTTAATGAATGCTGTGACTTTTGAGTGAGCTAGATTTATACCCACCTTTGTTTCTTCGTCGGAGATGGGTTCCTTGGATTGTGCTGCGAGAGTTTCCGGCACGGCCAAAGGACTGAGTCTGTGGTTTCTTCGGATGAGATTGCTTTTGGGATGAATCGAACTGGGTTTTGGAGTGAAGGAAGTGGAGATTTTGAAGCTTCTGGTAGTAGGATTCGTACTAGAGAATACAGGGCATGTTAAGACATTGTTGATGGTGGATTGAATCATCATCTTTGTCTTGTAAGAACCCCAACCTGTCTTCCTGCAAGATGAACTAGAGCGTAATTGGCACTCACTCACCGGCCTGGTTTTGGATAAGGCATTGAAGGTGGGTTGCAGAAATTCTTGGGTCAAAAATGTCAAATTGCGAATGGGCTTAGCCTTTTGTTGATATTAAAACTTTTGGTCCATCATTTCTTTTTATTAGTTTTAGCCAATGTTATGAATACCGTACCGGACTCGGTACCGGATTGGGCTCTGGAACGGAACGGTACCGGGTACCGTTTCGGGATATTTTTTAAATTTATAAAATAGTCCCTAAACTTTTTAAAAATTGCAAAATAGTCCATATTGATATATTATACAACTGTACTGTATACTTTACCAGTTTACTATTTACATCAACCATACTTTAAAAAATCTTAATAATAAATAATAATGACAATTAATTTGAAATAACAATAATTTTTAA
>JANTPM010000001.1:390609-408152 GCA_025434745.1 Erythroxylum divaricatum
TAAAACTTTTGGTCCATCATTTTTTTTTGTTTTAGCCTAGGAGGATCCTAATCTTAAAAAGATATCTTTAAGTCATTCACACCCAAATTAATTTTTGCTCTCACTAAGTTAGCCCGTAAAAGATAAAGTATTGGTCAAATAAATTTTTCCATTCCTAAAGCTCGAATTTAAGACCTTTGGTTAAAGGATAATAGTACCGAGCCACTCATACCAACCATGTTTGATCCCATCATTTCAGTTAAGGCCAAAAGAGTAATTTAATCCCTAACATTCATACTAAATTTTGAGTTACACCCTAATTTTTCAGATCGTTTAAAATGAATCATAATATTTATAAAACATTCAATTTAAACCTTAAAAGTTAGAAAACGTTCAAAATAACTCCTAACTAGACGGATTTGCAGACTGAGCTTCTATTAAAGACTGTTTTAAACATTTTCTAAATATTCGAGTTTATTTTAAACGTTTTACAAATGTTAGAATTCATTTTGAACGTAATAAAATATAAAAGTCCAATGTAGATTTTAGTGTAAATGGTGAGAGCTAAATTGTTCTTTTTACCTTTAAGCTAATAATAGCTCTAGTTGAGTTATCAATTTGAACAAGTTACATTATAAAAATAACATCATTTTAACATCATTGTAAATATTAATTTTTTTAAATGTTATAAATAAAAATTTCAATTCATAAAATAATTATGAAATTAAGTATGCTAAGTAAACAATTTAACGAGCTAGCAACTTAAAGTTAAGTAATGTACTCAAGTTTGAATTTGATTAAATTGATGGGATCTAGTAGTTATAAGATTATTAAATTAATCTATTTAACTTTAGTTATTTTAAATTATTGATTTTTCGGATTTAATTAATTTATATCGAGTGTAATAATTAAATCGAATTATCATATTATTAATATTTGATTAGTTGAGAAGTACATATCATGTTATATCATGTTATGTTGTTATTTTTAATAAAATTTAAAAAACAAAATTAAAATATGAGAATTTATTTTACAATTTTAATAAGAATTTTAAATTACTTAAATGGTGAGAGAGTAAACCGAAATATTATTAAAGACTGGGTAAATTAATCCATAAAAATTAAAAATTATAAAATAAAAGTAAATGGGCCAAAATTTTGTTGGGCCTTTACTTATTGGGCCTCCAAAAAGGCGGGAAATTGAAGGAAAAAAAAACAATTCCCGAATCAGCCGTTCAAAAGATTTAAAACTGTAGAAAAATCAACAAGTAATAACGCAACTTTTTTGTTATAAAAATCTCTCTCTCTCTCTCCCTCTGTGGGGATTTCTCAGGTTGCCGGCGGGAACCCATCGAGATCGGTAAGAGGATCTTCTTAATTTATTTCTCCGTTTAGTTAATTAATTTTTATCTGTTGATTGTATGAGTATTTGCATGTTTCGATTCAAATCGAAATGTTTTTCTTTGTTTTTTCGACTAAGTAGATGTATTAAACTTCTTCGTTTTTGAGATTGATAATTTCTTGATGGATCTTACCTGTTAAATTTGTACTATTTGGAGGCTTTCGTGATCTTTTTGGTTTTAGATTGATTCACTTGAGTCTGTGGTTTTAAATTTTCCAGATCTCGAAGTTTTGGTTTGTAGTGAAATGGTAAATACGGAATTCCTATTAATATTCTTTAGAAATAGTTTCGAGCAAGTGGTGGACATATATGATTGATTTCTTTATTGCTTCCATTTTTTCGTTTTACGTGCTCGTAGAAGTTTCTTTTTGTGGTTGGAGATGCACTTTGAAGAGATACATCTGATGAATACACTTTCACTTTCCTGCGTTGTTTTTCTTTCAGTTTCTATTTAAGAGGCTGTGAGCGACCATGTCTATGGTTGATGAACCGCTGTATCCTATAGCTGTTCTGATAGACGAGTTAAAGAATGATGATATTCAGTTACGGCTAAATTCAATTCGTAGATTATCAACTATTGCACGTGCTCTTGGTGAGGAGCGAACGAGGAAGGAACTAATTCCTTTTCTAAGTGAAAATAATGATGATGACGATGAGGTGCTTTTGGCAATGGCGGAGGAGTTGGGGGTGTTTATTCCCTATGTAGGAGGAGTGGATCATGCCCATGTTTTACTCCCACCTTTGGAGACCCTTTGCACAGTTGAGGAGACATGTGTGAGAGAAAAAGCTGTCGAGTCTTTGTGTCGAATTGGATCTCAGATGAAGGAGAGTGACTTGGTTGATTGGTTCATCCCTTTAGTCAAAGTGAGAATCATGGATATTAGTCTTGTACTTGATAATTATTGGAAGCCAAAAAAGTACTCGTTGATTTGTTGCAACTTTTACTTTGCAAAGATTTTGCCCCTTTATAGCTCATATCAAGTTTTGCTCCTAATCTCTATAATTGATATTCACCTTCTTTTATAGGAAATTTTATTTCCAAAGGGTTGTAATCAGCTCTAGTAATATCCGTAAAGTTTTCTTTCAAGTTCATTTAGATATTAGTGTTCCACTTTTTCTCCTTATAATGTTGGATTTGTTAGGGACCAGACATCCATATATATGCTGCAAATTCTCTGCCAAAGTTTTTGTTGTTGTCAAGTATAGAGGTTTATTCTCCTTTTCTCTGGTTGAATCAAGGATGCTTACAATTTGGAATTTAAGCAGACATTAGCCTTTTCTTCATATTCTTTTTTAATGAAAAAATATGTAACCACTGTTTGGTTTTGGTCTTTTTGAGGATGAGTATTTATGCTTGATGCTTTCTATTTGCCATTATCATGACTATAGTTCATTTATGCTGAATTGCATATCATCAGCGATTGGCAGCCGGAGAGTGGTTTACGGCTCGTGTTTCTTCATGTGGTCTATTTCATATTGCCTATCCTAGTGCTCCTGACATGTTAAAAACAGAATTGCGAACTATATACAGCCAACTGTGTCAAGATGATATGCCCATGGTCAGGAGATCAGCTGCAACAAATCTGGGAAAATTTGCTGCTACTGTTGAGGCTACTTATTTGAAGACTGACATTATGTCAATATTTGACGATCTTACCCAGGATGGTAATTGAACTACTAATGTCTTTGTGGAAATTGACCCCTGATTTTTAGTTGTAGAATATGGAGCGGAGCTCCACAGTGTAGAACATCTTTACTGTTTGCAAATATGAAAATGTTGAAAGATATGAAAAAACATGAAATAGAAATTAATAAATCTTCCTAATTGATGTTTTGATGTCTTGCAAGTTGTGGTGGAAGTGTGGACTAAGAATTGCTTGCTTTTTATAGTTGTTATCTCATTGAGAATGGGGCTGAAGTTCTTAGTTATTTTTCATCCCAGATCAAGATTCTGTTCGGCTATTGGCTGTTGAGGGTTGTGCTGCTCTTGGCAAATTGTTGGAGCCTCATGATTGTGTAGCTCACATTCTTCCTGTTATTGTCAATTTCTCTCAGGTATTAAATAGTTCAGATATCTTTAAAAAAATTAAAGTCCCTTGGCATCTTGTATGCCATGCCAACATTTATACTTGCTCTGCATTATCATCAGCTATGTTGCTTGGCCAATAATTTCAGTATTATAGATGTACCCTTTCTATCATTTTTGTCTAAATGCTTCTTAATATTCTTCTTTTAATAAATTATGCAAGTTGTGTTGGACCTTGTTAGAAGCATTTGAAAATTGTTAAAAGTTGAAAATCAATTCAGATTTAATTGGACTTATGCGGTTGTGTTTGATAAGTTAAAGGAGAAATTCCACCTGAAAAAGTTGAGTGCTTCAAAAGTGTTCAGTCTTTAAGTTAATAATGTATTTTTGGTAATTCAGAAAGTGTGTGAATAATTTTTCTGGGACTTAGTTGCTTACATACTACCAGTTTGTGCTGACATAATTGGTTTAGTGGGCCAATATATTAAATGTTACTGGAAACAACTTTAATCTTTTTCTCTTGCTAGCTAACGGATGCAGTAATCACCCCTATTTTGCATAGTTCTTTTACTTTATTGCTAATGTACATGTAGGACAAGTCTTGGCGTGTGCGCTACATGGTTGCCAATCAATTATATGAACTCTGTGAGGCTGTGGGGCCTGAGCCCACGAGGTATATACGTAAAATTTGAACTTATGTTTTTTTTTGTGTTGATGATTTTACTTTCTGAATATCCATCCTTTAATTTGATGTTAGACAATTGATTAGTGTCAACGGTATCTAATTCCAAAATTTGGAACTATTGCTTCTACCTTAAGGATGGATTTGGTTCCAGCATATGTGCGATTGCTTCGCGATAATGAGGCTGAAGTACGAATAGCAGCTGCTGGAAAAGTAACTAAGTTCTCCCGCATTTTAAATCCAGAACTTGCAATTCAACATATTCTTCCCTGTGTGAAGGTGAATATCTAGATTTTGGTGCCTGCTGCACTTTGGATCCAAACAATTTTGATAAAATTGCCCATCTGTTTCATGCCAATTTCCCTCCTTGCTCTCTTTGTAGGAACTATCGTCAGATTCGTCCCAGCATGTCCGTTCTGCTTTGGCTTCAGTGATAATGGGAATGGCTCCTGTTCTAGGGAAGGTAAGATAATCTGTGTGGTATAAGTCATGACTGTTATTTCCTTCCTTTGTTTGGTACATGGTGGCTGGATGTGTTTTGGCCTTGGCTATGTTTTCTGATTTTTCTTAGTAAGTTCTAAGAGAGATTGAATTTCTGTTTTAATATCAAAGAAAATTTGATATTGTCTGGCTGCTAGGTATGATCGAATTAGTGATCTTCGTGTGGAGTATGCTTTGAGTTATATTTTACTTACAGCTGTTGTGTGGTAGTGATTTGATGTCAATTTTCTGCTTGATTCCTCTTCTTTCTTATCCCTTGGTTGCTTATCTGGCTTTTTAACTGTATCCTATTCTTTTACTTTCTATCGCTCAGTTTGGCCAAGCTCAAAGCATATTGTCTTCTTGGAATTTGATAATTTTTGGAAGTTTTTATGACTTGATAACTACTGGGCTTTTTGTTTGTGCAATTTTTTTGTCTGCTTGAAATTTGTCGAGCTGTTTGCTATTTATATGAACCTACATTCTTTCAGTTTCCTTTATCATGGTCATGTACATGCAATGGATTCAAACTTCATTTGGTTTTGAATGCAGGATGCCACAATTGAGCAGCTTCTTCCTATATTTCTTTCCCTGTTGAAGGATGAATTTCCGGATGTTCGTCTGAACATAATTAGCAAGCTTGATCAAGTGAATCAGGTTTGTAACAACTGAAGACAACTTATTATGTTTGATGTGGTAACTTAATCTTATAAATTGAGCATTGAATTTTCATGGGAACGACCTTGCTGATTATCTTTAGGCACTGTGACCTTCCTATAGTTTATTTTTTTCTTTTGGAACTTTGTCTTTTGCTATTTAATCCTTTGAAGGTCATGGACTTGCATGTCTGTGACAAAATGAAATATGCTTCTGTTACATCTTGAAAAGTATTCATTTGCACTATTGCACTATACCACAACATTCACATATGAAAGAAAAATATGCTGCACTTGCAGGTTATTGGCATTGATCTACTATCCCAATCTTTATTGCCTGCCATTGTGGAGCTTGCAGAAGATAGGCATTGGAGGGTTCGGCTTGCAATTATAGAGTACATACCTTTACTAGCAAGCCAGCTGGGAGTCGGATTCTTTGATGATAAACTTGGCGCTCTTTGCATGCAGTGGCTACAGGATAAGGTTTGTCTTTTCATTTTTTTATGTACAAAAAGTGGCGTATAATAGTCCCATCCCTTTTGTTTTGTAGTTCTCTCCAGTGTTTAACGTTTGTTCTCTGGTAGGTTCACATATTAGAGTTCTTGTGGTATTAGGATGGATATTCAGAAAGTAAAATTATACTTTGTGATGTAGGTGTACATCTAATTTTGATGATTATCCTCACTGGAAATGTGATGTAGGTTTATTCCATCCGTGATGCTGCTGCAAACAATCTAAAGCGGCTTGCTGAAGAATTTGGTCCTGACTGGGCAATGCAGCACATTATTCCACAGGTTTTTGTTTTTCTTCATCCTATTCTTGACATCAGATTCTGCATTCCATTGTTTTATCTATTGTTTGCGATAATTTTGTTTCTATCAGTTTTCCCCCCTCTGAAGAGTGCATTCTTAGTAAATATAATGTATGCCAAAGAAACTAAAAAGAATAAAAAGAGGATGCTTGATGCGCAATAGTAGTAAAAAGTGCTTGAGCGGAAACTTTTGGATTAGCAATGCATACAGATTTCATTAAGGCTGGCTTCTTGTTTTCCTTGTAACATGTATGAAGTTCTTGAAATGGTTTCACTGGAAGATACTTGTTCTTTGCTCTGGCCTTATCCTACGTGCCATTTGTATCCATTTGGATGGTTATTTTATACTCTCATTTGTGCATATCTCCCATTTTAAATTGATGGAAACTTTCTTCCAACAAAATGAGAGTTTTATTATCTTGTGCAGGTTTTGGAAATGGTCAACAATCCGCATTATTTATATCGGATGACCATACTACGCTCTATCTCACTGCTGGCTCCAGTTATGGGCTCAGAAATTACGTGCTCCAAGCTGCTTCCAGTAGTTATCAATTCAGGAAAAGACAGGTAAAGATTAGTGATCCTTGTTAACTGGGTAAGAACAGAACTGCCTCATATAAAACTGGCCTTGTCTGATAACTGAATCGATTTCCGTATACAGGGTACCCAACATCAAATTTAATGTAGCAAAGGTGCTGCAGGCCCTCATTCCAATAGTTGATAACTCCGTGAGTGCCAATAATGAATTTTTCTATACCTTTCCCTGTCTTTCTTTTCCCCGAACCTTATGCCCTTTTTGTGTCAATCTCTTTGTTAATCCCCTGTACTTCAATGTTCCCTCGACAGGTTGTCGAGAAAACAATCCGTCCTGCATTGGTGGAGCTGAGTGAGGATCCGGATGTTGACGTTCGCTTCTTTGCTAACCAAGCCCTCCAGTCGATCGATAATGTGATGATGTCCAGTTAGATGTGATCTGTTCCATTCCTTGAAAAACTTGGAACCCAAATGCATGTGTTGAAGATATCCTGGCCAGAAAGTGCTGTAGTTTTGTTTCCTCAGATGAGTCCCTTCATCGCTGACATCTCTTGACTTTGTCTCATTTTGTTGTGATGCCATAATGTTTTTTTTTCTTTTTTACGAAGTAATTGACTGTAATTTGTTCATTAGCATTTCTTACACTTTCTTGTGAATTTATTCCCTACTTTTCTTCTTCGTACCATGTTTTCCATAATCCAGAAAAGATATGTGAAGCTTTAATATTTTCCAGTTATTGGTAAATTACAAATTTTATTTTCTCCTCTGGACAATTTGCCTATTTAGGAATGGACGGAGGTATTCTCTTATGCCCTGGGAAAGAGGTCTCTTCTCATCTCCTGCTTTGGTGTGGTTTTTTTTATTTCAATTTTTATATTTTGAAAATTATCATATTGTTTGCTCATTATGTAATATCATATTAATTATTTATTTTTTCTCAAAATGATATAATATTAAATTAAAAAAATATAACATCACTTTATAATTATTAATAAATCTGAAAAAGAGGTAAATAAAGCTTTATACCAAAATGTAAAAATCTTATTGGTCTTAGAAAATTTTTATTATATAAAATATTTTTTATTATTTGTATATTGGTATGGAGCAAAAGTATGACTCGTGATTAGAACTGGAAGAACTGACAACGCTTGGTTCCATTACAGGTACTATTTTAGCAACCAGTGCATCAAACAAAACGAACTAGCAGATTCCTGAACAATGAAAGGAAACTTATGTACATATTAATTACATGAAAATGGTCGTCTGATACGGAATAAACTATTATCCGCCATTGATGAAACCTTTGATCTTAGTGATCATCTCAAGAGTTCGAATCTGCGAGAGTTTAGACTTGCTCAGTACCTGAAACGCATGCCCTACGCCTTCATGCACCACATGTTCCACTCTATTACCTGCGTTGACCATAGCATCTACGAACTCCAAGTTTCTATCTTTCAGTATATCCATGTCCGACACACAAACTATGAACCGGAATAGCTTCAGGTCCTCCATTTTCGTCGACCCTTTTGCCAGAGGGTTGCACCATGGATGATCACGATTTGCCCCACACGGCAGAGCTAGTCTCCAGTAAGTGTCGGAGGCCGGCAAGCTCAGAGCTGACCGAGACGGTGGTAATGCGGTGTACTTCTCGCTATCGCTACGTGTCTCCCCACCAAAAAATGGTTGTATCAAGATAATGCCACCAAGAGTTAATGGTTTAAGGGTTAAACTCTCAGATGAGGTGTCACAAGTCTGTCTTGTTGCTACATTATAAGCTATGTTAGCTCCGGCACTATCACCGGCGAGATAAACTTTAGAGAAATCGCACTTCTCAGACCACCCACCACCACCAATCAGAGCTTGCTGTCTTAACCACATTAGAGCTTTGACACCGTCTTCATAAGCTGTCGGGAGTGTGTTTTCCGGTGCTAAACGGTAATCGACGGATATGATTAAACAGCCGGTTTTTGAAGCGAGCTTTGAGAGGAACTCATGGTAGCAAATCCAAGCAGCCGAGCCAACACAAAACCCACCTCCATGAAAGTACACGATCAATGGAAGCTTAAGTTTGGACAAAGTAGGGAAATAGATACGTGCCCAAATGCCTGTGAACTTATCGACGACCATGTCCAGTGACGTGACATCTGGTTCAGAAGCTAGTGAGCTAGGGACACATGGGACAGTCTCAGGTCTCTCGACATACCCATCTTTGTACACTCTGATAAGGCCTTCAATCTCCTCGGTTACGACGCCACAGTCGCTGACCATGTCTACGGTGAGTCCTGAACCAAGCGAAATGGCACCCATAGTTCTGTTACTTCTGTAAGAACACAGTGAGTTCCAAGTTTTGTGGGCTTTGGTGGTTATATAGATCACAGGGACTAAAGTCAAAATGGGGAATAAAAGAGTGTGGACACATGATTTCACGTGATTCAAATGTTGGTAGTGAAGGGTTTTAAATTTATCGGTCAAATTTAATCTAATCCCTAAAATTTTTTATCTTTAAATTTTAATAGTTATTATAAAAGTCCAAAAAATTATAAAATTATAAAATAATTTGATAAAAATAAAAGTTTAAAATTTTATGCACATTTAAAATAAAAGTTTTAATTTAGTAATTTTATTAATCATATATAATAAATCATTTATACATATCAACAAATAATTTATAATGTATAAAAGTTTTTTTCGAATAAATGATCAATAAAATTATTTTGACTATTAAACTTGAGTACAATAACTTTAACTTGAGCTTAGATTTGAGAGCACAGGTAAATTTTACATATTTCGACACCATTTTAGGTTAGATTCATTATCAGAGTGTATCAGAGCTTGCGTTATTGCAGGACTTCGAACTGGGTGTTAGATTCATGTTTCTTATAAATTAATGTGTTAGCAACCTAAGATTAATCAACTAATTGAATTATGTAGGACATATCCTAAAGTTTTTACGGAGAATTTTGTCTGCTCGTCCTCCATTAGAGTTAGCATAATACTGAGTATAAGGTGGTTGCGGTTGACCTTAAAAAGCAAGAGACAGAACAGTAAAAAAGAAAAATGGTTGGAGAATTACCTAACCAACTCCTACAGGACACACAGGAACATGACGTCCTAAGAAGTAATCGTGTGGCCTGACAAAGTTGACAATCAATGCATGAAACGAAAGAAGCCATTATCGTGAGCTCGAAATCAATCATCTCTACCTAACTTTTAACCAAGTTGCCTGCCAATAACATCTTTTCAGAGGCAACAACTAGTATGGAGACTTGATTTGGGACTAAATGAGTCTCTCAAAAGGTCTATTATAGATAGTGGAGAGGTCGGTATCTGGACACTTTTGCTGCAGCCACTATATGTTTTCAGAGTCTTTAGACTTGGATTAGAGCGAGTAGTAAATCTAGCTAGCTAGCTAGGTCTTCCCTTCCTTATTTAGAGGATGACCATTGATCATGCACTATAAGTGGTAGTGCTCTTCTTTCTAGTGGACCTATGGCTTCAGAGTTCAGAACCAAGTTAAAGTCCGTTTCTGGTCAAAGGTTTATCTGGGTTTCTCAAGTTTTCAATCATTAGGGTTCATGCATTGTTCCCATAATTTGTCAAATTATCATTTCCATCCAAAGCTATTGCTGATAGAGATATGATGTTATTGGACCTGGAATGGATTTAATCAGACTTTCAAATTAAATTTGGATTTAAGATGTTTTTTCGATTGATTTTAGAGGTCCTAGTCAATTTGATAAACGGTATTAGCATGATATATTTAAAATATCATTTTTGATAAGATATATCAAAAATAACTTTATTTAAATGTTCAACTCAAATTTACTCGCATTGAATTCAAATTGTAAGTTAAAGGGTTTATTTCGATTAATTAGAAGCGGGTCAAATTCAATTGGAACATAAAAATGTGATTAAATTTGTCCTAGTCACTTTTCAAGACAGAGCGAAAGAATAGAGGAACTTCTCGAACAAGAAAAAAAATGAAAACTTTGAAAGAATTGAACAATGGAAGAATGGAGGAATTTCTCGAACAAAAAAAAATCCAATAACTTCGAAAGAATTGAACAAAGATCCTTCTCCGGATCAAAAATTTAAAGACATCATTTTCAAATTATTAATACAACAATCTAATAAAAGTTATATGTTTAAAAATAAGCAGCGTTGCTCCTAATTTGTGGAGAAACTATTTATGATAAACTCACGTTTAAAAAAAAAAACCATGAATAACACAATCTTAAGCTCTTGACTTTTGTTTAATATAACGAAACTAAGTGCTGCAATAAGAATAATATATAAAGAAAAAATAAGAACATAAGAAATTACCAAATTTGATAACGTGTTTACATATTTTGATTTTAATGTTAATTTTTATATTAAATTTGATTTTATTGTTATTTTATGCAGCTATTTATTTATATTTTTAGTTTTTGTTACGTACAAACATTTCTCCAAAAAATATTTTCTTTTTTCTGTTTTTAGAAATAGTTTCCATATTGTTATTATTGTATTTACATAGGTTTACATTTTTAGTAGCAGACTTGCTTATAAATCTATTATATAATTCGATCTTTCAGTTATATGTGAATTTAAGTTGCATTTTCACTTTAAGATTTTTAAGAAAAACATGAGCACAAACACATATAAGTTTAGATTGTAAGCCAACTTAGGATGATAATAGGTAAACTCATGAGCCTAAATTTAGGTTTTCTTCAAAAAGCCGATCCATAGGTCATATCAGGCTTAAACTAATTTGAGGTTCAATTTTTTTAAATAAAACGACATTATTTTACCTATAAAAGTTAGGATTAAGATAAGTCTCTGAATAGAGAACTCAAACTCAATTCAATTAAAAAAGATATCATTTTGTATTTATATTTAAAAAAATTAGCGAGACCGGTTCGTTACCGTCCCTAATAGCTACTATATTCATACGACATGATCTCTAAATTATATGTGTATTAAACTGATCATAATACTATGAAGAACATTTTTCTAAGATCATCTAGTAAATGATACAAAATCATCTAACAGAACATGTTTCTAAGATCGAAACTAAGAATACTATAATGACAATTGATTTGCATCATATAAAACAACATCTGAGATTAAGAAACACTACGAACGGATTGTCTGGCGACACAATGGACACGAACTACTCTTTCTCAGCCACTGGCCTCAGCAATCTGAATGGTATTCATGTCCACAAGGCATGCGAGTAGTTATACACACCTCTTCCAAACAAATCGAACATCGCTTTGTTTCACCAACTCTAGTTTTTTCCAAACCTTCAATAAGTTCCTCACTCGCAGGCAACAACTTTGGAGATTTTGTTAGAGTGTCCTATATTGACTAAACATGAAAATGTTAAAGGGTTTATACGTGATAAGGATCAACTATCCAAACAACCAGTTCTAGTTATTTGGACAATGGTTAACCTAAGCTCAATTCTTATTAGTGAACTCTACACTCTGCCCATATTAAAAATTCAATAGATTTCTCATCCTCACTCTCATCATAGTAAGAAGTCTCGTCAGAATCACTTTCGTTAGCACTTAATTCCTCATCATCTGCATTTCGAACAACTAATTAATTACTATCAAATTCTGATATTAATGTTTTTTCTTGATCACTATATATTATGATTTTGATAAATATTGTGACAAAGAAAAAAGAACTACGCAAAGTTACAAAAACATACTTTCAAGAGAACATTACAGTGAGATAGGTAACAACAAATGGTTCATAAATATAACTCATGATCGAATGTGTAAGTTCATCACCTGCTTGTGCAACCATCTGACATGAACTGGGATTATCACCCAGGGCATGTAGTGTTGACATGTTGAGTGATGAGAATGGCATTACTACAATAAGAAGAAAGAAAAAAGAAAAGTAAATACAGGATAATGTGTTAACTAACTGTATCAGAAGACTGTAGCTTGTGATCATATTTCAGAAACCCTTCAATGGAAGTTCTTGAAGATGGAGGGTATCGTTGATTTTATACCGCTTTGCAGAAAGAAAGAAGGGTGATCACTTTCAGTTTCCCAAGGTCAATGGAAACCTATTAAACTCAGTTGTAGAGGTCCGACCCTCTCTCATTTATTTTTCGCGGATAATCTCATTTTGTTCTCAGAGGCTTCTATAGACCAAATGCATGTAATTCGTGATGCATTGTCTACTTTTTGCATGGCCTCAGGGCAACTGGTTTATCAAGACAAATCTCGGTGTTTTATTCCAGAAATGTACACCAACTATGACGCAGGATCTAAGCCGTGAATTAGGTTTTAAACAGACACACAACCTCGGACCTTACCTCAGAATGCCCCTGTTGCATGAGCGCGTGCATAAACGAACTTAATAACATGTACTTGATAAGGTGCAACAACAGCTTTCAGGATGGATATCAACCCTCTTATCACTTGCAGGCCGTATTACCTTAACCCAATCTATCATATCGACTCTTCCCACCTACACGATGCAGACAATCCAACTTTCTTGATGATTGTATGATGATATTGAAAAACTAATGCGTCAGTTTTTATGGAGATCTTATCAAGATAGTAAGAAAATTAACCTGGTCAAATGGGAACAAGTATGTCAGCCTAAAGAATTAGGGGGTCTTGGTATACACAGAATAAGAGAAACCAATGACGCCCTTTTAGCCAAATTAGGGTGGACCCTAATCTCTAAGTCTAAATCGTTATGGGTGCAAATCCTATTGACTAAGTATAATTTTGATCCCACCAACATCCTCATGTCCCTCAATGCTACGGGAGTGTCAATGGTGTGTGGAAGAGTATTAAAGTCACTTGGCGCCTTGTTCTTAAAGGACTAACAAGGGTGATATGTGACAGCTTCAGGACTAGATTCTGGATAAACCTTAGGTGACAGATTTAAGACCACTAATTTCTCATGCAACTGTTCCGATTCCACAATCAAAAATTGATCTCCGAGTACACACTTTGTGGATAATACAGGGAATTGGAAGTGGGATACCTTCCAATCTCTGCTCCCTCATTCAAGTTGCATATCTATAGCGAGTATTTTGCCTCCGCAACCCTATTTGGGACCAGACAAACTAACTTGGGGACTCTCGAAATTTGGTCAGTTCACTACTACTTTGACTTATTCTATGATAATGGACCATACGGACTGTGAGTTAGAGGGAATTTGGAGAGAAATTTGGCATTAGAATAGCCCCCAAAAAATTCGCACCTTCTTGTGGCTCCTTGCTCGAGATAAATTACTTTCCAATCAACAACGGGCACGCAAACAACTTACCACGAAGGTGGCCTACTACCATTGTCGTGCATACGAATCTTCACTTCATGTCGTTCAGGATTGTACCATCGCACGCACCTTGTGACAAACGTTTCCCCCACAAGTAATCTCCACAGATTTTTTCGCTCCAAACTCTCAAGATTGGATAGCCATAAATCTCCGAAATCACCATATGATTTTTGGATTTGATTGGGCCGTTATCTTTGGCACAACTTGTTGGTTCCTAAGGACCTGACAAAATATGACCATTTTTTACGATCGGTTTTCTCGGCCGGTGTCCCCTATCGTGATTGTTATGGAGTATGTCTTCCAAATTCACAAAGCTTCGATTTGGCGAAGTAAAGTTCATAGGGACCACAGACTTCGAATAAAACAACTAATAGGTTGGAAGAAACCCCTACCAGGATGGATTAAACTAAATACTCATGGAGCCTGCAAAAGAATCTCCTCATTGGCTTTGACAGGAGGAATCCTTTGAGACAGTACAGGCATTTGGCATGGAGGATTTATTCAGAATATTGATAGGTGCCCCTTCTCTCCGCAGGAGTTTTTTATGACTTCCAGCTCGCATGAGATTAGGGCTATCATCGGATTGTGCTAGAGGTGGACTCTCAAGTGATATTCAATATTCTATCCATCCAAGTCAACAAGAAGCTGACTAATAACCCTCAAATCATAGGCATCAACATGTTGTTGGACTAGAATTGGACAGTTATACCACGTCACATATACAGGGAGGGCAATCGATGTGTAAAGCTTGCCAATGCTGCCGCACATTATAGTATAGGAATTACCACTTTTGTTATTGCACCAATAGGGTGCCTTTTATTCCTACCAGAGGATATAGATGAGATTTGTCTCTGGAGACTAGTCATGTAATGTTTTTGTTTTTCTTTCTAATGTATGCAAAAAAACAAAAAAACAAAAAAGAAGAAGAGTGATCTCTGTTTCCCTTCTCAACTGGGATTCAAGAAAAGTTCACCTTAGGGTTAGAAGATAAAGAGTTGACTTCGAGTGAATGGTTTTTGTAGACTTCGATATTAACTCAATAACAAACTATAAGATTCGAATAGATATTAAATATTGCATTTGATTTTTTTATTAAAAATGCCCTAAAAAGGTTTTTTAAGTATGTTAAAAATAACAAATATACAAAAATCTGAATAAATATTTTAAATTGAAATGTTAAAAAAATAAATAAAAAGTTATCACGTCATTAAAATTTTCTTCAAAGAATTTAAATTACGTGAAATTATTAAAAATATTAAATCCATTAAACATCATTTTTATATGATAAGGAAAGCAATTTTATGCTTTAGTTCTGATTCAGACGTTTCAATCGTGAAAATTTTAAATTAGCCAATTTTTGGTTCAATTTTTAGTTAACTTTTTGGTTCGATTTATTTTAATAATTTTTGTTATTAAAAATTGATCAATTTATTAATTAATCGGTCGATTTTTATAAACTAATTCATTTTTATAAGCTAAAATAAGCTAAATAAATTTTATTTAATATTCTCTATTTTCATTTAAACTTAATCAAGTATAGTCTTTTCCAATCTTATTTTAAATTCTTTAATTTTATTTAATTTTAACCGATTTTATGATAGTTTAATACCGGTTGAATTTTTTAAACCCTTAAACTTCTTGTCTTACCAGTTTAACTTTCTGTCCGATTTTTAAAACATTAAAAATTAAAATTAAAATTAATTTTTTTTGGTTGACTAGAACAGGGAGATACAATACAATTAATAGAAACTTTTAAGATTACAAGTTATTCTAAGATGAACTAACTACCCTACAAAAACACGACAAAACCTAATATATTCCCACATATGTAGGAACAAAATCTAAAGAGATTAAGATCAGTTAGGTATCGGTTGATGATAATACAGTTTAGACCAAGCAGAAAAAGTGGTTATAGCTTTCTGATACTTAAGGTCCAACTACCACTGACTCATAAGCTATGAATCTGCTATGGTAGTCGACCAGCAGTTGATATAGTCTCACTTGACTCCGACTCTCTGAGCATTAGTTTACAGGCCATACGATGATCTGAACAGGTCTCCACTTCCACACCTGCTTCATCAACTTGAAGCAGATGTGTCATGAGACGACAAATTAACTCTTCAAAGTCCAAACATGTCTGTCAGATATGTTCCAACAGTTTTGTGCAAGTGCATTATCTAACATATTTTTAAGTAATTTTGAAAAGACATTATCTAATTTTTAATTTTTGGTCATTTTAATAATATTTGATTGATCACCTTTAACTGATCCTCCACTATAAATTGACCATATCATCATTCTCAGGTTATTCAGTCTCATAACATGGACATGAACAACAAGAACAGCCTTGAACTCGAAGCTATCTACGAGGAAGACGCGTACTACGCAGATCTCACGAGGCAGATTCTGCTTTTAACAGCTGACGACGATGGTGATGGAAATGGAGATTTCCTCGAATCCAAACACTCAGACTCCTTAATTACTCGCAAAACAGGTCATTCCAGTAACCTAATAACCTGTAGTTCCTCTTCTGCATTAGAACCTGCAAGCTTTTTCAGTTCCTGGCAAACCCAAGAAGTTGATTCAGTACCCACCTGGTTGTTGGATTTGTGGAGAAAAAGCAATGGAACCGGAGTTTTCATCCCTCAAATCGTCAAATCCAGAAGAAGATACAAACCCGCAGGTATGTATATATATATATATATATATATATGCAAAACAAAATCATGTTTCACGTAATTTTCCAAGCTAAGTGAAACCGCGCGATGTTGTTTCACAGGGAAGATGAACAATCAGAGGAACAGGACTGACGATCAAGTGAAGAAAAGACACAATCAAGTTCTACCTCATCCTAGATAGTTCAATGAAGAATTGTCAAATCTTTACCATGAAAACTTGCTATTGTTTGTCTTGACTCTTGAAACTTCGTAGTTCTGTTACTGCATGCATTTTCTGGTGTCTTTTTTTTTTTTTTTCCTGGTCATAAGAACAACATTGTTCTAGCTGAAAATGGAAAAAAAATCATGTAATTAAGAAAATGTTATTTATATGTTTGATATGTATGTTTACTATGATAAAATAGGTATAATTGGACCAATGATGTAGGAGAGGCAATGCTTACGAAAGAGTAATGAGTGGTGTTGTAAATAGTTTCAGGTCGAGCTTTGTCGAATTAAGTCTTTGAACCAATGTTACGGATAACTATAAGAATTGATTTTGGATTGAGCTTGATACGGAATATAGTAGTCAACATTGAGCACTGTTTAGAGTAATTTTTTAAATTTATGAAATAATTTCTGATTTTTTAAATTATAAATTAGTTAATTATCATATTGTATAATTGCATTATATATTTTTAACTCTATCACTAAAAATCATAATAATAAATAATAATTTTAATTTAATTTAATTTATAAAATTAATTTAATAATTATTAATAAAGATAATTAAATTAAAATTTATTTTTAAAATGTATAAATTTTAAATAAATTTTGATTTAATAATTAAAAATATATCAAATAAATATTAGTTTATAAATAATATTTTTAAATTATTTATTTTTAAAAATAAAATATTTTATTAATAAATATTATATAAAATATTAAAATAAATTTAAATAAAAATATTTTTTGTAAGTTTTATTTAATTTATAATTATTATTAGTAATAAAAATATTTATTA
>JANTPM010000001.1:408252-432822 GCA_025434745.1 Erythroxylum divaricatum
GATTGGAGAGGACCTTAGGGTACCAATTTATCTCCTACTCTCGTGAAGAAAAAAAAAAGATTCACTAGTAACTTTTATAAAAAATAAAATGGGCAAGATAAAACTCAATCTGCACGCTTATAAAGAGTAAAATCAGGCAAATCTATTTATTTTTTTTCTTTACATTTTTTTTCATTTTGTTCTCTTAATTTTAAAAACAAAAATTAATGCAACGCCATTCTTTATTTGTTTCACAATAATAAGCTTAAAATAACCTCTTTAATAATAAAAATATATTTTTAAATTTTGCATATTTATATATGGTCAATGTATTGATGTTTTTCTTATTTTGTCTCGGAAATATAAAACGTTCTTCTTAATGGTACTGGGTGGATAAATACTTGGAAGATTATATTTTATAATTCTGCAAATTGGTGATCTTCAATAATGTTTTAGGAGAGCATCTTTAAAAAATTTCCAAATATCTTTTGAAAACAAGCAAACATATAATTTAATAAACACCATTTATTCACTTTCTGCTGCTCTATAAAAATACCATATATTCGCTTTCATATAATTTCATTAGAATAAACAAACAAGGCCAGTGGTGCGTGATCGAAAACTGTTTTGGATACCCAATGGCCCATAGTTCTCATCCGTTTAGTACTATCATGAAAGCCTTAAAATAATACATAAAACTGCTGAAAGATACCCGTTGATTTCTTAAACCTTCTGGCTCTTTTTAGTTGGCACATATTGTTGTCAAGTAATTTTTTTAAAAAAATTTAATTTATTATGTTTAGTTTATTTTTTTAAATAGTTAAAAAAGTAAAAACTTTCATAATTTAGAGAAAATAGTGACATTTTCCTTGGATTCTAAATCCCAACGCCTCCCTTGATATTTAGATTACTTTCCTCATAAATTTAATTTAAAAAATGCACTAGACAATTTAATCTCTCATTCTCTTTCAACTCTGTGACTTTAAAATATATAGATTTTAAATAAATTTTGATTTAATAATTAAAAATATATAATAAATATTAGTTTATCAATAATTTTTAAATTATTTATTTTTAAAAATGAAATATTTTATTAATACCTTATTAATACATATTATATAAAATATTTAAATAAATTTAAATAATTTTTTTTGTAAGTTTTATTTAATTTATAATTATTATTAGTAATAAAATATTTATTTTTATTTTAAAAACAAAAATTAAAAATTCACAATAATTATAAGCTGAAGTAAATAAACAACTAATTAAAAAACCTTAAAAAAGAGGAAAGGTTTAAAACTTTTTGAAAATTTTACAAAAAAGTCTATCCATTTTTTAAAATTTTCAATATCAACTAATATTTTGAATACCATCCGGTACTATCTAAAACAGGCTTGTACCGTTCAATATTTAAACTCTATACAACTGACTTGGTGCTATCTAAAACAGGCTTATACCAATCAGTATTTAAACTCTATACAATTGACCCTCCGTTTCCTACCGAGAACCTTGCTTTGAACCTGCCTTAGATAAGTCTAAATTGTCTAAGGATATAACTCGAGTCTACAGTCAAACATAATTTAATTCATTAAATTTGAGTTGTCGGAATTTAATTTGAATATTTAATCCTCAATTCGATTAAAATTAATTTATTTTATTAAATTTGGTTGACTCGAATTCAATTACTTTATTATCTAAATACTACCTTGATAATTAATTTAGGCTAATTTGTCCTTCTAATAACAAATTAGATGACTAATCAAAAAATTAATTAATTCAATATTTGTGAAAAAATTCAAAAATTATCGCTTGAAGCCTAATTATAAACTCGTTTAATGCAATCATTAACTTAGTAAGGTCATTTTTTAATTATAATTAACACTATGGGTCATATTTTTCCAATCCCAACTTACTTTAGATTGCAAATGGTAGTACATCTCAGACCAAATATTTATGGGTCATATTATACATAACTTATAAATTATATATGATAATTACAAATAAAATTTTAAAAATATGCAAAAACTTGTAACAACATGCCCGTATGAAGCAAGATTACTCTTTTTAAAATATTTTTTAATTAAAGCATCATATTATTATTATAAATTAAAAAACGTATAATTTTTAAATTTAGGATTGAGTCGTAAGTCCTAGATAGGTTCGGGTGGTCTTTTTTTATTTTTGAGTCAAACTCGAACCAAGAGAGCCTAAGTCTATTTTTTAAATTTTATTTTTAATTATCATGTATAATTTATAAGTTATATATAATATGACCCATAAATATTTGGTCTGAGCATGTTCAATGGTGATATATGAGCATAAATGAGCCAAATCAATTCACCCCTACCTACAAAGCAATAAATGAGCATGTTCAATGGTGATATAATGTTTTTAACAACAATCAAATGTGAAACTAAAAGACAAAGAATAGAAGCCTCCCAAATCTATGAATCTGAGCCAAATCAATTCAAGACATGTCCCTAAATTCACATTTTCAGACCACGTAAAACAGTATATTAAGTGCAGACTTATAAATTATTGTATCGATTAAGAGATTTATCTATCGCGGATAATAACTGTGGATTCTTTCGTTTCATAACTGTGGATTCTTTCGTTTCAAAAAAATGTGTTAGAGAGGTAATATCCACAAATTAGTCATCAAAATAATAATTGAAGCAAAAATAACGTGAAAATTTAGAGATAAATAATATTTTTTAAAAATATAACAATAGTAATTTTCATACCTCTTGATTTTTTCTTTTTCTTTTTCTTTTACAATCAAGGAATGAAAAATCATCCCAAACATACAGTTTCATGAATGTCTTAATGAAGAAACAGTATTTCTTCATAAATGAATATTTAAATCTAATTATTTTTCAATTTCTCACATAGAAAACAGTAGAATTTGTTTACAAGAAAAATAGAATTTATGATCAGTCGCGTTATAAATTATGCAAACTACAAACCAATGTTTACAAAATCGAACCAGAAATTAAACCAGTAAGACAAGAGATTTAAGATTTAAAAGGTTCAATCAAAATATTAAACTGTCATAAATTGAATAAGATTAAAAAATTTAAAATATGATTTTAAGAAATTATTTAATTGAAAAAGAAAAATTTTAAATGAAAATTAATTAATTTATTTTAGTTTATAATTAAATCTGCCAAACTGGAGATTAATTTTTTTTTCTGTTATAATGGTTTTTGATATAAGGAATAAACCGCGGAGAAGATCAAGAAATAAAATAAAAACAAATAAAAAGATAAAAAATGTTTTAACCTTCCAAATATTGGTACATTATATTTTAATTATCGCCTAATATATAAAACCAAATTTGGCAGTATAAAACGTGCCCATATGTAGTACTCATCTCTCACATTGATACCCTTACTTGATTTAGGGAGTTAAAAAGAAGAACTAATTTTGATTATGGATCATGATCCATGAACTAACTAACAAGAACAAACATATCCTGCGGATTTCAGAAATTGACTTTGTCTCAAAACGTCTCACGTTTTGTCCTCTTACGTAGACCCAAAACAAAGAACATAAATCTTATATGATAGATACTCTTATAAATCTCCGACCATTCTCAACACAAATCATCAAACACAGGATTTGCCATCTCCAGGAACTCGAAACGACTCTTACAGTTCTCTAGCATGGACCACCTGGAAGCATATCCCGAGTACGAGGATGATGTTTACTTTTCTGAAATCAGAAGGCAGATCATGATTTTAACCGCAGATGACGATGAAGACTGCCCTCCTGAAATCAGGCATTCCAAGCCTGTAGCTTCTGATGACGTTTTCTGCGATGACCTCAGGAGACAGATTCTGTTGTTGACAGTTGATGACGGTAAGGACTGTCTGAAGACAAGAAATTCCAAGTCCTTCAGTGATTTCAGCATAGGTCCAAAAGGGTCATCAGGAAATTCCCCTTCGCTTTCACAACCTTGGAACAGTTCAAGTTGGTGGGAGACAAAACATGTGAATGCTGTTCCTGCTTCCTTAATGAATCAGTGGGGATATGGAAACGGAACTGGAGTGTTCATTCCTCGTGTTGCCAAATCCAGAACAAGAAACAAGTCTGGTATGTACATGACATTTGTTTTTCCAACTCGAACTTGGGTTCTCGCCAATCAAGTCCGTTTAATCAAAACGACATTACTTTGTTAAGTGTAACTAAAATAATTTCATTTTGACCTTTACCATACTCGAATCAAATAAAAAATTTAAGATTAGGTCCAAGTCGTATATGGTTTGACTATGTGTTGCCGACCCTAATTTTTTTTTATCATAAGATTTAGTAGTTCTAATGATAACATTGGATCAAGTCGAGCTCGGGTCAAGCTCTAATAATTTTTATAAGGATTCATAATTATATTTTACAAGTTCATTTTTTTCTTGATGTTACCTGTTTTACTTTTGCTATTCTTATTTTATTTCAACTCATCTCATCTAAATATTTATGTGGATCCTTTGTAAATGTATGGATGAGATGAGTTGGAACAAAGTAGGAACAAAAGTGAAACAGATATTCTGATTTTACTTATTTTGCAGGAAAGAAGAATAAAAATAGAAGGGAGCGAAAAGAAGACAAGCAATCGTAGGAAACATCAAACTATCTTGGACATCATTAGTCAAAGTTTGTGTTTGTGACACTTTTCCATCAATAAAAAGGGCATATAGCAACTGAAAAATGTTGCATAACTCTTAGGTGGTGACTTGTGAATCTCATAATATAATTAAAATAATATAGATAAATAATACTAAAGTGTTCAATAGTTTGAGATTTTTTCAATTCCGTGTTAAGATTTTTAAAATTTTAATTGAATGACTAATCTTTTAAAATTTTAACAATTTAATTCAAAACTATTGAGATTTATTGAATATTTCATATCATTAAGAAAGAATGATCAATAAATATTTATTTTATCAATAAATAAATAACTAGTTAAAAATTTAATCTTCAATGTATACTTTAGAAACTCAAGAATCTCTAAATAAATGATATTAATAAAGAGTACAAGGAAAACTTGTAGGATATATTACCTCCTTGCATATCTTTTGTTGTACAATAATTCAAAACTTAAAGCGTTGTTTTAAAAAACGGAACGAAAGTTAAATCGGTAAGATGAGATTTTAAGGTTTAAAAAGTTTTATCAGCAATATTAAATCGTCATAAGATCGGTTAAAGATTAAATAAGATTAAATAATTTGAAATATAATTGAAAGAAATTGTCCTTATTTATTTAATAATTTGAAATTTAATTGAAAATGAAATTATCAAATGAAAATTAATTAATTTATTTTGATTTATAAAAATTTGTTAATTTACGAAAATTGAATGATTAATTAATAAATTGATCGGTTTTTAATAACAAGAGTTATTAAAATAAATCGAACTAGAAAGTTAAAAACTAACCTGAAAAATTGGAGGATTCAGGATTTTTGTGATTAAACCAGCCGAATCAGATTGATTTTTTAAGGGTTAATTACAAAAAAATCAAACTTTTGTCAAATTTTCAATTATAACCTAAACTTTAAAAAATAGCAATAAAATGTTAAAACTTTTAATATTATTAATTATAATCTAAACTTTAAAAAGTGGCATTAAAATGCTCAATCTTTCAATTTTTTTCAATTCTAATATAATCTTATCTGCTGTTTTCCTTGTACTCTTAGCAATTTATTTTTTGTTTGTTCTTTTGATACCCATCAGTACTCTCGCATTACAGCATACTGCACCAGTAAGCTCATCGTTTTTTGTTCGTTCTCTTGATGTCCTTAGTGTGAGGGTATCGGGGATACGTAATCTAAAAATCGAAATATAAGGATGTCGAGAGAACAAACAAAAAATGATGGAAAAAAGCTGAAATCAAAACGTAATATCGTCGGGATTGCGTAATATCGTCGGGATTGCGTAATATGATTTAGATCATTTTTAAACAACGAAATCATTTCATTAATTTTCATTTATTGTGTTAATTTTGATTGACGTGTATTAATAGTTAAAGTTATTGAAACATATGGCAAGTAACGTCAACAAACATATCGGAAACATTAACGTCGCGCTAGAATTGAAAAATGTTGAAAATTTAAACTATTTTTTAAAGTTCGAACTAGAATTGGAAAAAAAATTGGAATAACAATTACTATTTTAAATAGAAGTATTTATTTAATTATATTATTAGTAAAAATTGATAATAATATAACTATATTGAACTTTTACTAATAATATTTATTTAATCATATTATTAGTAAAAATTGATAACATCCGGCAATGTATGATCGACAATTAGTTTTTTCGTTAGAAGTTAAGCTAAATCAAGGATTATGAAACAAAAAGTACTATTCCAAATAGAAGTAATTAAAAAACATGGAATTTTTTAAGTTTCATTTATTTAAAAATATTTTTAAAATTTCTAACTTATAAAAAACAGTTTATAATATTACAAATATTAAAAAAATAATTTTTATAAAACATTTTTCAAGTTAGTTTACCATAAATTGTTATATAACTCGTGTAACATAAATTATATGGATCATATTCGTTTATATTAAAATAACTCCAAACATGATTATATCATAGATTTCCTTTTTTGTGTTTTTAATATTAGAACATATTCTTTAAATTTAAAATAATTAAACTATTTTTTATAATGAATGATATCACAGTATTTCTTACTCAAGAAAAATAATAAACTAAAATTGGTAAAACAAAAAGTTTGAAATGAACTAATCAAATGTACTAATATGATAACTCAAGTTAACTCTTAAATCGGACTCAAACTCTTAATTTGAATCATATTTAATTAATTCAGTTCGAATTTAACAGTCAGGTTAAATCCTTTTAAATTTTTAAATTACATAAAATGTCTATATCTTTTACTTTTTTAATTTAGACACTCATTAACAATGACTATGATAATTCTAATAATCCTCATTAAAAATATGGAAAAAAAAGGACAAAAGATGAGGATAGATATCATGAAAAAATTATAATTATTGAGCTCTCAATAAAAACATAATTAAAAAATAATAAGAGTTTAGAAGTTTGCAGGCTGAGAATTTGACTGCTTAATTGTTTTATTTTGGTGATATGGGAAATTATTGCTTCTAAGCTAGACGACATGTAGCATCAATCCAAATCCTTAGTCTACTATGGCTCCTAGCATCCATATCCGTTAGATGCTTAAGTCATATGGTTCACTTCCTTTAACTTGAGTTAGTAACATTTCACATCTTTTTTTTTTTAATTTTAATCTCTTATTTTTGGTTATTGAGTAATTATTAGTGACCATTTTATTTTAAAAATAACCATGAAACCAATGTAGCATGAATATCGGAAATAAATTAATCAAATGTTATTTTCCTGACCAACTTTTGAACTTAAATCAAACTAATTACACACGATTCAAATTAATAATTAATTTAAGTCGAATTCAATGAATTCGAGTTGGATTTAAGAACTAAGTTAGGTTATCGTACATTTAATTAGTTCATATCATTTTTTAGGCAAAGTTTACGAGAAAAGAACATTTTAATTTTTTTAAGATTTTTTTATTTTTAAATTTCTTAAAGATATATTCATTTTTACTAACAATAATAATAATAAAAAGAAAATTATCTTTATCTATCCCGAATAATAATAACAATAATATTAACAAGAAAGAAAAGTTATTTTTACTGAAAATAGGTAAAAATAGGGAGAGATATCTTTAATTATTCCTCAAAATATGGGATAACTAAACCTGTAATTATTTATCTTGTATGTTATTTTCTAATTTTGGTTATGAATACATTTCCACTCAACCAAATAGGTAACTAGAAGATTCGGCATAATTAACCTTAAGTCAAATTGGAGATACCGGTTCAGGAGTTCAATAACGTACAAATTCAGGAACATGGCACCATTTGGAGACATTTAACCAGACCATGATCTCCACTACCATCCCCCTTTGACCTCAAACCAAGAACTCTTACACATTAAAATAATGGAAACCAAAAGACATCTTTTTCCAAGTTCTTGGTTTATATATCAGTACGACCCTTCTCAGAACACAAACCACACCTACTTAGCCAAGCCATGGACTTCCTTTGGAGTAAGAGTACACAATCACATGATCAAAACACAGACCCTGATCAGGATTTTACCAGGATCGACGATGATATGTTTTATGCGGAGCTTAAAAGACAGGTTTTGCTATTAATAGATGAAGATAGTGAAGATTCTTCTGAAACAAGACATTCCTGGAAGTGTGATTCCTCAGGTTTGAACAGAAGTTTCCCTGCAATATCACAACCTGGTGGAAGTTACTTCAGTCTGTGGGATATGGAGATCAAGAATTCAGCACCAACCTGGTTAGTGAAAACCTGGAGAAGGACTGGGAAAGGAACTGGTGTGTTCATCCCTCAGATCGTCAAAACCAGAAGTAGTAGTAGTAGAAGACGTGGTAAGTGCTCAGAAGATGGAATTTCTCAGAAGCTCAAGCAACCAACTTGTTTTGCAGGACGAAAAAGCTACGGACGCGGACAAGTACAGACACATGGGGGACTGTTCATGGTAGAGATTTGATCGGCAACAAATGCCATTACAAGGGATGATTGTAAAGTATACTATACTGTGTATAAAAGGGATCACATATACATATAAACATGAAAGCATTGGGCTTTTCTAACAATGCTAACTCTTTTCAAGTTTTGTGATACCAATTGCAAAGTGAAAATGGCACTTTTCTACTTCACTACTTCTTTGAATATCCATTCGATCCAACTTAAAATTAATAATTAATTTAGAATTTATCAAAGGAAAGTATTCTTGGGTGACTAAAGTAAAATATATAAGTGCCGAGATAAGAAGATGACGATGAAGATGAAGAAGAAGAACAGGATGAGAGTTTTTTTTGAAAAGTTTGAAACTTTCTTAGTTGAAGAAGAAGAAGGACGCTAGGTAAGTGACTAATGGTGAACCAATTGAGAGTATGTAGTTGGGTTTTGTTATTTGGGCTCTGGTTCGTAGCATGAGCAGTGATTATCTGATTGTTCAGTAATTGTGTTTGTGTGTTCTTTTAACAGTTAGTCTCTTGTTAAATCCTAGAATTCCACTGAGTAGATTACATTGTTAATGTCTTCTTTAAAGTGTGGCTTTATAAGAAAACTCATCTAACACCCATTACTCCACGAGTTCTCAGTTTGAATTGGACTTGATGATGGAAATTAGTAGGAGAAATGGAGAGTAACCATAATGATATTTTGATTTTTTCTCTGTTTCTGTTTGTAAATACCCGAATAAGCCAAAGAAGATTAGGAAACCATTAGAATCGACCATGTAAACACTCTGCTTTGGGGTAGATGATAAGATTGGAAATTTTGTTATTCTTGTGTTAATTCAGATTCCATTATGTCTACGTACCAGTCTTTTCTCATCGAATCTGGCTATAAAGTTCTTGTGTTAATTCAGATTCCATTATGTCTATGTACCAGTCTTTTCTCATCGAATCTGGCTATAAATTTCTTGTGTTAATTCAGATTCCATTATGTCTATCGGAGCAGGTTCACTTGCTTGAGCTCTAGACTATTTGGATGTACCCTGAGTCGCTCGAGCATTGTTGTCTTGCTCGTGATCATTGTATCAGAATTCAACCGTAATTACTTGCATCGGCAAAACAGTTCTTATTTAACTGGATATCTTCTGAAAAAGCTAAATTGACTTTTTAATGAAACGTACACTTATCAAGGCATGCTAAGACCAACTTCTGTCTTTCATACTTCATGTTTTTCTCGTCTATCCTATCCAATGTAAATACCTGATGTTTTGGAATAGCGGAGATGCCAGACAAGGTTGATGACATGGAAAATTTTCTACTTCTGATGCTTCACATTGTTGGATACCGTAGGAAGCAGAGAAATTTCTCTAATTCTTGTGATTTATAATATAAAACATCCTACAGAGGAACTGACTGGAGATGCTATGCATCAGTCTCTGGGGCGTGCCAGCCATAAAGAACTAAGTGCCCGGAGACGCGATTTATAATCATCAATGACGAGAAAAGCTCGAGCCACCTGTCGAGTAGTCAAAACTCGAAGCATTTGTTGCAAAGTTTGCTGCCGTAAGAGATCAGCCTGAAAGATCAAATGACAGATTACAGGTATATCCAAGCCATTTCTGTGCAGAAACCATGAATAATCAAAATCCAGTTTCTTTGGTCAACAAAATGTTTACTTGATGAAGAAAGTTCTCCAGTGTCGCTAATTTCCCGATTGCAATCGCCATTTGGCCAATGTACTCAGAAACGTTCCCTGAACCTTCAGGGCCTAGAGATGCAGATGAAAGTGTATCTACAAGTGACTGTTGCAAGGCTTCCATTCCTTGAGATAAGGCATCCTCAGCTTGTTGGGATGACTGCTGCAGATTGCATATGCCCATCAATTGTTGATCTGTTAGGGGTTCAAGATGGCTTCCCAGTAGCTGAATTTATGGAAAAACTTAAAAGAGTAAATCAACTAAAACAGGTCTGGAAATTCAAGAAAATATTGAACAGTCATCACCTTCAGAATTTCTGAAGATCGAAATCCACCCAACCACATGAAACACCTCTCTGCAGGTGTCTTCCACATGCCTGAAAGCATGTGAAAAACATCAGCCTTTGCACCAATGCTCTTTAGCCGAAACACTTCATTGTAATGTGCCATTACTCCGTCGACAAGAACACGTAATTCATTGTCATTGACATGAGAATTGACGGCAGATCTAAGGTCACAAATTAGCCGATGATGTTCATCCAGCCACCGAGCATAGTCCGTGTCAAATGTTAATGCTCCTGAAAGTATATCATTCATGTTTAACTCCAGAACACCAGAATACAGTATCCTCAAATTCATTCTTCAATTACAGGCATTCTCATTTGTCCGTGGACTATGTTTTAAGACCTTTAAGACCCAAAGCTAATATAACAAACTGTGTCCCGTTACCATTACCAACTATTGAATGGCCATGATCCCCTGAATAACCACTGGCAATGAAGACTCCCTGCAATGAAAAATTACAAATCCGTGAAGAAAGAAAAATGGCCCCATATTAAGCAAGGGTTTTGAGAAAGCTTGGGATGAGATTAGAACGAGTCTAAGTGAGACTGTATACAACTAAAATATCATATTTTTATATATACAACTCACTTTATCTTTACATTTCTTTTAAATGTGATATTACTCGTAAATTTCCGACATATCTATACCTGTTGGCGAGCTCGTTGGAGTTCCTGCTCTAATTGTGTAAGCTTGAGCCGACTTTTCTCGAGCTGCTGAACATATGCCTATCCAAAACCAAAACCTATAAATGATCCAAATGTATTAACTCAAAACATCCATTAATACCAACTCAACCATACCAAATTTTGATCAGAAACCAAAAAAACACCAAAAATGGTCATATTGAAACACTTCAGAAATTGGCAAATCAAGTGCTAAGCGGTCAAAGTTATTCATTTGACACAAAGGGTTATTGTCACAGAAGCTAGAGAACCATTACTTTCTTCCTCAGTCGACTTTTTCTAGCTGCTTCTCGATTCTGTGCCAGCCTCCTCAGAATCTGTAAAAGAGAGGCAATCTAATACGTAAAAGAACATAAACTCTAATTGTCTCTGCTCACAGTTTTCAAAGAACAAGCATTTTAGCAAATACCCTTTGATCATCCTGTTTTGTCTTGGAATGATACTGAGAGTCAACCACCATTACTGTGCCACCCTGAACTCCATGAACCTAAGTTTCAAGAATCACAAATCAGACATATTTACAGAGGAGTAAAAGACATTAAGAGTACAAAAAAAAAAAAAAAACACAAGCCTGGTTCTTCTCATCAATGTCAATATCTGTTGAAGTGTCAGTGTGTTGGCTTTGCGAGATACCAACTCCTGTCACGTTGTGGTACATGTATTGTCCAGTGTCGAAACACTCATTCCCTGTAGTTCCCATCTCTGAGGACCCAATACTCTAACAAATGAAACCACATAAATGAAGTTACATTAATCATAAGACCCAAAACACAGCATCATAAGAGGAGAGAGATTAGATGAAGCTACCGTGTTCAAGACAGTAGCGTAGTGTAAGTTGCTGGACATAACAGAGACATTTCTGGATTTTAAACTGAACATGGAGCCTATACATTGATTAAAACCTCTAGTCGTCAGCGAAGTATAAGAATATATAGCAAAATATGGGGACAGAGAGATGATACTTGGATTTAAATCAACAGCATCTTCTTCGTGATGGAAAGTTGAAGCAGATTGATCAAGAAGCTCTCCAAGATCCGTAAAACGCGTCAGGTTTCTACAATCATCTTCTCCTCTGTACTACCAGAAAACAGAGCAAGAAGGTGAAGCAATGGGAGAAAGCAAACATTTTTCTTCTTCTACACAACACATACAAACTTCTTCTCGAGAACCCACCAGCAAAGCTAAATCACATAGCAAAAACAACCCAATAAAGATCCACAGAAGTAGAGATGAACAAGCAGTACCTGATGAAGAAAGAAGCAGGGTGGCAATACATTTCAGGGTGAGGAATGGTGGCTTCTTTGAAGCTTTGCATGTTCCAAGAAAAATAAAAAAAGAGAAAAGCTTGATGATGTCTCGTAAAAATGGAGTCTGAAGTTGGAGAAAAACGTGAGATACAGAGCAAGAGGCCAAAGAAAATCTTGTTATGATCTTTGGTGAGAGAAGATAGCGTATCAGCAGAAAGAAAAAAGAGTGTCAGCACCAGAAGGGATTCTCTTTTTATGATTATTGCATTCTGACTTGGGATTTTAGTTTCCCAATACATTTCTCAGAAGATCCATTTCACTCTCTTTTTTCTTTTCTTTTTTTCTTGGTTAAGATCAAGTGATCAACTTGCAATAGAATGTACATAACCCAAAACGAGTCATCAAGAGAACTTCAGTTTCCAAGATCAGAATATATGGTAATACAAACGTCTTGCTATATCAAGAAAACCAGTGTTACGAGTAGCGTTAAGGCACTCGCAACCCTCCACGTGAATGTTGAACATAAAATTTTTAATAAAAAAATAAATTATAATATAATATAATAATTCATAATAAAATGAAACGTAAATAAGTGTCATGTTAAAAAATTATTGTTTTAAAAAATACATTATAGTAAAATGTTGTTTAGATAAATAATTTATAATGTAATACAATGTTATTATTTAATTCAAAGTCTCGCAATAAAACGTAGTCTGGAGAAGTCTGATAATACGCAACCTTATCTCTGCATAATAAAGAGGCTATTTTTAGTATAATATAATATAAAGTAAAGTTGTTTATTATGTTTCATTCTTTTATAAACTTTTCAAATCAAAAATTTTTTATTTTTACTGTTTATAATAAAATAATATATAATATGAAACTTCCACTTCTATCCAATTTCATTGTAAACTCTCATTTCGAATGATTGAATAACATTGCATTTCATTCGATTAATAAACAATCAATTAAGCATACCCTAATTTTATGGTGTAATACTCATTGTCGTACACTCGGACAGATATGAGTGACTCCGTCAACCCTAATTTTACATTTATATTTTCACATTAGTTCTCTCTAAAGTTTCTCTTTCCAAAAAGCTTGACTCTTTAATAAGTTTATTTTTATATATAAAGATACAAATGTATTCTATAGTAAAAATAAATACAAAATTTAGCAATTGATATTAAAATAATAGGTGTTCTTTAAATAATTACATTAAAATTATAATTTATCTATTTAATTTAATTTAACTTTAAAAAGAATTAATTTTTAGGTTGAGGAGAGTGAGGGTTTTGTACAACTTGCTCTTAAATGCAAAGGGGCTTGCTTGAAAGGAACCACTTTGTACAACATCTCATCTCCGTCTGTTCTTAGGACAGTCTGTGTCAGGAGTCAGGACACTAACCAATGTATGTACGTACGTATAGATATAGATATATGCGCCCGTAACACAGTTGGTCATTAAGAAGGAAAGTGAGTTCAAAATCTCGGGTTCAAATCTTAACAGTGATAGTATGAGAGCTTATCTAATGTAACGACTCTTTGCACACACTAAACACTGGGCTGCTTTTTTCAAAAACTGACTGGAGACAAATCGTAATTTATCTCCCTTATATAATATTGGGTTAAAATGTGAAAGCACTTCAGGTGGGCGTTCCACGTTTGAGTCCAAGATATATGTAAACAAATATAATAAATATTATTACGAAGATGACGATGACGACGAAGATGTCAGCTCTGGTGTTTACTTAGGGGGAGAGTTTTATAGTCTTGATTCTTTTCACTTCGAGTCCTTCTTTTTATGTTTCTTGTTCTGAAACGACCCCATCATTTCATGGCAGGTTTTTTACACATTGCCCATCAATCACTTCACAGAAACAATGGAGATTTAGATAAAAGTGGTCATGGCAGGTGGAGCTCGGTTTCAGTTGGGGCCCAAGCTCCCTGGAAAGCAGGCTAGATCGAGTTCAAGTCCGATAAGTCCGACCTATTTTTTATTTTTAAATTAAAAATCTATTTTTGTTATGGACGAGTCTTGAGACAAGTTGGACTTGGGCAGTCCTAGTCCATTCAGGCAAAGCACCGACCCAGATGTCATCTTGACTTATGTCTACTTATTAGTGCTTGGTTAAACTTTTAGAAGGTGAATAAATACCCTTTTTATGGCCAATTTTTTTTAAAAATAAGTATTTAATTGTAAAATTAAAAAAATATACTTTTTAAATAGATATAACTTTTTTGACAACTAAAATACAACTTTATAAGAATTTCAAATTTAGAATCTCTAAAACAAACACTTTTTTAGATAGATTTTTTATATCAACTGATGAACCTATTTTTAATCCATTTTATTCTTATGTTTTACACATAATTTTCACAATACTCACAAACTCGTCTTTACGTTTATTTTGAGATTTATATAATATTATTTGGTTTTAATATATATTTTTTATATTAGTTTTACTTTTTTATAATCTATATAAAAGATTTGGTTAGATATATTTTAATTTATGTTTCATATGGTTTAAAATCATATAATAAGAAATATATTATGCTTTGGATGTTTAATATACTTTAAATAATATTTATATGCATAAATAATTTTTATTATAAAATAAAAAAGTTAAAATTAATAAAAGTACTTTTTATTTTTATGTTGTGAAACAGTTTTATTGTATGAATCTCTTTCAAAAAAACTGTTTTTTTAATTGATAGTTAAATAGGTAATTGATTTCTTATAAACTTTTTAAAAAAAAATTCTATTGACAAAAGTTCTAATGATATAAGCATATCTAAACAAATACTTAAACGAATTGGATTTTTTTTTTAATTCGACATAATGCTTTGCAATTGCTATAAGGATCTTAGAAAGTATCATATCTATAATCATGTTTGAATTATAAGTTAAACAGGGAGGATTAATTAGCTTAGATCTCTGAAAAGTAGGCCTTAAGGGTTTATGCTCACTGAGGAAAGACTTGTATATTGACTAACATAAATGAGGTATTGATTGTTAATTAATTTTAATTTATTAATTTAAATCAAATTATATTATAGCGAAATAAAAATATTATCTCTTATTTTTATTTTATGTTCTTTTATTTATTTTAAAAATATTTATTATTTTAAATTAGAAAAACACTTTTTACAATTTAAAACCTAAAAATTAATCTGTTTCAATTTATATTTTAGTAAGAATTATTGCATGACCAAGTAGACTATTCTATAGTTAATTTTAATAAATTAATATAACATAATAATTTTATCTTATTGACTAAATATTTCTTAAGCAATTTAAACTAATAAAAAATTTTAAAATAAGCAAAAAAAACCATATTTTCAATCTTTTTCTCACATCTTTTAATTATACCTCATTCTCCCTTCTTCTTTTGCCTAATTTAATGAACCTTTCTTGCATTGTCTTAAGAATATAGCCACTCCAGTTACGTTACAAATATGGGTCTAACCCGAACCCGAGCCAATTTGACAAAACGACGACGTAATGTGACTCCACAATCAGAAAAGCCAACAAAAGGGTTTGCAATACAATTTATTATCCAACAACATTTTCTGTGAAGAAGCTGTAGAACAGATGCAACTATGTCATTCAATGAACTAATTATATTGCAAAATTTCAAGCTATAAGCACTTCCCAGCGATTCAAAATGTCTCAACAAGATTTTTTTTTTCAGACTACTTAGCTTTAGATGAATTTAAGAATAGACACAGAACCTATATTTCCAATCCTATGTAGAGAAAATATCAAAAGACATTCCAAACTAATACAACAAAAGAGATCTGGGAACTTGGTTAAACAAGTAACAGTGTGGAAACCTACAATGAGGATGTTCTGAAAATGGTGTTTGTCAAATTGGGATAGTTTCTTGTATGTGTACATCAACACGATTGTGAGCGAGTACTTCCCTTGCTCGAGCACTCCGGTGTTGAAGACGCTGATGAAGTGTCTCGGACAACTGGTTGAAGAATTCTGCATCCCATCTATGAATTAACATGGGGTCTTCTGCGTAACAGATGTATAATGATGTAACAGCACTCTCAACCACAGCAATTGCCAGGCCAACCTGTTAGCAAATTAACATCTTTGCTTTTACTACTACCTTATGAAAATGATAATCTGGCATGCCTCTGATAGTTGCACTAAAACATGAGTAGGAATGGTGAATAGACGGAAAGACAAGAGTGTGGATGACAGTTCAGATCCGATCATTCCGTAGGATGTTGACTTTTCGTCAGGGGAATAGTATGGCTGGTTTTATTGTTGGCAGGTGGCTATCATCATTCAGTTATGGATACAATGGCAAGGACGTCTAATATGAAGACTTAAAGAAACGAGAATGCTTTAACAATTGTTCTCCGTCAGGACAATGGGGAAGGAAATATTGTGGATGATTTCAATTCATCCCTTTAAAACACCAGAAAGTAAAAGAAACTCTGAACTACAAATCAATTGAGTGCCTCAAAGGAAACTGGACCGAGAAGGAAGAAAAAACGATTTTAAAGTCGTTTTCAAGTGCCAGAACTAGCCATCATGCACAAACATAAACGTCAACCAAAGAAATTAGCTTACCAAGATCATTCCCATCAACATTGCAGTGGATCCCACCATAAGCACCCTGTCATTCCATTTGATATGAGCCCAAACACCGGCACAAGTTCCACTGATGAGCCCGCCCAGAAGTGTCACCATCAGCAGAACAGCACCCGAACAATCATATGCGACTAGTGCTTCAACTCCAGTTGACTGAAATAACTCCCATGCATCCCTTGCAGAACGATTAAAACTTTTGCCATAAACAGCTATCTGGAGGTAACATAGCAAGCAATTGTATTTGACATTAGTTCACAAAACTTGAAAGTTGATGCAGCTGATTCATCAACTTGGTTAGATGATGTCAAATCATTCGATTCCACTAAGATCAACAGAGAAGCAAACTTAATCACAAACCCAAAGATAGCCAGATCAAGACATTTAAAGCCAACAAGCTTACAACATCGTATTTCTCTAACATCCATCTTTCCCATTATCAGGCCACAAGGTTACCATAGATGAGATATAGCAATCCACCATAAGCCAAAAGAAAACTAGTATAAGAGATATATATAGAAATTTACCTGGACATAGGCATACTTGTTGAAAAACCGGACCAGAGTCTCCACAAGATGAAACAAGAAATCAACACAGCAAAGCAAGCACTCATTTCTGCCTATCTTTGACCTCAATCCCCTGATCTAAATTATACTTTGAAGTTAAAAAAATTGAGGAAAAGAGAAACAAAATCAAGGTTGGAAACAAGCTAGCAAAATATTTAAAGAATGCGATTGTTTGACATGCCTACCTCCCACCGCATTGTCCTAATTGCAGCAGTGAAGAGTGATCCATAGCAAATGCTGCCAAAAGATGTAGTCAAAGCATATCTAAAAGACTTCACTAATGAGTTGGGAGGCATTGGTGTTGCTTCTTGACCACCACGAACAAGAACAAGGCACACCAATCCCGAGACTATAACATGTACAGTATTACAGAGGATAGCTCCAGTCCAAAATAAGCTCACTGAGAGAACCTAAGTGTACAGTTGATAGCATCATAAATGATATTACACATTATGTAAGGGACTTTTTCAAGAACTTGGTTTAAGTTCTCATCCCAGAGAAGGAAGACATAATGAAGAACAAAACTTGCCAGCTCACCACAAGAACCCACCAGCGGCCACCATCACCCATGCTTGAGGCGACAACACCAGCTGCTCCGAAAGACCATATTGCCATCCACAAAAGCATGACTATCATGAATGCATATGCAACTCGCATAACTTCAGGAAGACTGCATACCATCTTAACAGCCTCTTGAAGCACCAACATGGTAAATGGGAGTCTGTAAAAGAACAACAAATGAGTGACCTCACTTTTTTGACTACCAAAATTGTCTTCATCATTTCAACCAAAGGTCATCAACTACAAAGATAGTTCTCATCATGGAAACCTATAGTGAACTCATCAAGATAAAGAGAAGGATAAGAGCAGTATAGACACATTAATTTAGAAAGAATACAGAACTGGCCTAAGAAGGAGTATACTAATGAATAAAAAAATATTGTTTCCGGATGTCTCAATTGCTCAAATTTGACCAAATTCCCTCTTTCTGACAAATGAATGAAAGAGCTTCAAAATGAAAGAATCTCGTTCTGTCAAAATATTAAATCTTTTGAAAGAAAAATCTTAAAATTTCCACTACTGCCACTATTAAAGATGTGCATGTTATAGCCAGAAATTTTCACACACACTTAAAAGAATCACATTTTCTTTCACTTCTAATAAAAATACATGACATAATCTGAAACCCAATTGAAAAGCATAAAACTAAGCTTTCAGAGACATATTGAGTAGGCTTTTTCACTTCATTTCCAGATTATATCTGGTTTCTGCAAAATTTAGCCCTCAGAACGATAGTCACATTTCTGGAACAAAATCATACAATTGTTACGGTTTAGTTTATGCAAACAAATTTTAGCATGCATTAAAAAATACGAGTTCCAACACTATAACCTCCTAGTAATGGGCTTGCATAGAGGAAATTAATTAAAATTGATCTGGAGTATTGAAGGTAAAAAGCGAAAAAACAGTAAAGCAGTAAGCAAAAATGAGAGGTGGGACTAATTCTCTAGCTGTGGACATTAACTTGTTATCTCTAAATTTGCAGTAAATTAAAACGAAAACTGATCAAGGTAATCAGAAAAAAATGTACACCTATGACTGTCATAAAGCAGATCTTGATCTCAAAACTGGCAATTTACTGCAACAACATGAAGGATAGACTTATAACTTAATTCCCCCTCCCTAGACCCCCCTTTCCGCAGAACACAGTATGTCATTCTTACAATATCATCCAATCATTTAAACATTCCATCTTGAGAATAAAAAGATAAAAGATTTCCTCAACCTCAGTTTTTAAGAATGTTTTAACATGAAACTGCAAAATGAGTAAAGTTCGAAAAAGATAAAACATGGTAACTTGGGATTATAAAAGCTAAATGGAATATCCAAAACAAAGCTTGGAACATAATAGCTTAATAAAGAAAAAGATAATTAATAAGTGACTCAAATAAATGTCAGTTAATGAAGGAAGGTCCTCAGATCAATAATAAGTAACTCATTTATCTCCATTCTTTTATAGATTCCTATATATTATTACAACCTCACATTAAAGGCTAGATGATTTTGACTAGTGGGTCTAGAATGTAAGAAAAATATCCAGCCAAATTTGCTAGTCATTGAGAGAGCAAAGCAACAAACAGCAATGAGCAACACTAACAAAGTTTAGACCCAACTGTTCAATCTGTTGGTATATCATGCTTCTTTGGTTTAGAAATCATCTTAAACAAACTTATAACAGAATTGGAGTTGTAAGCTATACGTAAACCTTTTAGAATAAAATGAACATGTCTACAAATAACTCAAAATATTACATTTGAAGATCATACCTGTCTACGACAGAAATAACATACAAGAACTGCAATGCTGCACCGATTGCAAATACTACACCCCAAAAGAAGTGCCCAGTCCAGAAACAAAAGACACTAACTACAGCAAGATAAGTGGTCAAAATATGCACAGAGATCTTCATCATCTGATTGGCACGAGAACCAAGCAACAACAAGGATGCCCATCCAAGTAAGGCGCCAACTCCAGCAGCAACAGCATACATTGGCCAATAATCTTCGGTAAACACCCGACTACTCTCTGCTGAGCCACTGGTGAATCTATCAATATTAAATCTATCCGATTTGTGAAATCTATTGGCTCCAAGAACGGTAAGAAAAAGTCCTAATACAACCATATGTAGTAAAAAGATCCCTAGCCAGAAAACATCATGACAATTCCGGGGTGAGTCTGGCGCCAAAGTTTGATTACTACTTCCACTTCTTATACTCCTCACTGCATTCTGTATCCAAAATGATATACATCACTCAAACAACTAATTGCAATAGTCATAAATCATTACAAGGACGGACCACAAAGTCACTGTAACCATCTAATCAAACCACGAAATTATCACGAAACTTTTAAGAGTTGACAGTTCCCACACCACACATGATCAAGACGATACAAACAGTCCAAAAACAGCAATTATCAGGATATGGTCAAGCGAAATCGAATAAGAAAAGCGTCCATAGCCAATCGGACAGGAAACAATGAAATCTCACAAAATTGACAAGAAAACGGATCACTAACCACTACGCAGAAAAGAAAATAATCACATTTATTCTAAGCCTTAGAAACAAAACAAAACAAAACTTCCAGCATTCCAATACCTACTCAGAGACTAAAAGTAATCGCACAAAGTATTGCTAAAACCGGACATATCAGAGTGAAACGATCAAAAAAAGCCTTCATCAGAAGAAAGGAAAACCTGATCCACTGTGGCAATGGAGGCGAAGGCGGAGTCGAAGGAAACGGAGGAGGAGGAGCTTCGAGAGTCGCTCATGTCGGCGCCGGCGAAGTGGGTGAAGAATTGAAATACACCAATGGGTTCGATGTTCGATCAAAACATTGTTTCTTGTTCCCTCTCTGGTTAAATGAAACAAAACTGTGTGAAGGAGCGTGACAGAGGGAGATGGGTCAACGAAGACTCTGCGAGAGAGAGAGGGAGTTTCGAAGTAATCAACAAACAAACAGAATCGAAAGAGGAGAGGAAGACTATAAAACCGGAGGGAAACTGTTGAAACTCAACTGCTACAGACAAGAAAAAAGACATCATAAAGTTGCAAATGCTGTCTTAATATTTAACTATAGTAAGCAAAATGCTTAGGAACTTATCAAACTTACTTTCGTAGGGTTCACGAATCACGATTTGAGCCCGACCAGAAGTTCAAAGATTGATAATTGAAGGATTGATAATTTAAATAAGACCAAAGTCAACAAACTAAATTTCAGCATGAGGATATTAGGGCTGCTTAATTTGAAAATCGAAGGATGAAGATTTCGAAAAAACAAACTGAAATTAAAATATGATGTTATTGGGGTGCGTAATCTAATTTAGGTCTTTTTTAAACAACAACATTATTTTAATTATGTGACTAAAAGATGTTATTTCATTAATCTTCATTTATTGTATTAATTTTGACTTACGTATAATAATAGTTAGAGTTTTTAAAACATGTGACACTAACATCACGTTAAAATTAAAACAATTAAATTTTGAGCATTTTATTGTCACTTTTTAAACTTCGAACTATAATTGCAAAATTGAGTAAAGTTTAAGATTTTTTTGTAATTAACTCAAATTTAAATTAATCGAACTTTATAATGAACAAAACGACATTATTTTATTAAATAATTGAGCAATTGGTTAATAATTTAAAATTAATTTTAATGTTTTAAAAACTAAACCAATTCGATCAGTATAACAATGAAAACTTTAAATTGATCAATTATTTGTTTAATTTTTAAATTTTTGACTTGATTTAGTTTAATATTTTTTTGTTAAAAATTGATCAATTTATTAATTAATCAGTCAATTTCATAAATTAATTAGTTTTAAAAAATTAAAATAAATTGATTAATTTTTATATAATATTTTTTAATTAAACTTTATAATTTTTCAATGGTAAATATATTTTTCTTTAATAATTTTTCAAATTTTTTAACTTTATTCAATTTTTAACCTGTTTTATAATATTTTAATATAGATTTACTCTTTTAAAATCTTAAATATCTTGTTTTTTTTATTTAACTTCTGATCGAACTCTCAAAACATTGATTAATTTATCAAAATGGTATGATTTTGTCCGAACCTATTCAAATTTAAAATAAAAATAGGCCCAAAAAGTTTGACTCAAATAAGATTTCTTTTGCATCTATAATTATTTTTTATGTAAATTTAAACAAAATTATTATTTTTAATTGTATATTGACAAATTTTGAATTACATATAATAATTTATAAAATCAAATTATGCTATGAAATTAGATTGAAAATAACAATTATAATATCAAACTACCAAAGATGTTGAATAAAACATGATTCTCTTTTTAAATCTATAGTTTCTTAATCTATCTTTCACATGATCATGCTCGTTTATCACGTCCGTTGTTTCGTTTTCAAGAGGCATTTGCGTGGAAATTAAAACAAATATTAAAAAAATATTATTTCGTTGACTACACTTCGAGTTGACAACAATGTTTGAATTCAACCATAGTAATTATGACACAGCTCGGTAGAAAGTCTACCTTTTAAATGGAAATAAATCTCCACCACCTATATAATAATCTTTTTCAACGGTTAAGATTTAAGAACATTTCAATTCTAACACCAAACATTGGATAAAAGTTGGTATTAATTTTTTTTAATAAGACGTGTATATTTTTCATATAAAAATTATCGTAATGTCACATTTTAGTGATTGAGATTACGTTTTAAATTTAGCGATACAATGGTTCGTTAATTTTTTGCAAATTTTCGAAACTTAAGCTCGATTGAAATTTGGTTAGATTCAAGTCGAACAATTCGATTTAATTTAAAATTAAAAATCCTAATCAACCTGTTAATTTTAAGCTAAATTGAGTTGAATCGAACTAATTTAGCATCTCTGTTTAAACTATACGGCTTTAAAAAATGATTTTTATAAATCTTGCAATAAGTGAAAATTTAACTATTTAAGGAAATTGTCATATATTTTTAGTTGTTGAACTTACATTTTAAATTTAAGAATGATTATGATTCTCTAGATTTTTTATTTTCGTGATTTAAACTTGATTGAAATTTGGTCAGACTCGAGTCGAACAATTCAATTTTAATTTAATTGGGTCGTGGTTAAAATGAGATTATTTTAATAAATATAACTAAAGTAATATTATTTTGTTTCAATAGTCCAAGTCAACCAACTAATTTTGTGTTAAATTAAACCTCTGTTTAATTGGGCTTATACTAGTTGAGTTTTTGTTAATAGAGTTTTTCTGTAGATCTTTTCTGAAATTTTTTTTTAAAGAAGTCAGTTGACTGTTTACTTGTCATTTAAAAAAGAGCTTTTTTGAAAGAGTTTCATACAGTAGTTTGTTTGGCAACATAAAAAAAACTTTAAATTTTAACTATTTTTTTTGTAATAAAAATTACTTATACATATTGTAACATTCACATATCTCTTGGAAGGATGTTTGAATGCCATATAAAACAGCACAAACAAATTAAAATATACGAAAACTTTCAGAAAAACAATTCAGGTAAACATATATTAAATTACAAAGTACTTAATACAAACTAAATGTAAATTTCAAACCAAACTGAAGTATTGTTATTACAAACTTACAAACAAATTCACATTTTTACATATCATATACAAGCTAACAGTCAAACCAAAAATTTCATTTTTTCAAAACAAAACTCAAACTCTATTAGCTATTGCGGTTGTCTTGTCCCAGTTTTTATAAACGTCAATCAGAATCTACACGGGGCAAATCCACCGTGCTAAGTATATAGCTTAGTGAGTAATAACTAACTTTACATAATTTGACAATTAATCATATTAAATCAAGTTATAACACAAGCAGATATTTAAATTTTAGAATAGTTGTATAGTTAACAGAACTAAGTATTAAAGAAGGTGCAATCCCTTCAGTTCAAAACATCATTTTGATTATTTCAAAATCCAACATATATCAGAATACTCATTCAAATGACTGCTAATCCATCAACGAGACTTATACAAAAGATACCATAATTGGTATAATATCACATGAGAGACTTACTTCTCAATAACAGAAGACACCGAAGTATCAGACACTAAAGTATCACAGAAGCAGTTGTAGACCCTTCTAAGCATGCCTATTTACCCATAATTAGGACTCAACAATTTTAAAACAAAAAAAGTCATTTCAGACATTTCATGTGCAAAGCAAGTAATAAATCATATTCACAAGCAAGTAACACTTCCTGTAACGCCCCAAATTAGGGGTTAGCATATTAAGCAAAGTTAGTCCGATTTAGGTTATGTCTCTTTGACATTTTGGCAGGCATTCATGGTATTTCCGGGTACATTGGTAAAATGAA
>JANTPM010000001.1:457388-476801 GCA_025434745.1 Erythroxylum divaricatum
AAAAGACAACAAATTAGTCTTATTGATGAAGGGAAAGAGGAGAAGTGCATAGATTGATAACAGTGAGTGTTAGAATGAAGCTTCACAGCAAGAATTAGAATCATAAAGAGACAGCAAATATTTAATCAGAAGTTTTAGACATACCTCCAGTCTAGTGATGAAGACAGGCTGTCCCTGCCTTTGGCCAGAGAGATTTCCCTGCATGAGTTTCCAACATTCAGAGAGAATTAGCACCTCTCAGGTACACTCCACATGCAGAGATGCATAAATAGAAACAGAAAATAAAATGTTGACATCAGCAATTTGTGAAGCTATTTAAATTGCCCAATATATGAAGCCAAACTTACCTCCCAGACTTTGATATATTTGCATTGTGCTGTTTGCAGGGTACCTGATGTCTGTTGTGACAAAGGCATGTTTACTGTGGAGTTGCTGACCCCAAGTGATTGTATCCCACTTTGTACTTGTTGAGACATTCCTGGAGTAGGTATCATCGTACCAGTACCAGAAGAAACACCTGATTGACCAAGACCATTCATCACACTCTGATTCATGCTAATTCCACTTTGGACCATTTGAGTTCCTGAAAGATTTCCTTGGCTCATGCTTGGTGCAGGCTGGCCCATGCTAACACCTCCTTGAATATTATTACTCATGGGTTGTGATATCCCAAGGTTTGAATTTCCAGATATGTTAGAAGTTGCAGAAGTGAAAGAAGTAAGCCCCGAGTTCTGTGGAACTTGAGAACTACCAGTAAGAGTTCCTGAACCTGTTATTGAATTGATGCCTGGTTGGCCAGATGAAAATACATTTTGAGTGGCAGGTACAGACGATGCCATTCCACTGGATATCATATTTGACATATGCATTGCTACAGGTGTCTGATTAATTGATGGAAGGCCTATAGACGTTCCTCCAGATAAGGCTGCAGAATTCATCACCCGTGCTTGTGAGAGATTGTTCAATATGCTCACATTTGCAGCAGCAGGTGGCACAGGACGTCCAGATTGTGCCATACCACCAACATTAGGCTTCAATTCCTGCATGTTTTCACCACTTGTTATCATCTCTTGATTCGCTGATGGAGGAGAAGAAGTCTGCAAACTTGCAGTTGGTTGTGAAATAGGACGCTGAACAGGTGGTATATGAGGGAAAGTTGGTCCAGTTGTCACTGAAGTGACAGTGCTTGGCTCCTGAACATATGCAAGAACAATTTTATAACCGTGCCCATAATCCGTCCCACAGCATATCAGAAGCAGAAATTAGAGTATAAGATAAGATATACGACACTTACAACTTTTACAGTTGCAGTAGGAATGTTTCCAACGGAAATTGGTGGCCTGTTCAGGATAGATCCGTTCACTGGAATTTGAAGAAAGTAAGCCATCCAAGGGGTAAAATACCAAAAGCATATGCATGGTAATGACAAAATAACATGATGAGCTTATATACGAACACTATTGCTTCTACATCTTGGCAAAGTACTACTACTGTTTTATGGTAGATCTCTCGCATTTCAAGGGAAACTAAAGTCTAAAGTCTGCAGATTAGAACGAGAAACATTTGCTCTTGCATAGCAAGCACTCAGCAAAAAGCATGCTTTAATCTTATTCGAAACTGTAATGCCATGGCAATAAAAAAAAGATATTTGACACTGATAGTTGTAGAATGTTTACTCTACATGTCAACATGTGTAAGTTGAAAACCCAAAACAACCAATTGAAGTTCTGTTTGTAGATGTTTTATAACCAACTTGGGCCAACCTACGAGTGAACTCTACAGGAAATAGCAAATGACAAACATATATTTAGTAATGCAGTTGTTAGATCTCTAATGGATATTTTGTTGTCAGATTCTTGCCGATACAAAGCAAACAACAAACAGGAAAAAACCTGCTGGAATTGACGTTGGAGGTGGGCCTGTAACTGAAGTTGTTGAAGTTACATCCATTTTGACAGGACTCTGATTTGGAGGCAAGTTTGGAACTCCAGGACGACTTAAAGCAGAACGAGCTTCCATAAAACTCTCTGAGATCAGAACAAGACAATGAGGATTTTTCACATTGTCAACAGGTGGATCTACTGCTCGGGTGTTACGCTTTCCCTTCACAAATCCAATGATTTCATTAGTACGATGTTAAGCCAACAATGAGCAGAGAAAAAATGATGATTTGCATAAATCTAACAAGCAACTACAATTCATTATAGTAATAGTATGAAATGTTTGGATAGCATTACTTTTCTCATTTCTTCTTGTTTCTCTATTTGTTTTAAACTCTTTTGCAAAGTACATCATCTAAACTCATTATGGAGTTGACACTATACATAAAGATATCAATGCCGAAGATTGTTATGAACATATTATTAGAGGATTTGCAGCCATAGGCTTTTTATTGTGACAAAAGGTAAAGAGAGCTACATGAGAAGAAATAGCAAAGTAATGAAACAAAGAAAAAATGTTCTCCTTACCGCATTATAGATTGCTCTCAGTTTAGGAAGCTGCTTTGGACAAATGACAGACAGAGAAACAGAGCACTGTAATGCAAATTATGCACTTGATAGTGAGCAACCTCCTCAGAGGAAGAGAACACTGGAAAGTAACTCAGGAAAGCAAAAGAAGAAAAGCACCTGAATAAAGGACTTAGCGACTGTCTCTGCATCAGATAGACAACTTTCAGTCTGCGTTTCAACATTTTCGCTGTGTTCTGAATTTTGCAATTGAGGCCTATAGACTGGAGTTGGTAATGGGTGAGGATTACTTGCAGCAACCAGAATGCAATGCCTTTGCCCATCTAGATTTTGTTGAGCTGGGCTTCCAGTTGGGGCAGCAGGGAACATCTGGATGACCCAAAAGAGAACTTCAGGAATATTCTCGGCTACTAATATAACCCAATCTTTGAACAATAAATCAATATTTAATCTTGTGTTGGCTATAGAGTATAACATTGATAGATGCAGAACTATCAGTGCAGAAATTTGTTATAACACATGATCAAATTACTTTATCATCATTGATATCCAAAATAATCATCAATTAAGTGGGCCATCTATTTCAACCTGCAAGACGATGGTCAGTTCTAGTATTGAGATGGACCAACATAACATCAAAGATTCTTATTCCGTTCTAACTGTCTTCAATTTGCCAAGAAATAATACAATACCATCCAAAAAAGTATCCCCTGGTTTAGTTGCATGATTTTGTCATCATGTTGTTTAAAAGATATATCACGTCCATTCATCAACTATTTGACACTTGTGATGAGATGATACATAAAAGCATTTCTGCTTGGATTTGATACAAATCAAATGGTGAGCTTCTAAAATAAAAGTTGCACTGAAACAATAAAAGATAACGTGTTTTTTTCCTATCAATGCCAGCGTCAAGATAATCATTCAGCATTATCAAAAGCAACCGACTGGCGGTAAGTACTTCAGTAAAGAACACTGAAGAGACTTACCATAAAACCCAATGCATTATCAACGTGGAGTCAAACTTGAGTATGTCCATAATTCCTAAGTTTTTGACGTTGGAGCACTAAAAAATATGGTGCTAGATTGAATTTTTGAGGAATAGCAGGCTTTTATTATTTTCTTTATGCAGAACAGTGTTTACTAGTACATGTATATACATAGTAGATGAAATGAAAGAAAAAATGTGGTGCAGAAAGAAATAAATAGATCACAAGATGCAGAATGAATACCATTAGAGCTTCAGAAAGCCCTTCTGCAATTGCGGCATCACTGAAACCACCACCGGAAAAAGGTATTGCCAACAACCATTGTAAAAATGTGTCAACATCCCTTGTCCAGCCACTGCGCTGTACCAGGCAAGCTACATAAAGAATTATAAAGAAAGCAAGGAAGAACTTATCAGTCAGTAGCATACTCTATAAACCTGGAACAGTAAAACTTTGAGAATTAAGTATACTAGCATCATAGTATGGACGAAATGAAACACCAAATATTGCTTATTGTATCATAGAAATGAAATAAACTTTTGGTATCATTAAACAAGCCATGGTCATGCACAAATTTAATATGCTGTAACCATTTCCAAGTTACAAGGGGCAGAATTTATGTTTCTGAAATGTTGTGGTTTTTATTTGGCTTGAGTATGAAATAAAAAATATAGATTTGGAGATTCGTGAAGGAGTGATAGGTATAAAACGTGAAGATGTTAGCTGTGCAAGTATCACGCATGCAAAACTCTTTTAGAGTGTGACTTCAACTGAAACAGCAATTTAAATTAGTTCAAAGTTCCTGAAAAGCTATCACCACAGAAACATCGAGAAAAAGCAAAAACATCCTATCATTTAACTAGCATAAACAGGCAAAAAATGTGAAGCAAGAAGATAATACAGCGCAATGTGAAACATAAGGAGATACAAAACCACATACCAGAATAAGATCCATGAGCATTAAACATGACAAGTGAGAGCTCAGCATTGGAAGAAGGCGGTTTCTGTATTTCAGAGAAGGAAACGTAAGTATAATACAACAAACAAAAAGTCAACCTCACATATATAGTCATGCATGTGATGACAAAAACTACAAAGATGTATTTTAGAAGGTCATTTTCTGGTCAATCTTATTCTTAATCTGCACAACCCCAGAAAATGTCCCTCTTCAATTTGAGCCAAAAAAAAGAGAAACAAGAAAATTGTTTAAAATAAATTGAATAACAGAAGAATGATTATTCAAAATTTAGAATCAATTCTTGCTAAACTAGTGGACTAAAAATTTCAACAGAAAAAGAGGATGTTTGGCACATGAATTTTTCTTTAAAATACATGATTCAAACATAAGAGAGATAATTCATCATTTCCCCAAAATTATCTGGCTTTCTGATCTGTGAATCTATTTCAACAGCCCAAATGATTAGTCCCACCACTATATGGCATATTACATGCCACATAATAGAGCAATATATATATAAGTTGTATACATATTCATAATGTATTAAACTTGTTTCTGAAGACAGATAAACAGAATTCTAACGCAGATGGATCAATCTGCAAATCCAAACATACAACATGGTAATCAATTAAGTGATTTGAAGCATACCTGGCCAGCTAAATCATTAGCACAAAAGACCCTGCAAAAAAATGTTACCATAAGCAAAGTAAACACAAGTTACGTAAAAATGAAAATAAAACAGCAATAATCAAATCCCTAAATGTCAATTGGAGTTTGAACTAGGAAGCAACTCCCAAAGCAACAACTTTACGGTAGAATTAAGTAGAAAGTTTCAATCTTTCTCCAGAAAAATTTGATCACAGTAAAAAACATGGTTCTTTAGCAAATTCTAACTACTAGTTTTCATGGTACAGATTGAATAGAACGCAGATTATGGAACCTGATGATCTTTTCGAGGTATTCAGCGAGAACGGCCGACCAAAAGGGGCCCATAGCGGCAGTGCCTTCGATGGCGACGATCAATTGTTTCTCCCCCATAATTCCACGCGCCTCCTACTCCTCCGCCCCACAAAGAAGGAAGCGCCAACGTTGACAGCGAGCGACCAGCGAGAGGTATTCAGAGATGGGGAGAAGCAGAGAGAAGGAAACTTCGAACGACACCGGATTGGACAAACACAGAGAATATTGGATATGTCTTGGATAAAAGCACATCTTTTATAGTGGATTTAATCCAAGTTGACTTTGGATTTGTATAGAATTAGGTTAGGCATTCACCATTAGTTTCATAATTATTAAATTCAATATTACTTTAAATTATCTTTTCATATCTATAATCACTTTTTGTATATAAAAATAATATTAATTATAAAAATTTTATAATTAATTTCTTAAATTATTCATTTCAAAATAATAAATCAATTTAAATTTTATTCTTTATTTTTAAATCAAATCAAACTTAAATTAAAAAATCAAATTTTGAATTTTTTAATCTTATTTAAAAAAGTTTATGAGGCCATTATCAATATTAATAATCTTTTATAATAAAAATTATAAGTTAATTTAACTTATTTTACGTTAGATAATTTATAATTATTTAAATTCAATTTGTTATTTGACTTGAAATTATAATTTGGCCATATAATTTATTTAAATATATGATTAATAAATTATTATATTGTTTTCGAATCCTCGTTGTTTATTACAAAATAATTGAAATTTTGCAACAATTATTTCATAACCAAATGTTTCATTTTTTAATATTTAAAATTTAAAAAAAATAGATTTCTATATTTTAAAAAACCCTTTCTGTCATATTTCAATTAAAAATAATTAAAAAAAACACCCGTGATATCAACATAATCAATAAACTAAGAAAATATTGTTGATATAATAACATAATTTAACTTTTAAACAATATTTTAATTAAATTTGATTTAAATTAATAATTTAAAATAATTATAATAAATTAATTTCAATCGAATTTAACTAAAAAGAATTGAATTAAATGGAAATATTTGATTTATTTTCTTATTTTTCCATTCCGTCATTTTTTAATTTTAAGTAAAAGATTTTTTAAAAATTAACAAAATTTTAAAATGTTTTAAACTATCATGAAATTCTAAAAAAATAAGAGTTTTTTTTTTTTTGGTATTCTAGTACGCTAATACTAAAGTGTCAAACTCGCAAGATTCTTGGAGTCAACGGTACTACACAGAGCACAACAGTTCGTTACAGTCAAGTTCAGGAGGACCTACAGAGCAAACTCGCGAACTTACGATCGGTAAACTTTTGACACGTGGCAAAATCCGAACCATTCGAGCGCCTAAGATTTATTACGAGTGCACGAGCAACTCCAGGAATTGGCCGGACGCAAAGGGCCGAAGTTTACTAGAATACACTCTACTCCCCTTGTAATTGTCTCTGTATAGATCGTTTCTATGGCTTTCCGATGCAAATTTCTTCTCTATGATCCCTATGGATCCAGACGCTTATCTCCGATCAGGCCATTTTCAGGAAACCTCACTTTCGTTTCCTCACTATGGTCCCATCAGCTTCAGTTCAGGCTCACTTAAACCACCAACGAACAGGTTTGTCTCTTTGTTTGTGTATTAGGGTTGTAGCTTTTAATGCATGCATTTACAGGTTGAAGAAGGCTGTTTCCGCTGTAGTTTTCGAGGAGAGTACTGTTGGGTCCGGTTCTGCTGGTATTGATGTGTTTAAAGAAGGTGGTTTTTGACTCGCTTTTGATTTGGGTATTTTCTGTGTTGGACCCTTTTCTAGTTTTCCTTCACATTCTGGTTTGATATGTTGCATTTGTTTTGTTTTTCTTTGGGTAATAGTTGGTCGTGGGAAGTGGGTAAGGTTAATCTTTTGGTTGATCCAATTTTAGTTGGTAACTTGGATTTTGGAATTCCCTGGCTTTATGATGCACCTGAGAAATTCATTAAAAGTTTCCAGGTGCTTATTGTTCTTGAGATTGCCATTTCAGGTTTTATGTTGATTACTGTTTTTACTTTTCTTGTAAGCTGTCATGCTTGAGGTCATAAAAAACTTGTAGTTGATTGATATGAGACCATCAACCTGGCATGAGATCCTTATTTCATGACAGGAAAGGGTTTAGTGGCTGGCAATTGGTGGGTATCGGTGATCATCAATTCCGGGAATGAAAGTGATGGTTAGAGTTACTGATCTTATTGTAATGCAGTTTGATGATCTTCAACAGCCGGATTGCCTATTGATAACACAAAGACCTGAAGATTATTATCACTTAAAGAGCTTAAAAGACTTTCTGAAATGAACCAAAATGTTAAAAGGGTCATGGCAACTCTTACTGCTATAAGCCTTTGCTGGATCAGACTTTTTGACAATGTAAGTTCTGGATTCCTTCCCTTTTCTAACGTAGTTGATATAAGCTGATCCGTGCATTAAGCTGAATGGTTCTCGAATTGTGGATTGAAATGCTACACGAATCGGCACTGGTTTAAATTTTGTTTCCTTAGCATTCATGTAAAGTCACATACTCTTCCCAACTACATCTTCAAAATCATTTACTTCATGAGGGTTTTTGATTAATCAGAGAGTGCTAAAGTTATGTTCCTACTGTTTTCTCTAGGTTCGGCTTCAAATCTGTAGATCTTCAAGTCTACTTGACCAAGCAGACCATTGGCTGCAAATTTGACCAACTATTTTAGTATAGCAGTTCCTTTGGAACCATGTGTGACCCTGCAATGCATATATGGAATAATGTCAAGAACACATTTCTCTACGTTCTTCATCATCGATGCAAGAGCCGACGTATCTGTTGCCTAGAGTCTTTTTGGGTTGTATGAAGCGATGCATCACCTCCTGATCCCAGGGCCTTGATAATATTTGCTTGATCTACATTTCCATTTAAGTTTCATTTCTTTAAAGTTGCACTGACATAGAGTCCCATTTCACTTCTGCCTGGTCTTTGGGTAGAAAAGGTCATTGGCTGTGCAAATTCTGAATTATTAGTAACTGCAAGTTAAGAAGCCATAAATCTGATGATTAGGAATTTAAGTAAATGGTTTCGTATAACAGCTCTAGTGGATACGGTTTGATCACGGTCGTGTCCGAGACTATGAATTTTTTCGTAACTTTGTGAGGTTAGGCAGGACGCATTGACATTGAAAGCTGTGTTCAGCCAATGATAAATACTTTGTCTTTAAATGTTTACCAATGTTAATTCTCGTGATTACTATGAAAATGCATAAACTTTTGTACGTGCATCAATACTTCAGCCTGCTTTTCCTGTTATCCTTTCTCAAGGAAAGAGATGAGCTTTCGGCTAAGGATTGGCAGTGGGCTGGATGAAGCTCAAGTCAGGCTCAAATTAATCGGGTCCAGACTCCTTCCAAGGCTTGCGGCCCGAGCTAGAGCCTGAAATGAGTAACTAATGATATGAGAATGAGACAAGTACAGAGGATCGTACGTACTTGAGGAATAAGACAAGTACAATGGGATGTTTTATGTAGTAAGTAAGCTGTACGAAAGCATTTTCTGGTGGGTTAGGTATGCCTCCATCACATCACATCACATCAAATCAAAATTTTTGTTCAATTTCAATCCAATTTTATTAAACCTCATTCATATATTTATGTGGATCTACGTATATACGTAGATAAGATTTAATATAGAACTTAATAGAAACATCATAACCGGAACAGAAGATCTAATCCTCATTTACAAGCTTCAACGCTAGCGGAAGGACGACTGGTTTGGCTATTTTTCATATAATTATGTCCACGCTCAATCGTGGTTTTTCATCAAATTAATAAAATAAAATGATGTTATTTCAATACAATTAATTAAAATTAAAATATATTTAATATATAAAATTATTTATTTTATTACACAAAAAGAATAATCTCTAATTGTCAAATTTTATTTTTAAGTTAAGTATACCAATTTTCTCTTTTTTTTCACTTTGGTCCTTAAAAATTTAAAAATATCAAATAATTTGAAACAATATTATTTAGGAAAATATTTTCTTTATTTAAATGACTGTTTTTACAATTTATTCTATACTTACTCAACATGCAATGTCATTTGGAATTATCACAATGTCATAATTTACTTTTTATTAAACTTAATTCACAAGACTAAAACTATAAATACATAAGAGTATTTGTTAATTTTAAAATTTAAGCAATAAAAATAAAAAGAAAGTGAATCATGTATTTAACCAAATCTAATTAATTCGACCAGTTCAACCGTTAAAACCTTGAATTGTTCGATTTTTAGGTTTGATTTTCACCTTTCGCATTCGATTTACTTTAATAAATATTATTATTAAAGATCGATTAGTTTAGTAATTAATTGATTAATTTTCATAAATTAATAAGTTTTTATAATCCAAAATGAATCAATTAATTTTCATTTAATTTTTTCAATTAAACTTCAAATTTTTTTATAGATAAAGACGATTTCTTTCAATTATATTTCATATTCTTTAATTTTATTCAATCTTTAGGTGGTTTTATGATATTTTGTTACCGGTTGACCTTTTAAGCTTTAAACCTCTTATCTTACTAAGTTAACCTTCGAACGGGCTTTTAAAACCACGTATTTAACTTTTAATTTTATGAGAACTACTTTTAAATGATCAAATTGAGATTCAAACCTTTTTAAAATGAATAGACAAAATAATATAAATTACCATTTAGTTAATTCCATAATTATTTAAAAAAAGGATTGAAAGGTAAAGGGCAAAAAAAAAAAGATGTTCAAAGCAGAAAATACAAAAAACCATTGGCATATACAATTATCTCATCAAAGTCTACGACATCGTATTAGACCCATTTTTTATTATAAAGCAAGTATATTCCGAATCCAGTCTATTTTCAAGGAAGGTTCAAGGTCGGTCGTGATACTTTGTTCAGAAACATTACAAGCACCTCATGTCTTTTTTATTTATCTCGAGTCTTAAATTTAATAATGCCACATTTTATTAAACTACTATCTTATTTACATTTTTGTAAAACTATTGTAATTTTTTATTTTTTTTGTTTAATCACCCGATATCCGACTCCACGTGACCAAGAGACTAATCCGAATTCGAGCTTGGTAATATTCTTTTGAGTGACAAAATTCTCTCACACAAATTTTCAAACGATTTCATTCTCAATACTCGAAATCAAGATAAGGATGGAAAGACCGTGCCGTTCTATTACAGATTTAAAAATAACAAATGACAACAATTTTAGAAACAAACCGACCCTAAATGAACTTTGGGGCATTTGTATTAAAACGACCTCCAACATTTAATAAAACTATAATCAAATTAGGATTACATTTAATAAAAGCATACCATAGGCATCTTTGCATGTTCGAAGAATGATACCAGAATCAAAAGATTCTAATACAACTTGTTCAACCAAATTAAGAATATTAAGTGGTATTTCTAAAAAGTAACGTCAAAATTAAAGCGATAAGACAAGAATTTTAAGGTTTTAAAGTTCAACCAGCATTAAAGTATCATAAAATCGTTTAAAGATTGAATAAAATTAAATAATTTAGAATATAATTGAAAGATATTACCTTCATCGATCAAAAAATTTGAAGTTTAATTAAAAAATAATTATAAAATAAAATAAAACTAATTAATTAATAAAAACTAACTGATTATTTATAAACTCGTCAAATTAAAAAATTAAAAATCAATTAAAAATTTAACCGGGTCAAAAATTTTAAAGACGAACAAATCAAATGATCCGAGTTTTCAATCAGTGATTGATTTTAAAAAAACTGAATAGTCATATGACTCTTTTGGCACTTGAAGAGCCACTTAATCTTTATCACTAATCACCTTAGTTTGCCCCTCTCTTATCAACTAATCCTTGTCTTAGTCATATAGATTATCTCAAGAGAATCATGATTCTCACGACACTTAAGATTCTTAAGTTGACAAACATTAGATTAAACCATCCCAAAAACAAAAACCCTTTTTTTTCCCTGTCTTAATCTTATAAACCTCTGATCGTCCTGTACTCAATTAGGACAAATCCTATGGCTATTAGTGTTGACTAATTATCAATAAACTCTGGCACGTGGGACTATAGTTGTTTCTAGATCGTATAATTACTATTAAATCAAATAAAATAATATAATTAAGGTAAACAATAGGTTGGGACGATACTAGTGCGGACCGATCTTTTATGTTTCATTCAAATTCGGGTTGATATCAAAAAATTATTATTTTGGTTAATTATATTATTTTAAAGTTTCAACATTTGTTCAAAAATTTTGGATTGAAAATTTTGATTTGTGTTGCATTATATTTTTGATAACTCGATTAGTAATAACAAAATTGGTCTGACCCGAATATTTAAATTAAAATAATGTTGTTTTGATTTAAATTGATGTTTTGATAACTTGATTGGCATTGTAGCATGATTCTAATCATTTGATTAGTAATGTCGTTTTGCTATTTACATTGAAAAAAGTCAAAGGCCTAAGCGACATTATTTTAAAAACAAACATTTTAAAAATAAAATTAAAAATGACATCATTTCGAACCATTGAGATGAATAAAGTTTTGGATTTGTTATTTTTATTATTGTTATTAGTATTATTATACAAATTGCACTTAAAACGTGGATCTTAACATAGTATATTTTATTGATAAAAAACACGAGGTGGTCAAAAGGACCAGGAAACCAGGTCGCCATGGGAAGATTGTCAATCTATTGGAGAGTATGGTCATGTTTTGACAAATAAGATATTGTATTAGTTGTTAGTTGATTCAATAAACGATTAATTAATAGTTAATTATATCAGCTGTTTATTAAAGATGTTTGATAAAATTAATTGTTTAGTATAATTTATGAAGGCATGATTTAAGGGTATACTTGTTTGAGAGGTATGAGACAAAATGTATGGGTATGCTTTGAAAAGTAACGTTTGATATCAGTCTATTATTATACAGGTATCACTTTCATTCCCCAGTTTTTGGTAATACTCTTGTTCAAGTTTTTTAGTGCAAAACTTGAATATAATTAATTAAAATATAAGTAATAAGGTGCATAAAATATAATTAATTAAAATATATTTAAAATTTGATATAAAATAATTTTAATAAATTTTTATTTCTCAAAATGTTTAACAAACCAACCACTATCAAAGGTAATGGTAATCATTCATTCATCTTAACCAACCATCATACTTATAATGATTATATTCATTCTCATTCTTCACTATATTCATTCTTATTCTCATTCTCATTATCCTCGGTGAACCAAACGCCCCCTAAAAAAGTATAAGGATATAAATATTATATTTTTTAGTATTTCATTGAATATTCTTATAAGAATTTAGAATTCAGATATTTAATTTTATAAAAATTAAGTTTATAACTTTAATTAAAAAATATAATAATAATAATAATAATAATAATCCAATGTTAAATTCTCTATTAATATAAATAATGGAGCGATCTCCGTCATATTAATATATTTTTATATAATATATATAAATTTTATTATTTAATAAATTAAATATATCTATAATTATAGTATGACACAAATACGATATATATTATAATTCAAAAATTACATAAAAAAGGTATAATTGGTTTTTACCTATTATTTTTTGAAGGGTTATCCAAAAAGTTTCTATTTTGGAGTTTAAAAAATCAACTTATTGAAGTTAAATAAGCTATTCACCAAACACATAAGATAGTTAAAAAGGCTCACTTTTAGTCGATAAGTTAAAAAACAGTTGATAGGTTGTTTGTCAAATACATTCTATATAACAATCCAGGCTTCCAAGTTTCAAGCTGGTTCTGGTTGGCTTGAAGTTTAATGGCTTCTAAGTGCCTTCAATCTTAAAACTCCATTTTTGAATCTTTCAATCTGCAGACGCTACATACACTGTGGTTTCACCGTCAGCTGCAAATTAGTACGTATTCTGCGGTTATGAACAATTACAACAATTACGAGTCTTAATCTGAATTGTGATATAAAATCGAGCGAATAGCCATCCCTAAAGGTAATTGCTTGGAAGGTGGAATAAAATTGGAAAGTCAAGGATTTTGTTTGGATTATACAGGAAGAAAATGCAGAGGAATTTGCAGTGGGAACAGATGAAAATTAAGAAAGATGAGATCTGATCAAGAAATTTCTAACAGTAATCGAAAGTTGTTCTCCGATGTCCAGCCAAATTCATCTGTTTCTGATGTTCATATTATTAAACAGAGACTCGCTTGTCAGTCCATATCCAGATTTCACAATTCACAAAGGAACAAGCTGGAAAATTAAGTTTTGATGGATTCAAAGGGATGTTCTAGGCCTGAAAATTTCTTTAGTCGTTCTTTTGTTTGTTTACAAAACTTGGTACAACCATTTCCTTAAGTAGATCACACACACAAGGCCGGTGAATTGGTGGTTGTGTGAGTGGAAGATGATGTTGCAGGTGAATTGGAATGAACACCACCACCCCCTCCTCCTTCACTGTGGCTTCCTCTTCCTTCTGACTCTGAAGGTTGCAGTTTCTGTATCAAAGATGTTGATACATGTTTAGGTGCAGGTGAATAGATTCCGGCAGTTGCAGTGGCCACGGTTTCCGTTTCGGTTCTGGTTTTGCCTGTGGTTGCTGCAGCCATTGCTGCATATTCAGGTGGTTGCATCCATATCCCACCAACAACTACAAATTGAGGTGTTTGAGGATTGCCAGTGTTCTGAACTGGAGGACTTGGTCTTCTTGTATGTAATCGATACTTCTGCGAGTAGATCAAAGGAAATGAAGATCAACTCCCATTTTTGATCATAATTGCAAGCAATTTAACTCAGAATCAATCAATCTGATCATTAACATACAGTACAAGAACATTCACTACAGAGCTTATCATCAACCTGTAAATGGCTCTTCACTTCATCATTAGTAAGACCATCCACCTTCATTAGCTCCCTAATTTGCTTTGGAGTTGCAGCTGAAACAGATTCAATCAAAACCACCCTTTTAGTAGAGCGTATAGATTAAAATTTGCTTCCAAATTTGAACGAAAAGTGACATACCATGTGAACCACCGAGCTGTTGAAGAGCTTGCAAGAACCTTCTGTGCAGCTCAGGCGACCAGCAACGTCGTTGCTTCCGTTGAGATTGTTGTTGATCATCTTTTTCATCTTTCTTGTTCTTCTCACCATTAGTATTCCCACATGTCACCGTCTCTGTCGTCGAACTCGTCGCTGGAGCGGGTACCGGAGATGTAACTTTGGCTACTACTGACTGTTTATTACAGCCCTTATTTTCAACACTTTTTTCTCTGTGAAATGGCTGAAATGCACCGCCGCCGCATCTAACCTCCGTCACCGCCGCTTTTCTGGGTACAACCTGAAACAACCATGAAGCCACGATAAAAATCAAACCCCATATTTAATTTCCCTCCGTTTCCTCACCAAAACAAACCAAAACCTTCACTACCTCTTTGGAAGGTGGATCTTGGGATTGATTCCATAACTGGACAGAGCTGAGCCAATCAGATTTCGTGTTCTGATCACTATTGTTCTTGTCTTTAACATTGTTGCTGTTACTCTTATTTCGCTTATGTGATTGTTCTTCCTCCTCTTCACAACAAGTGTTAGTCCTTTTCTTGATGGGAATAAACTCCGCCAACACAGGGCCGTCACTCGACGTCTGCTCCGAGCACTCCGACTGCCCATGCACGTACTCCACCGTCGTACCCGACAGCTCTCTCCGGCATGTCTCAATCGCTGAAAAAAACAAAACCCACCAAAAGAACGCATCTTATTACCTAAAAACCCAAACAAGCACGAGAAGATCTGAAAAAACAAGCAAGAGCACCAAAGGTCCCAAACCTTGAGTAACAAGCTCTAAACATAAAGGAAGCTCTCGCTGAAAGACTTGAATTTTACGCCTTTCTTCTTCTAAAGCTTCCACATACTCGTGACACCTCTGTAACTTGTCTGCATAATCCATTTACTTGCTTTCCTCTCTGTTCCTTCTTCTTATTGCTCAAAACTCATTAACAAAGATATGGGTTTAGCCAAGCTTGTGAAAGAGAGGACGATTATAAGAGAAGGGATACGGTCCAAGAGCATAGATAGATCCGAAAACACACAAGAGGACATGGAAAAATGGAGAAGAAGAATATGGGATCTAAGAAGAATCAGAAAAAGGAATAAACTTGACAGCCAAGACAAACAAGATTAAAAAAAACAAGAAAAACCCACAAAGAAAATCGAGTAACAATTAAGCAAAAAGTGGCGGAGAGAGTTCAAACCGACGGGACTTGTTCATTTCAGGGGAAAAAAAAAAACTCAAAACAAATGTATCTAAGTCGGGTCGTCGCGTACAAAACGAATCTTTGAGATGCTTGTGGTATGTGACTAAATATAATTCGGTGCGCAATGATGACAGCGAAGAGCGAGAGGAAGGGCTTGAATATTCGAGGTGTGATTCGCTTTTCGTCGCATCTGTGGGCTGTCAGTGACGTCAGCATCTGTCCGCCATTATTATTTTCTTATCAGATAAGATCAAAGAGCTTGCCTTCTCCTTCTCTTGACTTTTGGCCTTTTCCTTAAGCATAAGAACTTATATTTTTACTCTTCCTTCTAGTCTCTGTTTTTAGGTATAATAGGGATTTTCTACCCATATGATCATATCTAGAATTTTAATTATTTTTTCACTATTATTTATGAAAAATAATAAAATTAAAATAAATTTAAAATAAATTAATTTTATTCAAACAATTTAAGTTAATTAACATAAAATATAATTAAAATTGATCAATTCTATCTAATATTTTCAAAACAAACTCGAAGTTAAACCAGTCAGACAAGAGATTTAAAGTTTAAAGAGATTAGACCGTTATAAAACCATTCAAGATCGAATAAAATTAAAGAACTTAAAATATGATAATAGGTTCTTAAATAAAAATTTATATATTTATTTTAATTTATAAGAAATTGATAATTTAAAAAAATTGAATGATTAATTAATAAATTGATTAATTTTTAACAACAATAGTTGTTAAAATTGAATTGAAAAATTAAACGGTTCAAAAATTTTATGATTAAATCGGCAAAATTGATTATATTTTTTAATCATTAAGTAACCAACTCAAAATAATTCAAATAAAATAAACTTATTTTGTAAATATGATTAAAAAAAATTAATTATATTAATTGGATTTTTAATCCCAATCTTTATGTATTTAAATCTTATCCTTTGAAGTTTGGCATCTGTGTCATGTCCACAAAACAATCAAATCATTAGTCTGATCATACTTGATTGCATGTATGATTACCTTCTGTGATATTACGTGGAAAAAACATATTAAAAATATTCTGAAATTTATATTAAATATTATTTAATTAATTCCTTTTTATATTGGAGGCAAAACTTCATTTATAGATTTTTAATTATCATTTTTATTATAATACATTAAATTCTGTTATCTATCCAAGTTAACTTTATTATATTTCTTATACAATTAAAGTAAAATTAGATTTTGTAATACGTTATACGATCTTATTACATACTCATGATCAACATGAAAGAATTAAAAACAAAAATAACGCGAAATACCTGATTTTCGTTCCATCTTTAACTTTAATGTCGATTCCGAGCTCCAAATGATCACGAATCTTTCAAGATATTACGGAAAGTGTTTCTCGACACAAGATTTAGGACTTTCTACAATTTTCCCAATACATAAACTCTCTTAATAGGTCGGAAACAGAGCTGTTCTCAATATTTTATAGCCCTGGATAAAATAAAAAAGTTCCTATTTTTACTTATTTTTGGGCCTTCATATAGAATAAAAATAAACAAAATATAGGTCATTTTTTAAGTTAAGAGTAGGCCCTGTTTTGTTTCATTTTATTTTTTATAAGGATAAAAATAAACCTTATTTTATCATTTATAAGGACGAGTCTTGAGCAAGTTCCTACCCCGCTCTTATTAGGGTCGGCCCTGGTCAGAGATTCTTTATACTTACGATTGATATTAACAATTGTAGGAGACCTTAACCTTTATATAGCTTTTATATTAGGCTTTCCATCACAAGGTCAATATGGTTCTGGTTTACACTAACTGTGATTCATTTTCTACGAGGATTTCTACTCATTGATTTATATCGTTTATTGAGTCACTTTATTATCTTTATCTAGATTAAATTACGCAACTTAACTAATAATTTATTTACAAATCGAAAAATGTAATTAATAATTGTCCAACTTTATAAAAAAGGACAAAATTATCCAACAGGTTCAACTTAAACTAAATTATAATATATGATTATAAAAACTTATGACTAAAATTTTTTAATATAGCCAATCCAGGAAATACAATAAAGCAAGAATAATGTCACTAGCGTAATTAATTATTAATTACTGCATATCAAAATATTTATAAAATATTGTCTCAAATTGATTTATATTAATTAGTATATTAGTGGGTGCCATTGGAATTTGGAATGTACCTGGGGTCTGTCAAATGAGTGGATAGGGTTGGTGGAATCTCGTGAGCGTGAGTGCCACGCGTCGTGTGATCAGGTCTCTGCTATGCTGCCTTTTCATGCCCTGAAAGGTCAGCCTTCTCGTCCTCTAATTTAATACTTAACTTTCTTACTTATTGTTTCTTTCACCCACTCAAGGTGGCGCGTGTATTGACTTCCCTCCCTTTAACTTCAAATACAAATTTTTTTGGATAAATACTTTATTAAAGTAATAACTTAAAATTAAGTAGCATTTTTGTTCTAATTAATATTTATATGTATAATATAATTCGATTTTGAAGAGATTTAATGGTAATTTTACTATTAAATATTAAGTGTATGATAAACTATTACTTACTGTTAAGTAATGTTTTAAAAATTAATAAAATAAGATAAATATTAAACCTAATAAAATTGATCCAAGATTAAATAAAATATTATTAAATGAAACTGTACTTACCCATCTAATAAACTAAACTTTAATTGAAAAAGAATAATTTTATTAATTTATTTTAGTTTATACAAATTAATTAATTTGAAAAACCAACCAACAAATTAATAAATTGATCAATTTTAACATTAAATGATATTAAAATAAAAAAATAGACTAGAAGTTAAACCGATAAGACAAAAGATTTAACGTTTTAAAAGTTCAATCGGTATTTGATTGTCATAAAATTGATTAAAGATTGAATAAAATTAAATAATTTGAAATATTATTTAAAGAGACTGTCCTTATTTATTGAATAATTTGAAGTTCAATTAACAAAGATATTGTTAAATAAAAATTAATTGATTTATTTTAGTTTGTAAGAACTTATTAATTTACAAAAATTGACAGATTAATTAATAAACTAATCGGTTGTTAACAATAAGAGTTATTAAAGTAAATCGAATCAAAATATTAAAAAATTAATTACTTCATAATTTTTATTGTTAAATCGAGTAAGCTGAATGAAATTAAAATTAATTACTTTAGTGGGCTTGCACTCATCTTCGTCGGCAGAAGGATTTTCGACACATGCTTTCACGGTTAATTCTTTCTGCCATTGTTTATTTTCTTTAGTACGAGAGAAATAACTTCATCTTTAGTAGGCAACATCAATCACCTGATAATATTATTGAGGATATCTTCGAGCTCATCCATTCTCAGCTTCTCGGTCTCGAGACTCGTCTTCAGATACCTGATCTTCAACGACATATATGGAGACTTTCCACATAGTTGTTTTTGTTTTATTTTGAGAGCTGCCTGTGGCTTATTTGTTTTATTTTTGAGAGCCGCCTGTAACTTACGTGTTTAATTTGTATATAGTTTTAGAGTGCTTTTTTTTTGCCTCTTTTTTCTTGTGTGAACCCTCCCTTTTATTAATCTAGTTGTTATTCTCTTTAAAAAGAAGTGTATGAGTTCACTAATCCCCCCCTCAATAAATAAGGACAGTCTCTTTAAAAATTAATTGATTTATTTTAGTTTGTAAGAACTTATTAATTTACAAAAATTGACAGATTAATTAATAAACTAAT
>JANTPM010000001.1:500914-518342 GCA_025434745.1 Erythroxylum divaricatum
CGGTTGGAGCGTTACTTTGAGTTGAATGGGGTGACACAGGAACGATGGTTATCAGCAGCGGCGGTCTGCATGGAAGGAGAAGCTCTGAGTTGGTACCAGTGGAGACAGAACTGGTCACCATTAGCGGAATGGACATCGTTTAAGAGGGCGGTGATTCGACGATTTGGGAGTTCAACGGCGGGGAATCCTCTAGCGGAGCTACTGAAAATTCAACAGACGGGGACGGTAGCTGATTATAATCAGCGATTTGAGGTGGTAACGTCGATGCTGAAAGACGTCTCGATGGAGGTGGTGATGACTGCCTACGTCAATGGTCTGAAGGAAGACATAAGTGCTGAAGTGTTGATGGTCCAACCCGAGTCGTTGGTGCAGGTGATGGAGTTGGCCCAGATGACAGAAGACCGAAATTGGGCCCTGTTAGAACAGTCCTCCAGAAACAACAAAAATCTGAGAGTCATGGGAGGGTTGGGATTGTCGGGTTCTCAAAATTGGGGCGTGAAGAGAACTCTTTCGGTTAGCCCTAACCCGACGATCACACCTTGGAGCCCTAATCGTAAGCCGACCAAAGAAGGGAAGCCATCGATTTCGGCGGTGAGTTCCAACGCCAGAACGGTTCCAGCGCAAGGTCGATCACCAGAGCAATGGGGGTCTAGCTCAACGGGAGAGGGCCGACGAGTCTTCCGAAGAGAACAGACCTTCCCTTTCAAACGGCTGACGACTGAAGAACTACAACGTAAGAGGATGCAGGGACTGTGTTACCGATGTGATGGGAGGTATACACCTGGGCATGTGTGTGGTGAGAAACAATTTCATGTTCTCCTAGCGGATGAAGAGCAACCGATGGAACTACAGGAAGAAGAGGAAGAGCTGATTAACCAGGTGATGAGCTTACAACCCTATCTGGCCGCAGAAATTACTCCGACTACGTCCGAATTGGAGTTATCGGCTACCTCTCTTAAAGGGATAGTGGGTCCACAAACCCTAAAACTTCGTGGGACTATTGCTGAAACAGATGTCGTAATTTTGGTGGATAGTGGAGCGTCTCATAATTTCATCCGAAGAGGGTTGGTCGCAGATTTGAGGGTGGTGGTGAGTCCCACGAGCCCTTTCAAAATAAGATTGGGTAATGATTGCCGTGTGCAAAGTGTAGGAATTTGCAAGGGGATAGAACTCCAGATACAAGGAATGATGGTGAAGCAAGATTTTTTTCCATTTGAGATGCAGAGTGTCGATGTTATTCTTGGAGTGGCATGGCTGGAGACTTTAGGAGACATCTTGCTCAATTGGAAGAAGCAGATTATGACGTTCCATTATAGGGGACAGAAGATCAAATTGTATGGGGTGACAACCTCGAAGGCTAAGATAACTTCACTCAAAACCGCTGTCAAACTCTTACAACATGGAGCAGAAGGCTTCCTTGTGGAATGTGGAGGACAGGAGGAATCAAATGAAGAATTGGTGGGAGAGGAAAGGGAGGTACTGAAGCTGGAGAGGGGACAGAGTGACTACCATGAAGATGCTACGGTTGGGGAAGAAGTCCAGAAGGTATTGCTACATTTCAGAAGAGTTTTTGAGCCTGCTACTCAACTCCCACCGTACAGACCAACTGATCATGCCATCCAGTTGGAACCTGGCTCCAAACCACCAAATGTTAGACCCTACAGGTATCCATACTATCAGAAAAATGAGATTGAGAAGTTGATTAAGGATATGTTAGATTCAGGTGCCTAGCACTAGTCCTTATTCCAGTCCAGTGTTGTTAGTGAGAAAGAAGGATGGAGGGTGGAGATTGTGTGTAGATTATATGGCCTTGAATAAGTTGACAATACCTGATAAATACCCAATTCCTTGTATTGATGAGATTTTTGATGAATTATGAGGGTCCAAGATTTTTTCTAAGATTGATTTGAAGTCGGGGTACCATCAAATCAGAGTAAAAGAGGGTGACATAGCCAAGACGACCTTTCGTACGCATGAGGGGCACTATGAATTCATGGTAATGCCTTTCGGCCTTATGAATGCTCCTGCAACCTTTCAATCCCTTATGCATGAATTGTTCAAACCTCATCTTAGAAAATTCATCCTAGTTTTCTTCGATGATATACTGGTGTGTAGTGGAAGTTTAGAAGATCATTTGAATCACCTCCAAATAGTGCTTCAAATATTGAGTGAAAATCAGTTAGTGGCCAACTTGAAGAAGTACAGCTTTGGCAAGAACAGATTGGAGTACTTGGGGCATTATGTTTCAGAGGAAGGAGTTTCTGTAGATCCTAGCAAGATTGCAGCTGTTGTTAATTGGCCTGTTCCACAGGATGTTAGGGCACTGAGGGGCTTCTTGGGATTATCAGGCTACTACAGGAGATTTGTTAAGGGGTATGGGAGTATAGCAAAGCCACTCACAAATCTGTTATGCAAAGACAAGTTTCAGTGGAATGATTCAGCTCAGGAAGCATTTGAGACACTTAAACGTTTGCTGACTTCTACACCAGTACTGTCACTGCCAAACTTTTCCAAACCCTTTGTGGTTGAGACAGATGCATCAGGGGTGAGCATGGGGGCAGTGCTCATGCAGGAGGGTAGACCATTAGCTTATTTGAGTCAAGCATTTTCGGCTAGGAATCAGCTGAAACCAGTTTATGAAAGAGAATTGATGGCTATTGTTTGGGCAGTACAGAAATGGAGACACTATTTGATGGGTAGACATTTTACCATACGGATTGACCAAAAGAGCTTGCATTTTTTGACTGATCAAAGGCTGTTAGGGGAGGAATAACAGAAATGGGTTACAAAGTTACTAGGATTCAAGTTCGATATAATTTATAAACCAGGGGCTGAAAACCAAGTTGCAGATGCATTGTCTAGAAAAGCTGAAATTGAGTGTAGGGCTTTAAGCATGGGGTTTCATGAAGAGTTGACTCAACTTGAAGACATAGTGCAGCAAGATTCCAAACTAAGGGGCATCATACAGGATTTATTGTTGAAACCAGAAAGTCATCCCCCATTTAAGATGATAGGGGTGAGACTTTTCTATGACAACAGATTGGTCTTGCCTGCAAAAGGCCCCCATATACAGAAGTTGATTAGAGAGTTTCACTCAACTCCAATAGGAGGGCATTCGGGTTATTTCAGGACTTATAAAAGATTAGCTAATGTGGTATATTGGACAGGGATGAAATCAGATGTGAAACAATTCATCATGAGTTGTGATGTGTGTCAAAAGAATAAATATTTAGCCCTGAAACCCGTTGGTCTTCTCCAACCCTTACCTATCCCGAATCAGGTATGGGAAGAAATCTCTATGGATTTTATATGTGGATTACCTAAAGCATCAGGTGTGGATACTATATTAGTCATTGTCGATAGGTTGACTAAGTTCGGTCACTTCATTGCCCTCAAACATCCTTACACTGCAAAGCAAGTGGCTGCCATCTTTGTTAAAGAAGTAGTGCGACTCCACGGTTTTCCTAGAGTAATTGTGTCAGATAGGGACCGACTCTTCATGAGTACCTTCTGGAAAGAGTTGTTCAGACAATCGGGCACTAAATTACACATGAGTTTTGCTTACCATCCACAGACGGATGGTCAAACAGAGGTAGTGAACAGATGTTTGGAGACTTATTTAAGATATTTTGTCAGTAATCATCCCAAGGAGTGGCCTCAGTGGCTGAGTTGGGCAGAATATTGGTTTAATACCACCTACAATAGTGCAATTGGAATGTCACCCTTCAAAGCACTCTATGGCCGAGAACCACCCACTCTTCTCAAGTACACTGATGAGGGATCTTTAGTGGAAGACATCAATCAACAATTAATGGACAGAAATCAAATTCTTGAGGAGCTGAAGTCTAATTTGCTGAGAGCACAACAGCAGATGAAAAAGTATGCAGATTCCAAAAGAAGGCCGATGAATTTTGAGGTAGGTGATCTGGTTTATTTAAAATTGCAGCCTTACAGATTTAAATCCTTAGTCGTCAAGAACAATGAAAAGCTTAGTCCAAGGTATTATGGACCTTATCCGATCACTGCCAAGATTGGGGAAGCAGCCTATCAAGTTCAACTCCCAACGACTACCAAGATTCATGACATTTTTCATGTATCCCAACTTAAGAGAGCTATTGCTCCTCTTGCACAATCTCAGCCATTGCCTTCTTTTCTGGAGGAAGATATGCAACTGAAGGTGGAACCAGCAGCCTTAGTGGGAGTTCGCAGAAGAATTAATGGGGAATTGGAAGTCTTAATCCGATGGAAGGATTTACCAGATTTTGAGACCACATGGGAGAAGTTTGATTTCATCAATAATCAGTTTCCTTCCTTCCACCTTGTTGAGACTAGGTTCCAGCAGAAATATAGTAAGAAGAGGGGGGATATGAAAGGGGGGTAATACGGGTAATATGTGAAGAGTGGTGAGGGTAAATTGGGGTGTATGAGGGAGAGATGAGTGATGTGCGAGTTAGTTAGCGGGAGGGAATATATGGTTGTTAGAGATAGAATGATAGGATTCAGTTATGATATTGTGATTGGTAATTGTATGGAGGTTCAGCTAGCCCTCTGAGTCTAGCTAGGGAATAATAGCTTCGAGTATCCCATTCATCTTTTCTTCATTCTTGTTCTTATTCTGTGCTGTGTGTGCGTTTGCTGAAGTGCAGGTCTTGGTGTTTGGAGTTGAATTACTGTTAGAGGAGGTAGTCCCTAACACAACGCCAGGACCTCAATTCAATTTCGTATGGTACAAGGAAATATTAAGACAGCAAGAACTGTTCATTGTATCTACGGTTTCAGTTCAAAAGCATAATATAAAATGGCCACTAACAACTTCGGTATCCAGAATTACTGAATTTATTGAACACATTTTAACTACATGTATTCTTGTTCCAAACTATGTAAATATTCAGCACTGAATGTCAATGTACCCAAACAGAAAATGAACACTGAAGTGTGCACAATTATAGTTGAGAAAAATAGTTAATTTAACAGCAGCACATGAAATTACAAAATAAATGAAGAAACAAGAACTTACATTCAAGTAGACTGTCACATCAATGTTTATTATATCACCATCCTGCATCGGGGTCGATAATTACTAACAGTTCACAAGCATGTCAAGAAACCATCAACAGACAAACCTGCAGCTGACGAGAATCAGGTATCCCGTGGCACATGCACTCATTAACTGAAGTACACACACTCTTTGGAAATCCTCCATAACCAAGAGGTGAGGGGTAAGCACCAGCCTCGATGATCATCTGGTGCACAGCTTTGTCGATCTCATCCGTTGTCACTGACGGCTGTTAGGATGTTAAAATGGGTAAATGTAACGTAAACACATATGCTCATAGAAAAGCTCATGGTATCATCTGATAGCAAGAACTTCAAGCTTGCCAAAGGACAAAATTACAATCTTCAGCTCATTCAATGGCATCCACCACAAGAACATTATCCAACTCATCATTCAAATCACCAAAAAAAAGCGTTGTCATCCATGAACTATACAGATTCCTTGCCGCCCCAGATCAAATTACATTAAGAGAACACAAAATTCTTACCTTAACCAATGTTCCAGCGAAATTCAAAACACGAGCAGCAAGCTCGCAAGCAGCTTTCATTCTCACAATGGCTTCAGAATCATGAAACTGATGCTCACTCGAAAGCTCCGGCAACTCCTTGGTATCAGCATAAGGAGGTCTAGGTATGTGGTCGGGAACAGGTAACGGCGGCGACACCCTTCCACGCCTCAAAGGTGGAACCTTTCCAAACTTCTTCGTAAGTTGCATCTCTCGCTCTCTAGTTTTCACAATCGAACAATCAAAAAAAGAAAAAGAAAAAACCAAAGCTTTTTTCACGTGAATTGCAATATCCAATACCATTTACCTCCTGATTCTCATCGCTTCTTCCAGGCCCGATATCTTCTTCGAGTACACAACAAGTGACCGTGGTCTATGCAATTTGTTTCCTGAAGTGAACACATAAGTACGAGCACACAGGTACATAAGAACATACAGAAGCTGTATCTGGTAATGGTGATAAAAAACCATAGGAAATGATGAGGAGTGAAGAAAGTGAGAATCTTTGACAAAATTTACCAGAGACAGTAGGATAGAAAGTAAGTGGAGCTCCCATGAAAAGGGTCGACTTTGGCCATGATGATGATAACGAAGACTGGCTAGTTAAGGAACATGAGAGCTTTAGAGAAGCAGAGTTGAGTGAAGCACCGAAACCCATTACTCCTCGTAACGCAAATCTTCAAGAAAGACGCAGTAGGAGGGAAATGTGAAGACGAGAAAGACATTGAAGAACAAAAAATCTACCAGAACTGAGTCTGGGCTTAGGCTCATGTCTTTCTAGGCCTACTCTTCTCGTTTTTCTCGGTCTTGGACTTCGGCTTCGAACCCAACTCAAGAAAGACATTTGTTTGTTTGCTTGAGTTCAACTTTAATTAGTTTACATTATTAAAAATGATATTATTTGAAAATTAACTTTTAAAATAAATTTGTTTTAATTTGTAAAATTTTTATAAAACTTATAAACTAAAATTATTAATTTTCCTTCAAACTTCAATTTTTTTCAGTTTCAAATTATTTAATTTTATTCAATCTTTAATCGGTTTTATCACTTTATGACAATATAATATTAGTTGAACTTTTAACTTTCGGTTCAATTTTTAAAACATTAAATATAATAATATCAAATAGGGTAATTAATGAAAAGCCAAATCGATCTGACTAATTTAATTATAAAATTTTAAACCAATCAATTTTTTAGTTTAATTTTTAACTTTAATAACCCTTATTATTAAAAATTGAGCGGTATATTAATTAATCAACCGGTTTTAATAAATTAATTAATTTTCATAAACTAAAATAAACCAACAATTTTTCATTTAAGAGTCTTTTTTTAATTAAATTTTAATTTCTTCAATAAGTAAAAATAGTTTCTTTATTTAATCTTATTTTAACTCTTTAATTTGGTTCAAAATTTTTTAAATATCAGTTTTAGAATTGTGTTATACTAATTAAACTCTTAAACAGTACATCTCTTATCTTATCAAATTAATTTTCGATCTAATTTTTTTAAAAATGGCAATACAGTGAATTGTTTGAATTAATTTGAGTTATACTCTGTTTGGATTTTCTAAATTTATTATGTAATAGAAGGTTGAAAAGTTATTCTTAACTTTCCGCTCGAGAAATTTTGTGCATAATTTTTTCGTATAAATTTTCGAACTTTGCCTTTTAGGCAATACATTTCTTTTCTTACTGATATAATTTTTAATCTAATTTTTAAAAAAAAGTAATATAGTGAATAGTTTGAATTACTCTAAGTTATACCGTCTTTGAAATTTCTAAATTTCAGAACAAACAAATTTGCAGTCAAATGTGGGTTCGATAGTTCTTGAGATCCAACATCGACGCTTGAATTTTCAAACTCAAACTTTAGGGAACAGGACAATGTCCATAGCTTTGGCAGTGATGATCAGTCAATGAAAGAAAAGTAAACGGTAGAGATGAAAGCGGAAGAAGAAACAAAAAACACAAGCACGACACATTGTCACCGACAAGTATTGTCAAAAGGAGAAATTAGGAAATAAATACGTTTATAATTTAAGAAATATTTAAAAAGAATTTTAATCTTCTACAAAATTTTTAAAGAAAATTACAACACCTATTTAATTTATTATTAGTATTAGTATTTTTATGTATCTTTTTTATATTACTTTTTTTATATGTATATACATATATTTAGAATTTTGTAATATCTTAATAACGCATTTGTATGTGGTCTATCGGAAACAACATTTTTACCTAGTAGAGATAAAGATGTGTACTATAGAATGTTTCCAAATCTCGGATATTTTCATTGAATACTGTTGTTGTTGTTGTAGTAGTACGAGACTTGGGCAATCAGATAATAGTTATATAACAATTCAACTTAACTTTAAATCCAAATTGAAATAGTTGAATAGGATCAAAAATTAGTATTTTATTATAATTAATTTAAATTATTAATTTAAATCAAATTTAATTAGCTTAGTTCAGTTTTAATAAATAAATTGAATTATCATGTCAGTGATATTTGAGTAATTTATATATGATATTTATGATAATATTTTAAAAATTGAACCAGAAGTTAAATTAAGAAAGTAAGAAATTTAAAATTTTAAGATCCAACTGATATTAAACTGTTATAAGATCGATTAAAAGTTTGATAAAATTAAAGAATTTAAAATATAATTGAAAGTGTAAAAAATGAGAGTTTTAAATGCAAAATAATTAATTTATTTTTGTTTATAAAAATCAATTAATTCATAAAAATATATCAATCAATTATTAAACCGATCAGTTTTTAACAAACAAAATTTATCATTGAAGGCTTGATAAGTGTTACAAAACTGACATCATTTGGTTACTTTTCAAAACGTTGTCATTTACATTAACAATTTGAGTTCCACTACGGAAGATGACATACAATTATCGACTATATTATCGAATACCGACAAAAAGGTTCGTCGGTAAATATTCTTTTATTTTCCAGACAACTTCACCGACGGATGTAATATTTTCGTCAATAATTAGCGACGTTTTCTGTTTCGTTAGTATTTCATACTTTTCTTACAGTGGAAGTCGTTTTTGGAAAGTTGATAGCTTTAAAGTTTATACGGTTGAAATGGTCAAACCAATTTAGTTTATAGATTAAGTCCAAATGTTATTATTCTCAAATTACTGTTCAATCTCGTTAAATTAAATCAAGTTGGTTTTAAACAAAACGTGATTTAGAGATGAGAGACAGCTAACGGAGGCTTAACTGTTAAATCCATAAGATTCCTGTACCTCTGGAACTTGCCAGGAAAGAGCTGACTTGTCTGAAGAGAACAGCATCTGATTATAATATCGGATGTTGCTTGCAGGGGTGACTTCTTGGTGCTGGAGAGACGAATCGTTAAAACAAGTTATCGTGTGAAATCATCTTTGACTAATGAGATTAATTAATATTTCTTGACATTGCAAGCTCATGTTTATCAAGTGTTGACATTTTGTATGAAGATGACTTACTTTGGCATCACAAATTGCATGTCCATAACGTGTGATTATGTCGTTAAGCTTTTCATTAATGTGGTCATTATCACGTGCCTGTCATATATTATATATATTATATTTTAAAGTTTTTGATATTTTTAATTTTTAAATAATAAAATCCTTATATAGTAAAAATATAATATGCAGTAATCATGTTTGGAAAACATGAATTGTGGTTAGGTTGGTTGTGCTAGGTCTAAGCTCAGACGCAGAGCGGCGCATAAGCCGATCGGCCAATCCGTTAAGGATTGACCTAATTCTCACAGGTAATAATCATATAAATTCGTTACCTCATCATGAAAAGGTACGATTTCCAAGAACCCTAATTTTTATTACTCACCAGCCACCAAAATTTTAAAAATGACTGGCTTGAGTGTCGAAGGGACCTACCGAATATCAATCCCGGGCGTGCCTTTATTATTTTGCAGGAATCTTCGAATCAGAATCAGTCAATCTCATGGATCCAAGTGGCAGTGCCCAGCTCCACCAGAATCCGACAGAACCAATTTGAAAATTAAAACATTTTAATTTTATCATTACTTTTAAAGTTCTTATTAATATTACAAAATTAAGTAAAGTTTTTTTATAATTAACCTTAAAAATATTAATTGATAGATAGGTATTTAAAATCTAATACTAATAAAATTAACTCTTTGTTTAGTAAACTTTATTGAGGTGGTACATTTTTTTATTATCATATTAACAAAAATTCAAGTTATTAGGAGCCTCCTTATCTCCATTTTTTAAGTTTTTACAAAATCTCAAGTTTTTGGTAAAAGGATTAAATAAATTATAAAATGTTAACTTAAATTCCAATTTAAATTAAGTTTTTTTAAAAAAATTTAATACTATTTTTAGTAATTTAAACTAATAAAAACTTAAATAAATGAACTACTTCTCAATTGGTCCATCCCCTGTTACGATGAGATCACCCTCCAAGTCCATAACACATTAATTTATTAATTTGAAGTTGCTTTTGGTAGGAAAGCGAGTACATGAATATTAAATTAAAAAAAAAACACGTTTCTCTAATTAAATAATTAAATCATGGTTAGTCTTTAATTTTGTTCTTAATATCCATGCTAGTTTAATCTCCCACTTGCATTGCAAATATCCAAAAAGATACTTCAAAAGATGATCTTGATCTACTCATAAAAATCAAGTTAAAGCGTTATTTGAATTGAGTTCGTCTTACAATTAATTATGAATCATTAACTCGTTAATGTATAATTTAAAAATGATTATGTATGCTTGATATTTTACTTAGTGCGCATTTTCTTTTATTAAAAACATATTACCATCATTTGGTGTTTTGAATCTTTTATGTTCTTTTTAAGGTAGGTTAAAAGCAATATGAACATGCAATGAAGATTAACTAAAGTTATGCACTTTTTGCTATGTATATATGTGAGATGAAGAAGTGTTGTCACCCACTTGGCCTAACCTTTTAGAAGACAAAAAGCTTCACTTCACACCTCCTCTCCACCTCATGGGGACTTATTTTGTCAAACACATAACAACACTAATAATTAACAATTTCAATAGCACATAGTCTTATTGTTAAGACGGAGTTAGCCCGCCTACAGGATTTTCTCGAAAAAAAAGTTAACACGGGATAAATCGAGAATTAATTTTTAAGACTATTTTTTTCTTCGTTAAATTTGTTACGTATCCAAATTAAGTAAGAACATCAACAAATTATGTAATTAAAGAAGAACACAGAACAAATTGAGAGTTACCAAATTCTAAAATGGCTTTTTTCCATTGAATTTGTTACATGTCCTAATTATTTTGATTCTTTTTCTTTTTTTTTCTTTCCCTTTAGTCTTGTAATATACACTTCACCTTTTTTGCAACTTGAAACTACACCACCTTACCCCATTTCCAAACCTACTCTCCTCCTACAAACCCTTTTGTTAACATTCACAAAACCTAAAAAAGAAAAAACTCAAAAAAAAAGGAAAAGATTACAAATTAAATGCTACAAAGCTCCAATGATCCTCTGCTTTTTGGTGCACTCTATTGTCAAGAGCTCCATTTCTCTGTTCCTTTTTCTATTACACCCACCTCCAATGGTAGTACTATCCATTGATGGCACATTAAAGATGTTGACTCCAAACAACCTAAACATCGGACCCGGTTGAACCGGCCTGCACACTTGGTTCGACCCGGTTCTGGTCTGCCAATCAATATAAAGCTGCTTAACCGGTCCGGTCGATCTCTGAAAAATAACAGTATCACCGGCTTTCAGGTTCTTCTCCTTCACGAACCGGCTCCACCCTTTCGTCAACACATAGCTCTGGCTGCTGTTCCAGTAGGAGTACCGGAACCTCCACACTTTTCCTGTAACATCCTCGAAGTTCAACAACAACCCTTTGGTGCTATTGCTATTTCCGCTCTGCAATGGAAAGTGCTTCTCTGCGTGTTGTTTTGGTATCACCAACCGGTTCAACTTTCCGACGTCGCTCGGTGTCACGGCTTTTTCGAAGAGCTGTTCTCGTTCTTTGCAGACGCTGTCCGAGAAACCGTAGATCGCTCCGCCATTGTTATGAGCTCCCGGGGTTCTCAGCGGTTTTCCATTGTAGTTCCGTTTACTCTGCTCGAGTTCATCGTTGTACGTGTGCTTTCTCAACATGTCAAGGATTTCAGCTTTGGAATGGGAGTTCAAGAACGCGGCTTCAATCTCACCATCCTCGTCGGACACCTCGGCTGCTTGTTTGAAGTTGGTGACAGCGTCACGGCCGCGAAACCTCTGTGCCGCGATGTCATAGGCTCTGGCGGCTTCATCTTCTTCGTTAAACGTCCCGAGCCAAACGCGTTGGTGCTTCTCGTAAATCTGAGCACCCCAACGACCGTTAGGCTGAGGAACAACTCCTTTGTACTTGGAACTCGGGAGTTTTCGGGACTCCGCTTCAACGCCGGACTCCGAGTCGAGAATCACGCTTGTTCCACTTCCGACGCGGCAGAGAGACACGGGAGACTTGGTCTGGGGTGGGAAAGGAGAGAGGGTCGGTGGGGAAACAGAAATGGAGTCGCTTGTTGTGCTCTCATCTATACAACTTCCATCCATTTTTTCAGAACTTAGAAAGCTTAAGCTTTGGAAAGAGAAGGTGATGAGGTGTTTTTGTTGACTAAAAGAGAAGGGTATGAATTGTGTTGCATGACAACATTTGAGTATATATAGGAACTTGGCCAAGCTTAAGCATTTATTATATTATATATTATATATATTTATTGTAATATGGAGGTGTAAGGATTGGGGAGATGTGGGATTGTGGGTAAGGTGGGTCAACACAAGAGGAAGAGGCATGGTAAGTCACTAGGAAGATTCATCCTTTTCTTGGGAGATATAAACAACTAAATAGGAAGATTCATACTTGGAGATCAGATGAGAAGGAGATAGGACCTACAACAAGTTGATGGGTTCACATGACTGTGGACCTTGTGTTTAGTTCAAGTTCATCCCCCCTGAGCTTTGATGCTTCTTCTCACTCCTATTCACATACATCTTTCAAATGTTTATTAGATAAATCATCAAATTTATAAATTATATATATATATATATTAAAGAACTAAATTTAAGTGATTTATTATATACAATATGTCAATACATAATGTTTTATTATAAATTTAGGTGACAAACTCGATTTAAGTATAAAATTTATAAAACATATTTATATACGTAAAAATTAACGTATTCATTGCAAAAGGCTCTCGGTTTTATCATGTATGTTGGATTTAAAGCTAATCTTGTCATTTATAACTCTAATCAAAATTATAATAATAAGTGCTTACTTATGTTTCTATCAAAATCCAAATACATATTATATCCAATCCAAGTAGATATGGGAAAGGAGTTTACTTCCTCCTCCCACTAGATGGGTAATGGGGTCCTATTGATGAATGAATAGATAGATAGATGGGTGGATGGATGTGGATAGACATACATGAAGGACAATGAGGCTCATCAAACAAGAAATACCCTGTTTAAAAGGGTTATATACTTATATATATATATATACACATATATGTTAGTACTTGGTTTGGATTTGATTGGTTCTATTTCTACTTTTGTTTGTCTTATTGGCTAGGTTCACCCTAGCATCTTTCAAATCAATTGAATCACACCTTCCCTCACCTTAAAACTCATCAACCCATCTCTTGTCCATTAAACACTTGACATTTTCTTCCTTCCCCACACAACTTGTTATTTTTTATTATCTAAATTTTATAATTTTCTTTAAATTTTAATTTTGATATAAAATAAACAATATTAATAACAATCAATAAGAGTCTCTGACAAAAATTATGAAAATTTAATACTACGTAGTCTTACCTTATTTAACAAATAGATTTTTAAGATAGACTATTCGTTTATAATATATTCATTATTATAAAATATTTTAGTTTTATTTTAATAGCATTTTAAAATATATTTAATTAATTTTAACAATTTTCATGTAAAAGAAAAAATCTTTTATTACAATATATATAATATTAGTTATTCAAAAATCAAAGACATTTTACTTTTATGAAATAATTTCACAAAATTTGGTCAAATATCTTAATTATGAGATATCGTTTAGAAATAAAAAATATATTTTTTAGAATAAATACAATTACACTACAAACTTATATTTTTCTTATCTTTTTTCAAATGTCTCCGTCATTATTTTGTTCATGCATTATTATTATTATTATATTTTGTACGGACAAGTCCTGGATCTCTAGTGGCAGTGGGCCCACAAAAGGGCAAGTTGATAAAACCGAGTACTCTTCCCAGGTTCCCATCTCATACTCTATGGGTTGGATTATTATAAGCTAATGGGAAGGAATATTTATGCAATGCACGTTCTTTGTTTATATTATTTATCACAAAACATTATTCAGAAAAAGGAGAAATTAAAACAATAGATGTACGGTATTCTTGGTTCTTATCATACGGATCAGCTGTCTGTGACTCTGTATTCATGTTAATACATGGGCACCTCCATAGTTGTCCTAAGCAAAGTTTGGATTGTACACAATCACAAGAGAGAATTTATTTTAATCAAATTGGACTGGATTCTAAATATAGGTTAACTAGTAACAAACACCTAATCATATGGCCGTTGATTTGTTGTTATCCTCGTAACCTTCTAGTCAGGGTTTCCGGTTAATAGTCCTTGTGGTATATTGAAATAGACTATTAAGCTTTGTACCTGTTAGAATTTACAATGAATCTACAAACCTAAACGAGAAGTAAAATTAGACCACATACAAATTTAAGTAAGGTTTTATCTTAAAATCAATTGGTAATAGGTGGAGTTGTCCACTAGACTTATATATCAGTCTTCTTTTTTCTTTTTCTCCAATGTGGGACAAACTTTACTTTTTATATTTTAACATCATCCTCACATGTGGGTCTAACACATGACATAATTTATTATTTCGAGGTGTTAACGACTAACATAAAAGTAACTTACTCTGATACCACGTTAAAATTTACAATAAACCTAAAACCTATACGAGAAATAAAGTTATACCACGTACAAATTTAAGTGAGGTTCTATCGTAAAACTAATTAATAATAGATTGAGTTACCCACTAGATTTATATATTAGTCTTCTTTTCTCTCATTTTTACAAACTCTCACTTTTTATATTTCAACATAATCGACATAACTAATTTTAATGAATGATTTAACAATTTCACAAATTTTAATTAATAAATAAAAACTTGTCTTCTAGTATTTAACATTTGTATATATTTTGAAGAAGTCTATCACCTTTAATGGACCCTACCTTATGAATGTGATTGTAGATGTGATTTCTTTGATTTTTCAGATCTTATGATATGATGGATTGATGACAATTTCAACTCTAGCAACTGCTGGAGGTCATTGCACTTATAGCTGGGTCTTGTAACACAGCATATTTGCTGTTTAATAATAATAATGCACTTAACAGTAGATATGAAAGCTTAAAGGGACAAAGTTAAAGTGCAACATATCACAATAATGTGATTTTTAAGAAATTTATTACATGAATTCCACATTTTGAGTAACACATGTTTTGTAAGAAATTTAAATTAATAAAACAAGAAGTTAGAGATTCAGTCGATATTAAATCATTATATTATTAGTTAAAAATCAAATAAATTTGAATAATTTAAAATTTAATTAAAATGTCCTAATTAGTTAAAAATCAAAATTTAATAAAATGAAACTATTAAGTAAAAATTAATTAGTTTATAAAAATTAATTAGTTTATGAAAATTAATTGATTAATTAATAAATTGATTCGTTTTTAACAACAAAAATTATTAAACTAAATCAAACTGAAAAATTAGCTGATTTGAAGTTTTTATCATTTAAACGGATCAAAATGGTTTAATTTTTAAAAACTACCTTTTCTTTTTGGTGTATCAAAATTGTATTAGAATTAAAAATGTTTCGAATTCCCCTACTTATACTTTTTCAATCGAGCATATCGTACAGGGCTTGTCTAGTGCAGAGTACTCAATTAGCGTGATTTGCAGGTTATTATGTTAATCCGAGGATTCATCCAGTGCGTATCCAAAGGATAGCAACTGTGAATTCTTTAAAAAAAACTCTTTATTTATCAGGCAACTTATTTGGTTATAAACCAATTCAAACAATTCAACCTAAATGCTTAAATCTGACCAACATTTCGGTTGAGTTTTTAATTTTTCAATTAAAATTGCTTTAACAATTTTTATTGTTAAAAATCAATCAATTTATTAATTAATCAGACAAAAATCGATCAATTTATTAAATAATCAGTCAATTTAATAAACTCGTCGTTTTTTATAAACCAAAATAAACCAATTAAATTTTATTTAACATTCTCTCTTTTCAATTAAACTTTAAATTAATGGCACTCTCTTTTAATCTTATTTCAAATTCTTCACTTTTAATTAATCTTATAATTACCAATTGAACATTTTAAACCTTAAATTTCTTGTCTTACCAATTTAGCTATCCGGTTGGCTTTTAAGATATAACTTTTCATTCCCTTGTATAAAATATACTTAATTATCATTTGGCTTTCTTTCACTTTTCTTCCCTTTATTAATTAGTATATTAATTAATTCCCACCTCTCAGCTTTCCCTATATAATAACACAAAAAGAAATCCAGATTGATTTTGTTTACTGACGTAGGGATTCTCTTCTTAAGATTCTTGGTAATTAATAGGTTTAGCCACTTAATTATAAATTAATTAATGAACTAATCCATAATGATAGCCAATAAATGCATCACTTATCTACACTTTTCCTATCTTTTTTTAATACTACAAGATTAACTTACCAAGTTTAAACTATATTATCTTCTTATCTTAATACATCCACCTTCTTATTCCCACAAAACAACTAGCTTATTGGTCTACACTCGTAATTGATCATCAAAATGTTAGTGAAGAGAAAGCATAATTAGCTACTTAAATTACATAAATAAACAAAGAACTTTGGATAGAGCTTAATCACTAAATTAATGACAAGTTCTTTTTTTTTCCTTCTCTTAATCATCATCTTCGTTTAGAGAAAAGATAATATATTAAAAAGTGTAACTTTTTGAAAATTTTTAAGTTAATCATTATTTTTAAAAATTTACATATCTTTACTGATATAATTACTAAATAAACATTTTCGAAATATTTAATAAATGCGTCACATTAATAAAAACAATCTTTTGGCTTAATTTATATAATTGTTAAAAGATTACTCACTAAATTAAAAATTATAAAGGGTTGTGTTTTAATTTTTTGTTTATTTAGATAATTATCTTTTTTCCCCTTCGTTTTTTTAATGTATATTAGCTATCCCAATTTTTGCTAGACTAATCCTAAGCCCCCATCCTAAGAATCCTAGAGAAGGTAAATCTGGAACTTCAAAATTTATCAGGTTCTTACGTAGTTTGTACATTTTTGCACATAAGGAATCGTCACATACTGATTGGTCAACTGTTGATTGATCACCGACCCTACTCAGCATCAAGTTCCCCAGTAGCTCTAACTCTCAAACTGTCGTTAGAAGCGAGACATCTGTAATTGATCCGATAAAGGAGCATGCCCAGGGAGTTAGATAATCATTAACAGGGAAAATTTTGCTCTCCTCTTCTTTTTTGGTGACTCGAACTCAAAAATTCCTACAAAGGAGAACCTTAAATGAGGAGTTGAATCAATTAGATCAATCCTACTTGTTAAAAGATGTGAGTGAGAGATGCGACTTTTTTTTTTTTGTTACCCACAAGATGTTCTTGGAGGGTCCTAATTATGAGAAGACACTTTTAAATCATCCATATCCAGACTAATCCCTACTCGAGCTGAGCATGTCTCTTACAAAAGAAAAAGCTCT
>JANTPM010000001.1:562027-573315 GCA_025434745.1 Erythroxylum divaricatum
GACAAGTTACGTGTTGTATCGTGGGTGACATACTTTCGACTAATCCTCTACTAGGAGAGGGATGCAACCCTTAGGTGGGTACTCAAAAGTAGTGATGTCTAAAAGCAGCTGACTTGCAAAATTTGTGAACCAATTGGCACTACGATTATCTTCACGATAAATATGACGGATCAGAACAACCCAGTTACAGAAAAACAGTTCATAGATGTCCAACACAAAAAGGTTTAAGAAATTAGCCCGCGTTTGCGGAAAAGAGAGCAGGTCAATTACAGTACGCGAATCCACTTCCAAGACCATGTAACGTAGCAAGGGTTTATGTGATCACGACATTACCATGTTTTGTTCGTAAGGAATCAAACTTTTTATTTTTTGTACTTTTGAAATAATTGGAACTTGTACGTTAAAAATCCTCAATTTTTTGGCACTCGACAGGATCTCTTCTGTGAGATGTACCAAAGTGTCGACAACTTTACGAAACAATAAATTATGTGTACATAAAGTTAAATGTAGGGGGACCCAATGAATTTAAATTTTTTTATCATTTTGTGTTAATTAAATTGGTTTTGAGGATTAATTTTTATAAATTTATAATAAACATTATCACTTTTTTTTCCCCCAAAGAGTCTCTTTATTAGTTAGAAGTAAGGCTATGTACATTAAGCTTATGTTAAGTTTGATTTATACCAGTAGAGCTTTTATCAGTAGGGCTTTTTCTATGGATCTTTTTTTAGAAAAGTTGTTCTAAGAAACCAGTTGACTGTTTAACTGTCATTTAAAAAAGAGTTTTTTTTAAGAGCTTTATATAGTAGATTGTTTGGCAACAAAAAATTAAAACATTTTGTAATAAAAATTATTTCTGCATATAAATATTATTTAAAACATATTAAACAATATGTAAAGCATAATATATTAATTATTATATAATTTTAAATCATATGAATCATCAATAAAAATATATGAAACCAAATATTTTATATTGATTATAACATAAGTAAATTAATATTAAAAATAAATATTAAAATATATTTAAAAAGTCAAATAATATTATATAAATATTAAAATAAATATTCAAGTTGAATAAATACTTAAATACATAATAAGCAGAAAAATGAGTTTGTGAGTATTGTGAAAATTATGTGTAAAACATAAAGACAAAAAGGATTAAAAAAACTCATTAATTGATTTAAAAATTTTACCTAAAAAAGTCATTTGAGATACTTTTTTAAAAAACACCAAATTTAAATTTTTTAAAAAGTTATATTTTGACTGTCAAAAAAATCATATTTATTAAATAAGTATTTTTTATTTTACAGTTAAACACCTATTTTTTTAAAATGACTTTTGTGGTAGAAAAATGCTTATTAATCTCTCAAACAAAAAAGGACTAAAACTCTCTAGACTTTAATTTTTTATTAATTAGTTATTGTTGTTTGTATTATCACACTTTAATACCATGTTCAAAAGATACATTTATAAGCTTATAAGCGTAAAATTTTAAACGTTTGAGTCCTTGTTAAAATATTGAAAATAACCTTTCTATTAAGAGTAGAGATATATATTTAAGAACATCTTCAAATCTTAGGACAGGGCAGGTTTCTTGTCTTCCTTGAAATAGTAATGGTTATTTGAAGTTGTGACGTTGAGTGTCATGAATACCAAAGCACTAAACATTATCGTATCAATGTGCTCACTTTGTCTCCACAGGAAAAATGGAATGCTTGTGTCATTTTTTATGTACCTTGTACTCTGGTTCATGCTGATATACAATAGATTGATTAAAAAATAATAATAAGTGTTAGGATATATGCTATATATTTAAATAATTAATTTTGACATTATTTATTAATTGAACATATAAGATATTAATTAGATAATAACCTGGTTCAAAAGCTATATCAATAATCTTGTAGTTGTGATAGAATTTTATCTTGGATTGAAGTCTATTATCGTTACGGTAATTGATTTGTGTTTTGGGTAGATTTGTAGGTTTTATGGATAGATGAAAATAAAGTGACTTGGATGTTGTTTGGCTGAAATAGAATTCTCCTTGTTTGAGTGCACGTGCACGTATTTATTTAGAGATGAAGCAAATCTCATGTAGGCGTAGAATTACGACGGTGGATGGTGTGTTAATTGTTATTGGAAAAATATAGCTACATGTGCATATTTTTTTATAGCAGTAGAATTCAAAAGTTGTGTAGGTGTTCTTGCTCCAAAAGGTTGATCCCCAACTCCAAGGGCCCCCAGTCGTAGGCTCGACCATCACTGGAGGATTGAATCACGGTTTAAGCTTGGTCAACCCCCTAACAGAGCGGTCCACTGCCTCCCGTTGTTGCCAGCAGTCGAACCTAAGATCTTGCTCTAATTGACCCTGTTAATTTGCCAACCAAGCTACCCGCGCAGGCGTTGTATAGGTGTTCTTGCTTATAGTTGAGGAGTGCACTAGACGTAGGTGTTCTTGAAAAAGAAAACAATGCAGTGGACTTGAGTGTTCTTGAAAGAAAAAGAGTGTAGGGGGTGTTCGTAAATTGAAGTGTGCAGTGAGTATTCTTGAAAGAAAAAGAGTGTGTGCGTAAATTGAAGTGTGCAGTGGGTGTGTGATAATTAAAATAGTGGGTGAGTGAAAATGTGTTGATGTTGAAAACGTTTTCTCTATTTGAAGTGAATTGAAGTGAATCTCTAAGTTTCATGAAGTGTGGTCGTGGGTATGAATTTATGAAATAGTGAATATTGTCTGCGGTGAAGTAGGCACTGGTTATTAAATTGAAGAAACATTGCGACATATTTTTGTGAAGAAAAAGTTGGTTATGATGCAAAGTTTTAGCTGGATTATTTTGAGAAGATAAAAATTATAAGGAAGTCTTTCTTTTATCTCAAGTATATTGTTGTTCAATTTTTAGTTGATTAAATACTTTAGTTATTTTTTTATCAATTGTCGTTTAATTAAAAGTACTTTAGAAAAATCCTCAGTTGAGGTTAGTATGAGGCGGTCGTACTATTGAATGTGAAATTCTTTCATAAGAACCGAAGTGAACCGAAGTTAAGAGATAGTGTTAAAGATTGAGTGGTGTCGGCTCAGTAAAGTCTTGGATAAATCTATTGTACTTTGGTAAAAGTTATTAAGCTGAGTGAAGGTCTCGTAGATGTAAACAAGGTGTGCCGAACTGCATTACTAAATTTCTGGTATTTATTTATTTTTAATTTTCTTATTTTTCTGATTTTCTTTTGCTAAAAACGAATCGAAAAATTTGCGAAACTATTACCTCCCTTCGGTTTTTCAATAAGAATACAAACGATAATGTTTACTAAGTAACTTGAAGATAAAAAATTATTTTAATCACCAAATGATTGAAAGTATATTCTTGTTCTTTATATTACCAAATGAACAAAGAATTAAGGGACCATTTCACGTATAACTTTTATTATGTTCACATTATTTCAATTCCAAGGAACATAAAATGCATAGAATACACAGATTTACGTAACAACTAAGTTGTCTTCTTAATTTAAGAAATCAAATAACTCCATTAATGGTACGATTCACAAGCATCAGATCCAATGTATAAGGACAACGCTAAGGCACAAGAATTAGTTGCAGACTTACGAACATGCTCTGAGCTCATCACCAGAGACCGAGGAGAAATTAAGATATGGTCAAAAGGGAGTCTTCAAGCGGGAGTGATTCGTACGTTGTTAGTACAGGAATCACTAAATCTGGCAAGAAAGTTTGATGATCGTCGGTTCTTACTTCATTTGACAGAAGTGAAAGAGGAAAAAGATGAGGAAAGACAATGTAGACGTTGAATGAACAGGATTGAATACCTACCTCACCAACCAATCAATCAATCCACTTCCTTGAAGAGTCTCACCAACTCAAAATCTTTTTTTTTTTCCCTTTTTTTAATAACAGAACTTGTGCAGCCACCCACCAAGAAGAAGTCATGGAAGGACGTAAGTTTGGAGTGATGATAGTTGGAATCATGTTAGTTTTGTTGTTACATAAGAAAAACAAGCTTACTAGGTTTATCTATCATTGAGTGGAATACCAAAGCAATCAGATTTTGTAATCATGTAAACTTGTTTTTTCTTATGTAACAACAAAACTTACATTATTTTATAAAATTTAATTAGATTGGTAGATTTAACTATGAAAATCTTGAATCGACTGACTTTCTTGTTCAATTTTTTATCTTTCAGTTTGATTTAGTTTAATAATTTTTATTGTTAATTTTTTTAAACAATCTCTTTTTAATTAAACTTCAAATTTTTCAACAGATAAGGACAATCTCATTTAATTATATTTCAAAATTTTAATTTTATTCAATCTTTAACCAGTCTGATTGAACTTTTTAAACATTAAATTTCTTATCTTATCGATTTAACTTCTTATTCTGTTTTTAAAACATTGGTTATAAACTCATCCTAGTTCAACAATTTAAATTATTATAATGAGCTATAAGTCTATATAATTGTAATTATACTATAAAACATTTCTTCCACTAAAAAAATGTACACGAAAAGACGAAAAGATAAGGAAAAGATATTGATAACCATGTAAACCTTACATATAAAAATATTATAATATTTAGCTACGGGACCACGATTAGTTTATCTTGACAAATGTATGGCTGATAATTATTTTTTTATTTATTTGAGGAAACTTCGGATCAAACGGGCATACCTTTCTGAGGGTCTAATTTGCGCACCACCTCACAGGTGGGCCAAGCGGGCGCACCTCATCATTGAGGGCTCAACTAGTTCTCCATCTACAGGTAAAACTCCGGCTGTCACAGGCTCTTACAAGGGAGGCTAGCATGGAATTAAACCTGAGACCTAACCAAAGTCAAGCCCCGTTCTCAACCATTAAGCCACACCTCTTAAGGGCGCTGGTAATCATATGCCTACGTCTTTTTTCTTAGGAGTGGAACCGACATTAGACTTCGCCCCTAGTCTATGCAAGTTCCTTCGAAACAATCCTTAAAGGCTCCATTACAATGCAATATTTTTATTATGATGTAAAAGGCCTAGAAAATTTTAGATGCCTATAGTTTGAGATTTACGAGTGAGAAGAAGAGTTTAGGTAACGTGAACTAGAAAGAGTAGGAGAGGGAAAAGGGTCCTCATGTGTCACAATAAATAAGCTGAAGAGGCTTCGTACATAATTTAGTAGATGAAGTATGATCAGACTGGCACTTTTGAGTGATCGAAATAAGTTGAAGAGAGTTTCAGGTGGTGGAATGACTGAGACCTTGATGCCAGCTGTGTGGAGAAGCTTGATGAGCATTTAGTGCAATGAGATTTTGTAAAATGGTTGAGAGTCTTCAAAGGAAAGGATAGAGACTGTCGTGGATATTTCCTGTAAGAAGCGAAATCTTAATTAAAAGCTCCTTTATAATGGAATCGGAAGAATTAAATTCAATTAAGTAAGAATTATTTTTGTCAAACTTTGCAACATAAAGCAAATTAACAATAAATGAGGGACAATGAGGTTATTCTGTAATTGTAAATATCTATGCTAAGTCGGTAAGGTTAAGTAGACTGTTGAGAAGATAGGAAGGGCGTTATCATTGCTGACAACTATTTGGTCGTTAATTTTATATGGTTGAACTGAGTTAGTAAGATCAGAGTTCGGTGTCATGTAAGGGACGAGATCCTTTGTTCCATTACCCCTGTCCCAATTTTGTTCTAATCCATCTGAAACATTCATTTATGTGGGATGGAAGATTTGAGGGAGTCATGTAAGAGGAAGTAGGTGTATCCGAGCTCTATCCAATCATCTTCACGTTTAGTTCAAATCTCGATCCGAAAAAGTTTGATAATACGTAACTTAAATATATTTAAAAAACTAATAAATACTTAAAATAAAGTGATGATAAAGGCGTAGATGTTAATAGGGGTGTATTGTGTTGAATATTTACAGGTGAAAAGGAGTAGAATCATGTTGAGGGGTTAATTAATTATTTTTAGATTGCATAGACCGATGACCAATAACCCTCCGCTCTCCAGTAATTCCCCAATAAGCTGTACCTAGAATCATGTTGAGGGGTTAATTAATTATTTCTAGATTGCATACACCGATGACCAATAACCCTCCGCTCTCCAGTAATTCCCCAATAAGCTGTACCTATACGTTGCCCGATACTGCTACCCACCCAGACTCAGAGCCTCCCCGCAATGCTCCTGCCGACCATATGGTAAACAAGATCCGCCTTCGCGAACGCGACGAAGACCCACTGCCCCCACAGCCTTCTCCCCCTCCGGTCCCCCCTAATTATCGGGCCGCTGTCACTAGTCAATTACAATCCACACAATCCTAGCCAGAATGGCCACCAGAAGACCCAATCGAAATTGAAGAGAGAGACATCAACATCATACCTGGGGAATTCGGGCCTGGCCTTGAGCTCTCCGCCACCTTCAAAGGGCGACTTAACAAGCAGTGGGAACAGGCCATATTAGTCAAACTCCTGGGACGCCAAATTGGTTATGCGATGTTGAAGAACCGACTCTCCTCGCTGTGGAACCTCACAGACCCTATGAAGATTGTGGACATAGACAATGACTACTTCCTGATCAAATTCTTAGAACCTAAGGACTATGTTCACACACTTACGCAAGGGTCGTGGGTCCTCCTCGGTCAGGCCCTGTCGGTACAGCCCTGGCACCCCTCCTTCAGGCCATCTTCTGGTCAGATCTCACATATTGTCACCTGGGTGAGATTTCTCGAGTTGTCGGTGGCGCGCTATCATCCATCCATCCTCACCACGCTCGGCAATCTCGTCGGTCGTACGGTCAAGATCGAAACCACAACCCAATAGTCCCAGCGCGATCGTTTCGCTAGAGTGGCAGTCGACGTTGATATTAGCCAACCCCCTCTTTTCTATCGTGGAATTGGACGATGAACATATTAAAATAGCATATGAAGGCCTCCCACAAATCTGTTTCTCTTGTGGGCGTGTTGGTCACAGCACCTCCGACTGCCCCTCCCGACCTCATCCCACGGCTTCCCCCACAGCCCCTCCCTCAACTGAAACCTCGCCGGCCGTCCCTTCGGCCAACGCTTCCCAAACTGACACTACCGTTGCCCCCACCCAGGTGTACGGCCCTTGACTCCAAGCCCAACGCAGGAGCCGCTGTCCTTCAGCCCCCTCAACGGTCACAAGACGCGACACCTCTAGTACTTCCCCTGCTGCCACGTCGTCTGGATCTAGGTTCCAGCTTTTAGCCGAAGTTCCTCCCTCTACCAGCTCCCAGCCAGCGCCTCTGGCTTTCCACGTGAGCCCCCCAACCCCCTCTACTACCCGAAGCTTCAAAAAGAAAACGAAGGCTCCTCTTAACGCCTCCGCGTCGGGTCGGGTCGTCATCGCAGTGGGCCGGGCAACCCACTCGCCTGGGGCCTCTTCCAAAAAGGCTACGCCTTTCACTTCCCAGGCTTCCCCTGTCGTGGCCCAATCTCTTCCCCACTAGGCCCCTCCAGCTCCTCTAACCCAGCAGCCTTCACACCCAGTTCCCCCTGGCCAGCTCAACCCCAAGCCACCCTCCAAGCCCCCACACGCCCCCCTCCACACTACTATTATAATTCTTAAGCATTCTGATCTTATTTTTCAAGATCAGTCCTTTGTCCCCGCCATGCAAGCTCCGGATAACGACAATATTATGGATGATGTGGCCACCCCCACCATCACCGACCCCAATCTAGAATTGGCCCAACGTCCACCGCTCCCATCCAAACCTCCTGATTCGGCTCATGCCCCTAACTTGGATACAGCTAACATGGAGCTCTCAGACTCTCCGATAGGGACTCTTCCCCCTCCGCTTTCAGCAACTGCTGTGCAGACTGCTTTGACAGAACCCACGCAGGAATAGGTCTTGCACTCTCTTTCTCCTGTGTTATGTCTATCTTCCTCTGAAATTGCCAGGGGGCCAGAGGCAAAAAATTCTGCCCCACTTTCAATACCTTTCTCCAGGCACACAATCCTATGCTCGTTGTGTTAGTAGAGACGAGAATTAGTGGCGCCAGGGCTCATCAGGTGATCATCTTTCTTCCTTTCCCGCATTCCTACCGAGTGGAAGCTCTAGGATTTTTTGGTGGCATTTGGCTCTTATGGAAACCCGACATCATGGTCCATATTCTCCTTGTGCATCGTTAATTCATTCATCTCCAAATTGATTGGCAGCAGACTTCATTTAATTTCACCGCCATTTACGAGAGCCCCACCTATTCGCTGCAGCATTTTTCATGGCAGCACCTTCGGAATATAGCCCATGTCACGACTCTACCTTGGCTCATTGGAGGTGATTTCAATGCCAAACTGGAAGGGCCGATCTACGCGGGGGACCCCGCACCCCTCGGACCATTAACTCCCACTTTAGAGATTGTATCCAGTGTTGTCATTTGCAGGACCCCGGTTTTATTGGCCCTCGTTTTACATGGCGCCGCGACCGTCTTCTTGCTCGCCTGGATTGTGTTTTTTGTTCCACTACTTGGCTCAGCTCGCTTCCTTCCACGCAAGTTGCTCACCTTCCTTTTATCAAATCAGATCATCGTCCCTTATTAGTTACTTTCATCCCTTCCCACCGCCAGCCTCGCTCGCCTCGGTCATTCCGTTTTCAATCGGCTTGGCAAACTCACGCAGGCTTCCCTCAGATCGTCGCCGACCACTAGCAACCCCTTTTGCCTACTTTAAGTGGCGCGCTTCAACATCTAAATGCCCATTTAACGCAATGGAATTCCTCGACTTTTGGCAATATTTTCAGGCGGAAAAAACGTCTCCTAGCTCGCCTCTCGGGCATTCAACGTATTCTTGATACTCAGCATTCGGCCTCTCTGAGCGAGCTAGAAACTCACCTGCAAACCGAGTTGGAACAGGTCCTATTACAGGAAGAGCTTTATTGGCACCAACAATCTCGATGTCAATGGCTTAGTCAAGGAGATAAGAACACCAAGTTCTATCATGCCATTACCACCGCCAAATGACGGAAGCTTCATTTTGACACCCTGACTGATGCTTCCGGACTCCCGTATTCTGATCCTGCGACCATCCAAGCCCTCGCTAAGGACTTCCTGGCAACCCTCTATACTGCTGAGCCTACCTCCCCTGGCCATTTGCCCCTCCGTGGTGGCTTTCCCTCCCTCCCTCCTCGAGCTTCCTTGGACTTGGTCAGTCCTATTCAGCCTGAGCAGGTTCGGACGGCTTTCTTCACTATGCCCCCCAACAAGGCCCCAGGATTTGACGGTTTTACAGCCTTATTCTTCCAATCTCAATGGGAGACCTTAGGACCCTCCCTGGTCCGTGCCTTCCAACAAATCATTCGTCACGAAGTTTGGGAGACCGCTCTCAACCGCACCATCCTGGTCCTGATCCCCAAACGACCCTCCTTGACATCGATCACTCAATTCTGGCCTATTGCTTTGTGCTCTGTCATCTACAAAGGCCTTACCAAAATCATCATCAACTGGCTGAAACCTTTCCTGGACAACTTGGTTTGCCCAAATCAATGCAGTTTTGTCCCGGGCCGATCCATCACTGACAACATCATCATAGCTTAGGAAGTTATCCATACGATGCACAACAAAGTGGGGACGAAGGTTTTCCTTGCCATCAAGGTTGATCTCGAAAAAGCTTACGATCGTCTCTCTTGGACCTTCATACAGGATACCCTGCTGACCATTGGCCTCCCTGGTTCTTTCATTTCTCTTATCATGAAGTGTATCTCGTCGGTCTCTATGCAAGTCAACTGGGAAGGTGAACTCAGTCAGCCCTTCCAGCCTTTTAGGGGCGTTCGGCAGGGCTTCCCCTCTCCCCCTATCTTTTCGTCATCTGCATGGAACGTCTGGGTCACCTCATCTCTCAGGCCGTGAGCCAGGGCCGCTGGAAGCCTATCCGGCTAAGCAAAAATGGCCCCCCATCTCATACCTTTTTTTCGCTGATGATCTCATTTTCTTCAATGAAGCCACCACCAACCAAGCCCAGGTTATCCAGGACATTTTAGACACTTTCTGCACGGCCTCTGGCCTCAGGATTAGCCACGATAAGTCTCGTTGCTATTACTCCAAAAATCTCTCTCACTCTGTGGCCCGTAGGTTGAGCCACGAGTTGGGTTTTCAGCTGACCACAGATTTAGGGCGTTACCTAGGTGTTCCACTGCTCCATGACCGAATTCACCGACTTACCTACCAACATCTTCTCGATAACGGTCGACAGCGCCTTTCGAGCTGGTCGGCACACATGTTATCCTTCGATGGCTGCACCACCCTAATTAAATCTATTCTCTCCGCTTTCCCTGCCTACACTATGCAGACTGTTCGCCTCCCACGTCGCCTTTGTGACGACCTGAAACATATTTTTCACAACTTCCTCTGGGGCTCCTCCCCGTGTGTTCGGAAGGCCCACCTAGTCAACTGGGATCAAGTCTGTCAACCTAAGGAACTGGGGGGACTGGGCATCCGAAAAATTCGCGAATCTAACGATGCGTTTTTAATCAAGCTTGGATGGAGCCTTCTCTCGCAGCCACATGCGCTATGGGTTCAAATTTTGGCCGATAAGTACAAGCTCAATGTTCTCCACCCGCCCACATCCATTGTGGTGACTGGTGGGTCCATGACCTGGCGCAGTATCAAAGCGGTATGGCCTCACGTCATTCGAGGCATGAGATGGGTAATTTACGATGGCTCTCAGGCCCGCTTTGGGTTTGATCCCTGGGTGGCGGATGTAGGGCCCCTTCTTCCTCATTCTCTTGGTCCCATTGGCCCCACTAACCTTTCTCGTTGCGTGCACCATTATGTCAACAGCTCGGGTAACTGGTTATGGCATGCGTTCCAGCATTTTCTTCCTCACTCTATTTGTCTGCTTATTGCAGGTATCCTCCCGCCGCAGCCTCACTTTGGACCTAACAAGCTGACTTGAGGCCAGTCGAGACCGGACCAGTTTTCTACTACAGTGGCCTACTCCCAGCTAATGGAGAACGACCCTCCCGCTCATAGGGGCCGCTAGATGTCTCTCTGGCACTGGGACGACACACAATGCATTCGGTCCTTCCTATGGCTCCTAACTCATGACCGATTACTTACCAATCAACAACGACGACGAAGAGGGCTCACGTCGGTTGCGGGCTGCCTTCACTGTCGGACAGACGAGACCTCTCCTCATGTTATGCACGATTGCCCACACGCGCGACGCATGTGGCTTGCCTTCCCACTCTATGCCCTCTCTCTTGACTTTTTCCTCCTTCGGGCTCCCGAATGGATACTCTGCAACCTTCAACGCCACCGGCAGTTCTGTGGCTTTGAC
>JANTPM010000001.1:573415-583753 GCA_025434745.1 Erythroxylum divaricatum
ATCATCATCACCCAGTCTGAAATCCCGCAATGAAGCAGGGTCTGGGGAGGTCCGATAGTACGCAGCCTTACCCCTACTTTGTAGAGAGGCTGTTTCCAGTAGACCCGCATGCAAATGAGACAATATAAAAATGATGTGGTAATAAAATAAATAATAAATAATATATATATTAAAAAGTAAAATAAAATAAAAATATATCAACAATAGAATAATAATAACACGAATTGTAAATATAATAAATAAAAATAAAGTAATAACAGTAATAATAAAAATACAAATAAATATAATAATTAATGGCAAATAATAAGACAAAATATATATAAAATGAATATAATAATTAGTAAAGAAAAGACTAAAATTAAAAAATAATAATAATAACACAAAGTGTGATAATAAAGTAACGTCAAATGACTTATAAGCAGAGTTCTTACCAGACCTTGTCAAGACATCAAAGTGCTTACCAGACCTTGTCAGAACGCTCGATACTGCCGAGTGATCATCGATGCCAAAAGGTTTACCATTTACGGGTCGCAGCATCATCTTTATAGTGAAGGTAAGGACACTGTTATCGGTGGGAGTTCTTTCGGACCCAAAAACTAGATCCTCATATCTTCCTCTTATTGTCTGTGCTAGATGATTAAAGAGTTAAAGTACATGGAAGATGCTCGGCGTATCCAATGAACCACCGAAACACCAGGATCTAACTTACATCAGTTGCATATTGCATAGGACATAAAGTATTTAGCAAAAATCACGCCCCTAACAACGATAAATCATCTAAGCACTCGAAAAAAAATCACGCAAAATTTTCGGTCACAAATGAAGGAAAGAGAGTATAGTACCGTAGGGAAAGAATTGCTTAGGTAGGAAATGCTTGTTTGTACCGACGGCACCGTCACGCACTGAAAAAACCTTGAAGCACTAATTTACACCGTCCGAGCAAGGGTGACAGCCAATCCTTCTGTTTTACAGCACCATGTCTTCTTATCGTTTTCTGCTTTCGTTGCCTTCGCTTACACCAAAATGACGAGACCAGATTAGAGATTTGGTTGAAAAAAAATAGCTTATGGGTGTGAAAAGCTCCTATTTGGAGCTGGTTGAAAAATAGCTGATTGGGTTGAATCAGCCAACCCAATTAACTATTTACCAAACAAGCTTATGGATCTTTTTTTAAAGTCAACCAGCTAAAATAAGTTGACCAGCTAAAAAAGACCTGATAAGCTCTTTACCAAACACACCCTTGGCCTCTGTTGGTGGACTCATCCGCGATCATACTGGTGCCTGACTTGGAGGCTTTGCTCACAATCTCGTTTGGTGCTCTTCTTTCACTGCTGAACTCTGAGGGTCTTTTCCGGATTGCATCTAGCCTAGGACCTGAGTTACCGCAGAGTAGTCTTAGAAACTAACTCCTAGGTGGCGCTGCACGCGTTCTCGGATCCCACTTCTGGCACCCAATCGTCCGATCCCCTCCTCTTTGGCATCAACGAACTGCTTAATCGCAACTGGACAGTCCTTCCTCGTCACACCTACAGGGAAGGCAATCGGAGTGTTGATTGGCTAGCGAATTTTGCTACACAAGGTAAACTAGGGCTCACTGCTTTTGTAACCGCGCCCCCCGGGTGCCTCTCGATCCTTCTTGAGGATATCGCTAGGATTAGTTTCCGAAGACTCATCATGTAGTTTTCTTTTTTCCCTTTTATGCAAAAAAAAAAAGTTCAATGTTAAGACTCTCTATTAATAGAGTTAAGATGGCAAGCTATATCAGTTATAATAATAGGTTATACATGGTTGTTAAATGAAGTAAAATATAATCGTCATATATTAATTTAATTAATATTAAAAGATAGACTTATTTGAAAGCAACCTTTTCACTAGTTAAGAATAAGGTTGCATACTATTGGACCTCCTTAAATCTTACGTGTCAACAAAATTTTTACTGAATATTGTTATTGTTATTGTTAAAAATATAAACTTATGCTTTCTTCCCCCATCTGCCTGTGCTTATGGCAATGGGTTAAGCTCAGGCTCCATTGAGTCAAGCTCAAGATTTATGGTTGGGCCAGAGCTTGATGCTCCTAATCTAAGCCTGAGCTCGAATTTGATTAGACTTAAGTGACCCAAAGCTTGATTATATCACAGTCAAGTTCGATTAAGTTTGTTTTTTAATTTTAAAAAATAAAATTCAACATTATTTATTTAAAAATTTTAGGCTTCAAATTGGGGTCAATCTTGGCTCAAAAAATTTATAAAAAAAACCCGAATCCAACTTGAAACTTAATTAACTCGAATTGAAGACATTAAGTTAGCCAACGCTATACCCGATTTTCAAACTGAAACAAATCATATCCCTTTTGCTTTACATATTGGTTCAGTTTGATTTTGGTGAGACTGGGTGCCGTTGTTTGGATCCATGAACTCGATTGGCTTCAGCTAGGAGATATATACAAAAAAAAAAAAAATCATATCCCTTTTGCTTTACATATAATTTAATTGGTTAAGACAATGATAGTTTAAAGCCAAAATCACGGACTGGGTGCTGGTCATTGGACATGCGTCCATGAACATTGGAAAGCAAAAGCACAGGCACAAGCACAAACGCAAACCTAACTTCAAAGAAAGAATACAACTTTAGGCATGATTCAATTAAACTTCACAATACAAATACCTTTGTGATTTGGACATGTTCTAAAGTGTAAAGTTCGAACAAATCAAAAGAGGACACGGATGGATTACGTGGGGAAGACTAGTTAGGCTTGAAACTGCTGAAAACTTAAGAACTTGGAGGAAGTATAGCGGTTTCTCAAAACGGGGTTGGTAGCTGTAAGTCAAGCTGATCAATTGACACAAGAGGTAGATAGAAGTAACAACCCTGGACACAGTGTCTAAACGTGTTCGGTAAGTCACAGCTACATACATCAGACATCTCATAACCAAAGAGAAACAAAACAAATTGTAAACAAGCTCTTGAAGGGTAGCTGAACGCAGCATCCTATATATAACATAGACTTTACTGTCTATGTTACTCAGGCTTCGTCAACACTCTGATCTCAGCCTCCACCTTCTTATATTCTTAATTTTATTATTCTATTTCTCTTACAGCTCTTACTATGACCATCTCAACTCCTGTTCGTCCAGCCAAGACTCGAGTCCTCATCGCCGGAGCCACCGGCTTTATAGGGCAGTTCGTGGCAGAAGCTAGCATAGCTTCTGGTCGGACCACCTATGTTCTTGTCCGTTCAACACCAACTTGCCCTTCCAGAGCCAAAGTTGTCAAGTCTCTTCAGAACAAAGGGGCCACCATCTTGCTCGTACTCTACCTAACATTTTATACTCTTTTTTTTTTTTGCATGCACACATCACTAAGAAGATTATGAATATGAGTGTTGTTTGTGTTCAGGGAAAGATTAACGACAAAGAGACCATGGAGAAGTTACTGAAGAAGCATGAAATTGATGTAGTAATATCGGCTGTAGGAGCTGAGAATTTGTTGGATCAACTGGTTCTTGTTGATGCCATTAAAGCTGTTGGTACTGTGAAGGTAGCTTGAACTCCATATCTTAGTTCAGACATATATAGTTAATTTATTAAGCAAAAATTTAAGAAAAATATTAATTTCTTTTAGAAATTATTTTTACTGAAAAGGGTTTTTATCTTAAAATATTAATTTCTTTTAGAAATCATTTTTACTCAAAAGGGTTTTTAGATTTCAAGTAATTAATCAAAATTATATACCGAATCTTGAGGGTCGATGTGTATACTATCGTGGTCGCAGAGGTTTTTGCCGTCCGAGTTTGGGCACGACGTCGACCGGGCTGATCCAGTGCAACCAGGCTTAGATATGTATAATGAGAAGCGACTAGTCAGGCGTTCGATTGAGGACAGCAAAGTACCGTACACCTACATTTGCTGCAACTCCATTGCTTCTTGGCCTTATCACGACAACTGTCACCCTTCTGAGGTTTTACCTCCGCTTGATAGGTTTGGAATCTACGGTGATGGCAACGTCAAAGGTACCATAACATGTTATGCAAAACACACAGTAATAACAAAAATAAATTATTTAATTAATTTTAAATTTATAAAAATTATTATTTTATATTATATTATATCACAAAAAAAGTCTTTTTCTAATTTTTGCTCAAAGTTTTCACATGTATAATTGTTTTTTCTTGATATTTAGGTACACAATTTTCCAATAATTAGTAATAAAATATAGTTGAAACAAAAATATTTTTAAAAAATAATTATTGAGATTATTCTTGTGATTAATTGAGTAAAAAATCATATAAAAAGAGCAATTTAGCTAACATATTTTCAATTATTTTCTTAAAAAAAGGCCTCCATTTTGAGTGGAGTAGGGTTGGTCCCAAGTCATTATGTAAGGTACCATCTAATAATAACTAAAGGACAAAATGTCATATGTTAGTGGGCCTAGGTAGCTTTCTATACAACTTTTCTTTAATTCACATTATGAAGATCATTAACAAAAGTGTTAATATAATCTATATAAGAATAGGTTACCAAAGAAAAATGGAAGCCAATGTTACATAATCATTATAAGGAAATAGAAAGTAATTATTTTTACTCAAATTTAAGCATATATTTCAATTATTTTTTAAAAATTACGACAATAACTTAATAAAAATTACGCTGAAATAGAAATATAAGAAAGTTTAGCAGTACACAATTTTATTAATAAAGAGCTTATTTTCAAATCTTTTAATTATTTTCCCATTTACATAAATTTTGAGACTTCCGTAAGAGTGATTTATTAAATATAAATTTTGACCTCAAGCATATATATACCTTGGAATTTCCATTTTAAGAGGAGGAGGGCTGGTTTCAAGTCACTATCAAATGTCCTAGGTTCCTCTAAACCTATATATAGTCGGCCATTAGAAAGTTACATTATTCAATGTGGTGTATAATATATGGTTGTTTTGAAGTCATTTTCAGTAAAATAATGGAATAGCTAAAAGACAAATGATGGGTCGCTTTATATACATTTTCAGCGAAGTTAGTTCTGATTTTTATTTTCCTTTGATTTACATTTAAATGATCATTAACAAAATTGTTTTTTTTTTTAACATAATTGATGATGTCAACGTAGAGAATCCAAAGTTTATGGAATTGCCTAACAAGGTAGGAGAATCCAAAGTTTATGGAATTGCCTGTCATTGTTCATGCAGCTTACTTTGTTGCTGGTTCTGACATTGGAAAGTTCACCATGAAAATTGTGGATGATGTTCGAACCCTTAACAAGTCGGTCCATTTTCGACCAAGCTGTAACTTCTACAACATGAACGAGCTGGCAACTCTCTGGGAGAAGAAGATTGGAAGGACCCTTCCTCGTGTTACAGTCACTGAGGATGATCTTCTAAGTGCAGCAGCAGGTCTGTTTCTGAACAAACTTGTTGAGTGTAGTTCCATCTATCTGACAAGCTTTAACGTTTCAAACATTCTTGTACATGGGCAGAGAATCGGCTGCCAGAAAGCATTGTTGCATCATTCACACACGACATATTCATCAAAGGTTGTCAGATCTTTTCTATGAGTGGACCTGATGATGTCGAAGCAAGCAGTCTATATCCTGACGAGCCATTCCGTACGTTGGACGAGTGTTACGGTGAGTTTGCTCAGCAAGTGAATGAGAAACCTCTCCATAGCAATGGAAATCCTCCCCCAAAACCTGTCGTTGAACTTCTGACAATTACAGCAACCTGTGCTTGAAAGTGTGTGATCCCATGTTTCTGCTGGTTTGGAGTATAAAGGAGTTTATGTTGTGCTGTTCCTAATCCTGGTACATATAGTTCGTTGAAGATCGATTATTTCGGTTCGTGAAGAGTTCTCAAGGCGCTTAAAGTTAATCTGACGGCTGCACTTGTTTTTTAAGTCGTCCATTGGAGAGGACACTGATCATCATTAAAGTATGCTTCATGATCATTTGTGGGAGTTTTAAGATAAATTAAATTTGTCTTGTTGTCTTTATTTTGATCTTTGCAAAATAACAATGCAATATGTAATAAGAAAATTCCTATGCTTAAATTATTGCTTTTTATGTCATCATCTTTCATTATATCTAAAGAATGCAATCCAGTAGATGAGTGAAGAGGTCCTTACTTTAAAAACCCTCTCCTCCATGAGAGTATCCTTTCGAAACAGAAAGGAAAGTTTCCAATATCATTCAAAGCATGCAAAAAAAGGACAATCAAGAAATGCAGCCAGTTGATTAATTCAAGTTAGTGTTATGCATGCCAGACCTCGTCAAACAACAAAGCAGTAATCAGAATACGCAAAATGCTGCAACTCTTAGCATTTACTTTTTAAGTTCCATATTCAGGAAAAGAAATGATCGCGGTGAGAGACACACGGAGAGTGAAGCCAGAACGAAGATGAGAAGGAAGTCCTTTTATGGACAATGAAGCTTAAATTTACAGGTCTGGAAAATGGTTTTGGATACAGAAGGAGAAGTAGGAAAAGAGAAAAGAAAGGTCACTAGCTTCTGTTTGCATGCTTCATCCAAAACTACAAGCTGCAAGGAAGCCTTTCACCTGTACACAGCTCTACACATAAACTGGACTATACATCATATACGGGCAAACGCTCTTCGATAATGACACGGCAGATGGGGCACTTCTTACACTTTTCGCAGCAAATGCTAAAACAGTTTAATACTTATGTTAACAACATTTTATGAAACAAAAGTACGTTAGGGAAATGATCAAAACATAACACCAGATTCCACACTACCACATGAGAATGAAGCGAGAAATGCCGTAGTGTTGTCACATTTCTGAGGCAAAGAGATAACAATATCTACGCATATGCTATTTATATGCTTTCTAAATTTACACCTCAAAGGTATTACTGCAAGAAGAGACTATCCTCTTCATCTAATATCATTTTTATGAGCTCAATTAGTGCCTCCTTTTCTTGTTCATTTTTATTATCCATTAATACTTTACTACTCCGTGAACTAAGAGTAAGAAAAGTGCATTGGAAAATTGGACAAGTTACCTGCAGAGTGCGTGATGCCTGCACGGTAGTAGGACAACATTAATTTGCTCTTCAAAGCAAATCCTGCACAGAATTTTCTCCTAATACATTGATTACATTAGTAGTGTTAGTTAAAAGAATTAAAGATCGCGAAAAATTATTGATGAGAAGTAACGTAATTGCAGTACATTTTGAAGTCTTTCACATTCCTGCTGGCTAAGCTTTGAGATTTCTGTCTGCTCACTAAGTGCAGTTTGCAGTCTCCAGATCTGAGATTAAAAGATTGCGCAACATGCAATTTACAGGGCGAAAGATGATACAAATACCTCTAGAAAAAAAAAGAATCTAATACCTCCTCAACAAGTTCAGATTTAGGCATCTTCTTAACAATATCGGGTGAGAAAGTGTTGTAGCTGAACATCAGCAATAGGAGAACCATCAAACATAGAACTTAAGAGTATATTGTTATCAACAAAGATATATCCGCATTAATATGCAATTAAACATATCAGCAACCTAATAGCGAGCACGAACAGAATGGGGCATATACTAAAGTTAACATGCCTTCAGTAGATACGCACAAAAATACATTTCAATGACAAGACGCAGAAAAAAACATACAATGGTAAAAGTAGTACTGTAATGTCAAAAACAATTCATTTCAATTACTGACTTCCGATCCTAAAAAATTAATGTGGGAGAAACAAAACCATATGGAAGAGAGCAAAGCAAAGGTCAAATAACTTGAAACAACACCACGTAGAGGCCATTTCTATTCAAACCATTGTGATGAAGAATTTCATAAATCCAACGCATAGTTCTCAGGAAACCTTCATAAATGATTCCCCATGTTATTCATCAAGGATTGCAGTGTTAGCCAAAGGAATCCTTAGGAATTGCACAGTGGGTACACAATGAAATATGGATAGATAATTAAAAACAAAAGCTTAACTGTAGAATAAAATACGAACCTTGAACCCCCAGAAAAATATAATCTAGCCTGCTCCTCCTTACTTTCTTCATCAATTGACCACCAACCCAGTAACCTATCAATAAGAAGAAACCATAACTAAAATCAATGCGGCTTATCATCTTGGCCAATACTGTCAGGGGATAACCAGTAGACATACAGAATTTTTAACAGAGGAGACTACTCTACCTTGAGCCATGGTGAAAAAACCCGAGACATTCCTGAGCTTTTGCTGCAAAAGCAAAATATCCACTAGAACCAGATCCATTATGCAGAAGGAGTACAATTTTCTCAAACAGCCTATATGCAGCAAACAAGACCCCAGTTCCTTGCAGCAGCAAAAGTGGGGAAAAAATTACCCTAAATGGTATATGTTTAGCAGCAGGTGGTGTACCCTTCAGTGAAAATGAGAAGCATATGGGTCAAGCTTCAAAACAAGTACGTATGTAAGTCATACAGCACTCAGGAAAGGTAACAAAACATCCATTATACCTCCAAGTGCATAAATAGAATTATCTGGAAACATATAAAGGGAATTTTCATAAAATGTCCACCAATATCCTCAAGGTTGCAAATTCTAGTACTCTGATATTCATCTTCTTGTGAAGAAACTACCAAGCCTCTATTCCAATCAAGATATCTAATCGTCGTCGTAGATGAAGTAGACTCCACAGCAAGAGACTGCCTATGAATTGCTGGATTATTCCACTTTGTGCATACAAGAAAGGCGAAGCCCTCCGCAATACTGTAGGGGGAGACATGAGATTATCTAAGCAGAATGAAAGTGGAAAAAAACAACAAACGTTTTATTAATCAAAATGCTGCTGCAAACAGAAAGCAACTATACCCGTAGTTTATAAATAAGTCCCACCAACCAAGAGCTGCCACATCACCTGCTCGTTGTAGGCAAAGTAAAATGGATGTTAAAGGAAGTGCACCGGAGCAGTTAAAAGCAGATTGATAAAAATGAGGTTGGTTGCTGACACGTAAAAGTTGTTTCAAGAATGAAATGGAAATCTATCAAGGTGATATAATAACAGATTATATCCTGCTCTTATTTTTTCCGCCGATTTCAGGTTAGTAACAGAAAAATTGTTTTCTAAGTGCATAGAATGACTTGAGCTTATCATTAATCAAGAGATAAGAGAACTTGCATAGCACATCAATGAATAACAGAAGCACAAATCAGTTACAAGAATCCTGAATAAGGTTTATGAAATAAAAATATCCTCTCTTCATAAGTAAAGGATGCCACTACCATTGACAGATCAAATGCTGCAGATGAACAACTTACCACACAGTTTGAGAAGAGTGAATACTGTTGCAGCAATGATGAAGACCATAGATATTGCAACCCAGAAGTGCTAAAACAAAGAATATCAAATATGATGTTAACAATTTTGTGGATGCAACATATTTACCAAATTCCGGAACAGTTCATACTCACAAACTATACATCACCTCTTGTGGACAGCAACACATTTACTAAATTTCTAAAAGCATTACATTTAAAAATTATGCATCGCCCTTATGTAATGTAATAGTTGAACTAATAATTTCCCTTGGCTACACTTTCTTCATTCTTCTCCAACAACAATGAAGAAAGGGGAAATGGACTAAAAACTAAAGCCCTGCGAGCACCTACATTATATCCACATTTTAGATCGTTAAAGCTAGCTTCATATATATGGATGCTGAATCAGAAGCCAAATTTTGTACGTCCTGTAACATTACCATAACAACATAAAACCTGGTTTGAGATATGGTCTACCAAGAGTCAGTATACAGTACATCATTCATTTGGGATTTTGTCTGCTATACCTAGGACACTTTTAAAGATAGTTCACACCAAAAAGTCTTCAATAACTTCTCTTAACATCAATAATCACAATAATTGTATGACAGAATAATCAGGAACAGATAGAGAAATTGCACCAAGCTTAGTTAAGCGGAAGAGTTAAAAACAAAACCTCCATAAGTACGGTTAACTTAAAGTTTAAACAATTTAAGATATTATACAATTTAAGAAATCATAGTGGATGCCAATTCAATTTGGAATGAAAGTTTTAAAGCTTTAAGTCATTTGAACACTCCCCAAATAATAAGTTTTAAGTTTAAAAAACTGTTAATTGAATTCCGCATTCGTCGTTCCTTTACCATCATATGGTCTCCTTGTTTGTCAGTCAAATTCTTAACTTTCTGTAGTCTAAGTCCTCTTGAAGCATTTCTTTCATCCCTAAAAGAAGTATATCAACTTACAGGAAGTGTCTCCCATATTGCTTCATCACTCAAGGCTTCTTCATCTCCAGGCATTAAAGCTCTACACATCCTATAATAGCAAAAGCATTTCAAGCCCTTAAAGAAGAAATGAA
>JANTPM010000001.1:592040-621302 GCA_025434745.1 Erythroxylum divaricatum
AGTTCTTTATTTTCAGTTCTGTTTTAGTATGAATTTTAATATTTTAATTCTTTTACTTGAAATAATGAAGTTCTCTCTATGGTGGCTTCTAGAGAAACTAAACAGTTTGCAGATAAATTTTAAAAAATAATTTTCAGCAAATTTACCGACGGAAAAAAATTCCGTTGGTAAATATATCGGATTTTACCGACGGAATTTTTCCGTCGCTAATTACCGACCGAATTACAATTCTGTTGCTAATTTTCTGACAGAAAAATTTACCGACTAAACAAAAAAAATGTTGGCAAATTTACCGACGGAAATTTTTACCATCGGTAAATTTAACAACAAAAAATATCCGTCGTTAAATTTAGCAACGGCCATATCTCTAATGCCTTTTTTCGTGAATAAATTCTGTCGCGAAATAAGCTTACCGACGAAATATGTACAAATTCTGTCGGTAAATTCCGTCGCTAAAGTTTATTTTTCTTGTAGTGACTCGAATCTGCAAGTTTCCTCTTACCTTTCAAAGTAAGTAAGGTCCAAATCACAAATCACTAATCTAATTTCCAATGTCAAACAAGTAGGATCATCTTGTGGGGTTCATGGTGTCTGCTCAATTATACTCTATATGTCTCTATCCATATGTAAACCTCTTTCCTATTTTGCTATTTAAGATGAAAAAGACATTTAAGTTACTAAAAAATTAAGAAATATACGATTATGAGATATCTTTATGGGATGAGATCTTTTGTTCAAAATTTGTAGCCGAAAGAAGATGACAAGGAATAGAGGCAGAAGGGGATGGAACAAAGAATCTCATACCTATCTGTTGGATTCAAATGCTAAACCCTTGCAAGTATGATAACAAGTATGAACTCTTGCAATTCCAATAAGAATTTTAAGAGTACTTAAAGTTTAAATGTCATATAAATGCTTATAACCGTCGACTTGAGGTATTAGAAAAGAAATTAATTATCTGATTGGATGCACTTTTGAAAGGTTAATAAGTATTTTTCTTCATCACAAAAGCCTTTTTTAAGAAAAATGAATTTTTAGTTGTAAAATAAAAAACAACTTCTTTAATAGATATGACTTTTTTGGAGAACAAAGTACAGTTAAAAAAAATGCCTCTCAAATGATTTTTTTGGTAGATTTTTTATATCAATTAATGAGCCTATTTTTAATCCATTTTGTCCTTATATTTTACACATAATTTTCACAATGCCCACAAATCTATCTTCACGTTTATTTTGAAATAGCTATAATATTATTTGACTTTTTTATATGTTTTAATATTTAATTTTGATATTAGTTTTATTTATGTTATAATCCATATAAAAGATTTTGATTAGATATATTTTCATATATGTTTCATATGGTTTAAAATCATATAATAATTAATATATTGTGTTTTGCATATTATTTTTTATACTTTAAATAATATTTATTATAAAATAAAATATATTTAAAATTACAAGTGTTTTTTTATTTTTATGTTGTCAAACAGTCTACTGTATGAAACTCTTAAAAAAAACTCTTCTTTAAATGACAGTCAAACAGTCAACTGACTTCTTAGAAAAGTTCATATAAAAAAGATCTATAAAAAAAACTTTACTAACAAAAATTTTACTAAGATAAAGATAAGCCTAACCAAATATAGGCTTAACAAAACGATATAATTTTGTTTAAAATAGTTGAATCTTAGACCAGTCTGAACTTGAGCTTAGACCAGTCTGAACTTGAGCTTGACTTATAGGTTGACCCATTAAAAAAGATCCATTAACTTCAAAATAAACAATTTTTTTCATCTCTATCCCTAAATTTAGCGCCTTTAATTTCCCACCCTAAAATCACATGTAAAAGCAAAAATGACAAATCTTATGTTTGGATTCTTCTTATTTAACAGAATTAGATTTACTTGCAGTACCGAGCAGGTCTATATGCCATAGTCTGTGAGCACCTAACACTGCCACAAGATCACGAAACTGAGTCAAAACAAGCAACTACAAGTTACCAAACCCTTATAAAACTATGTGAAAGTCGTGCCAGGTCTAGTCAGTGCTTATTGTTGACTGTCACCGCTACTTCTGCTGGTACATACATGTCCAACTAAAGGTAATTATATTGTATCTCCATACTCATCAGTTGCTTTCTGTTTCTCTTCTTCTTCTTCTTCTTCTTCCATAAATTTAGCAACAGATGGCAAAAATGGTCAGGAATGGGACTTGCCAGTGTTGGTTTGTTTATACTGAAAATCTTTCAGGTTAGTGTCTGCTTAATCCCAACCGTCTAACAGATACCATTGTTTGTCTACTGGAAAATAACTAAATGCACATTTCTGATTTCAAGGTCTGGCTGCTTGTTTATAGTATGGTATAGTTCTTCCAAAGATAGAAATCCCAAGAAGATAGACATTCTATAAGTAGAAATCTCAGTTTTACTGACATGAACATGAGCTAAAAACAGCAAAAGGGGACTTCACTGTGAATATCTACGATGATCAGTCTACCATTAAGGGTTCATTTTCTGAAAGTGACGATACAGAGGAAAGGTCCTCAGGAGTACAATATATAGACTATTGTGTAATGCATTTAAGACCTTTCTTGCAAAAAAAATTTCAAATCAGTAGCAGATTATAATGTAATACTGTCTTCTTTGTTCTATTCTACCTGTAAAGGTGAAAATCTATGGAAAAGAAAAAGATAACGTATGATTGTTTGTCCTACAGTTTAGAGCTGAAAGTACATCGACAACAAATTAGGTAAAAAGCAATGTCTAAGAAACCTAAACACCATTATAATTCTGATCTATCTAAGCTGACAATCATAATTCTGAACTAAGAATAATGACTCGTACCTAACCACCACATTGATGTAATCCTTCCGATTGCTTATGTATCGATCAGATTCAAGGATTTGGAATATCTCCTCCCAATTGAGGATCCAATTCCGTCTAATTCGGGTTTGGTTTGCAATTAATGTCATGAATCCAAAGACGAAGAACATCTCACCACCTTCTCCTCGTGTCTTTTAGGTCATCTTCCAGAAACTCATTATTGGATTGATTTTAACCGATTAGAGTACCTTAATTTTCATTGCTGTCTTCATCTTCTGTCTCTATTGCACCTGTCGATCAAGATCATATCGTCATCGAGTGGGAGATATTAATAAACCTAGCTCATTTTCAAAAGTTAGCTTAAGAAGAGAGGTTTGGAAACTATTATAAATGACTGAATGTACTCACACTTGTTCGATATAAAATTCTTGACACACTCCCCAGCTCAAAGCAGGACTGAACATTTGTTTGGCATATTGAACAAAGGAACAGAACCGGATACCGTTCCAAACTATCGAAACAAACGAGTTCTGATACCATGTTAAAAGGCCTAACTTACTCCCAAAAGCTAGCTTGAGAGAGGAGGTTTACACACTATTGTAAATAACCGAATGTACTCACACTTGTCCGATTTGAGATTCTTGACAAAAAATCACTAAAAATATTAAAATTGTCGGAACATGTTTTTTGATTTAAATTAAGCAATTTTTACGATATTATTTTTTAAAAAACTTTATCAACTATTAAAAATTTAAGTACAATTTCGTGAAAATTGTAAAGTAAAAAAAATGCCCATTTTATTTAGTGAAGTATTTCCATATACGATCATATTAGTATTTTGTTATGACTGAGAAACCGAATTAGTTTGAGTGATTTAATTTAGTTTTTTAATTTTTAGTTCGATTTACTTTAATAATCATCATTGTTAAAAATCGATTAATTTATTAATTAATCGATTAATTTTAATAAACTAATTAATTTTTATAAACTAAAATAAATTGATTAATTTTCGTTTAATAGTCTTTCCTTTCAATTAAACTTTAACTCAAGAGCAATCTCCATCAATCTTATTTCAAATATTTTCTATTTAATTTTATCTCTTAAATTTCTTTCTTATTTTTAATTATTCATTAATGACTGATATAATTGTTCTTAATTATGTTAACTATAAAACTTCTAGTAAATTGAATATTACATGGTAACTATATATTTTTATGTAGACTATATTTTGTAAAATGGAGCATTTAACATTGCATTGAGCTATAAATCTTAGAAGATGGATGATAATGAATTGCTTTGAGAACATAATAAGGTAAGCATATCCTTTCGTGTGTATGTTATGCAAGTGGCAATAATTAAATACAACTAAAATTTGTAATTATTTTAAAAAAGGATTTGTGATCAATTTTTAATAGTTATTATTATTCATTATCATAACAATTTTTAATAGTTATTATTATTCATTATCATAAATAATAAAATTATTTTAAAATAAAATTATTATTATTAATAATTAATTAATAATAACGACTGATAACTACTAAAAATTGACTATATAATAATTGATCCAACTTCTGAAAATGACAGCTTTAAAAGTATATATAGTACTTCGTGAAAATTAAAGCAGATTGGACAATGAAAGAGAGCCTCTATCTTTCAAAACTTATTATGTTTTCTGTTTGAACCAGTAAAACACATAAAGGGTAATCATTACATCAGCCATAGGAGCAGACTAGTTTCATGAAATGTTACAGGTGATCAAACTACCAGATTCTTCCCTACCCTTATAGTGGTCAAGATCAGTCATTCATTCATTAACACAGAAAGAAGAACAGGAGAATTGATCCCTATATGTTCATGCTGAGTTCTAATTATAGTTAAAGGGCATAAGTTGCATGCAGTACTACAATCACCGAAAAGATTCAAAACTACTACACTTGGTTGCTACTTCAATTTCGTAAGTCTTGATTGTACATTTTGGAACAACAAGTTACAAAGTTGTAAATCTTTTTAGATTTGTTTCCCTCAATATTTTGTTAATAATTTATCAATATCAAGTTAAAAGAAAAAAGTTGACATTTGTGTTGACGGATCATAATTTTATTTATCACAACTTAATTCATTACCCCTATAATTTTAGTATTATATAAGAGTAATCATCATTATTAATTTCTGATAAAAAGTATAACCATCATTTGGTAGGATGTTCAGCAGAAGCAAAGACATTAGATTTGGAAGACTGAGAGTCACTATATAATATGATTTTTCTACTTGCAAACGAGAGTCAAGCTAGCAATGAATATCTCTATATAGCAATGAACTCAAGTCATCAATCACAACTTAACATCATCAATAATTATCATGCTACAATCATTAGTTAACCCTAAAACTCCACCATTGGATCATACAATTTTATTTGAATCTAGACAGATAACTTCTTAAATCACTTATACTGAATAATATTTAACTCTTGAACTACTTTTTCATAGATGTTATATAATATTAGAAGTCAAGTTTACTTCATTCATTGTTGAATCATTCCCTAATTTCATCGTCACTAGTCAGTTAATGTCAGTCGACTCTCCCATTTTGTTCAGAAGATTCAATTCGAGTCTCTAACCCATTAAAGGTAAAGCTATGTATAGATTAAGGTCAGCAGAATCATGAAGATGGATAGGGTTAACTTGTAAAAAGTACAGTACTGATGTGTATCATTTCTATGGTTAACACTAACTGCAAAAGTAGACAAAGTTCGAAGCCTATAAGTACCTTCATCATTAATAGCATAAAATAAGTAGATGTCATGGTCGATTTGTTACACAACAATCAATTCTCAAGAAACCCTTTTAAATTTAAAGTAAAAAAGAGCAGCACATGACAAGAAATCAAGAGTAGGTGGGATACGAGGGAAGGGGGTTTAGGCTTTAGATATTATGAAAATAAGCTTCCGTAGTTAACAGCAATAGGAAATGGAGGCCACTGGTTGTCTATGAAGTGGGGATGAAAACCACTGGAGTTTGAGCTAGAGGGGACGGGAACTGGGATAGGGTTTTGTTGATCGGTATTCAGTAAGGAAACTGAATCAGAATAATGGTCTTGAGAGGTTAGTGCTGCCATTAAAGCAGAAGTAAGGTTTTGCTCTTGGGCTAAGAGGCTGGAACCAGTGAAAGGAATGTTAGGGTTTTGTAGGTTGACATTACCTCTAGCATTACTGATGTCCCAGTTGACAGGAAACCCTGTAATCTCCTTCTCGAGGTTAGGGTCACTAGGAACTGCAATGGTGGGAGTGAAATCGTTGATGGAATATGACCTTGGTACTCTAGTTACACGCAAGAATTTGTTACTGATCGTCACAGAATCCTTTTGATGTTGCAGAAAGTCAGTACTAGGTACTTCAACTTCCACTTTGGAGTTCGTTTCTTGGTTTACAGAACTCAAGTTTTCATTGTTTTCTAGTGAGGTAATAGGCTCTTTCTGGTTCAAAAAGTTAGGGTTTGCTTGTTCTGCTTTCTCAAGGACTTTGATCTTCGTCTTCTCTCTTGTTCTCTCCCTTGCCCTTGCTCTTGCCTTGTCCCTCGACTCTCTGGCGAGAAGATTCAAAGCTGTTTTCTGGGACTTTTTGCGCTTTTTTTCTGTGGGAATCTTTCTCACATACGGGCTCGCCTCTGCTAAAGCCACTGATCTCTTGCCTTCAGCTTGTGGTATCAGCTTCATGCCTGACACAGCACACTCTGGAGCAGAACCAACAAAGTTTTCACCAAGACTATTGCTTCTCTTCACTCTAGAAAAATTATCTGTGACTTCTTTAATTGCAGACTTCGACTTGGAGAGCAACCACTCAATGGTTTTGCTTGCTTTATCAAATCCCAACGTGTCCTGAAGATCAAAGAACTTCCTAGCAATCTGGAGAGACAACCTCATTCTCCTATCTCTTGGTCCTTTGGCAGTGTGGATTTTGCTGTGCCTGTCCTTTTTACCTGTTCTTCTTGGTTGTTTGACAGTACTAACATTACTTTTCTTCTTCATATTGTTAATTCTCGTTCCCTCCTTTGAATCTGCTGGGTTAATCTCTCTGTGATCAGCTACCAAACCAGTTCTGCTCGAGATGTGTTGTTGAAACAGGAACTGGCTAACAAGTAACTCATCATCAACCGATGAGAACTCCAAGAATGGTGAAGCTTGATCTGCATATGCCTGCAATGGAATGATAGGGTTTTGAGAACAGGTAGTGAAAGAGATTTGATTCATGATATGGTTAACCTAGAGGAAAGTGTTGAAGCTGCTGTTTGTTGTAGAGGAGTACAACTATAGGCACTAATACTATTAATAGACCTTACTTTTAAAAGACTATCTGAGGTATGAATAATCAATCCTGAACAAGGTTGAAAAAACAGTAGAAAAATTTAACTCAAAGAACCAGACTTTACATTACAGTACACAGAAACATAGGTTATTCATATGAATCTTATCTTTTTCAGAAACGAAAAGATAGTGATAAGTTTTGATTCATTATGACTTGAAAAATAGCAACACTTCACGTGGCTAGAGTTGGGTTTCCTGATAGCAACCACACATAATGTTTCTTTTCTTGCTTAGTTGGGAGAGAAAGAAAGAGACTGCAACTAGGGTTAGCTCTATTAGGGGGCAGAAAGTAGTAGACATGGACGCCTCTCTAGGAGACCTAAGAGAAGAAGGACAAGTAATTATGTGCACAAGAGAGAGTGATATGTGAAATATTGCATTTACCTACCATGCTGGGTAAAAACTTTCTTTGACTGGAAGACTGGCGTCTATATATATGATTCTTCATGTATATTGTTTACCATTTCTTATTCCCATACCCTAGGTTGGTCTAAATTCAAGTCACTTCCTTGTTGTTCAAAGAAGGATAAGAAACTAAAAGGGTTTAATGATTTTGAATTTTTTAATTTAATGTCCATTTTTTAAAAAATTCATTAAGTATCGAAATTTTAAGAAAATTAGTCAACATAATTAATTATCTCTATTAATATTTTGCTTATTTGGTTATATTCACTTCATTCTTAACATAATCATATTGAATGAGTTATGACATAAGAAGTTATTCCTGCCTATTTTTATTTTTATACATATTGATGTCCTCCTAACTCCTAAATCAAGCATCCCTTAAGTATAATTATACAAAGGCTAAATATGCAATTTACATCTTATAATTTTATAAAATATTTAAATAAGCCTTTATGTTATTTCTGATACTATATTCGACCTTATGTTGTTAAAAAGATTTTTATCATACTCTGAACAAAATACAAAATTGTAATAATGAGAGTTTACTTAGGTCTTTTATAAAATATTAAATTGAAAATTTACACTTTTGGTTAACATTTAAAGATATTATTTTTAATCTCATGCCAGCATCTAATGAATCTAAATTATTTAACAACAATGCCATATAAAAATAAATTAACGATTTGAATGGTAAAAATTGACATAAATTTAATTTTATTATGGCTTAGAGTACTATTAATATTATTTTTAAAATGTTAAACTATAACAAGATATTATAAATAAAGATACAGGCACAATTAAATCTTTTAAAAAATGTTTTGAGTGTGATTAGGACTTTCGACTTTATAGAATTTAAGGTCATTTCCTCAACATTGATTGAAACAGGCCAAAATGTAACTCGAATCTTCGTCGGCAGACTCAAATTATGAAACTACAAATTAATGTACACCTCATATTAGTTAATGCCCTGTAGCTACTTTGTACTAGTATTATCTTGAACTTCCCATATTTAATTTAACTGTGGAAAGGTGTAAACTGAGGGTAGTAAATCATAATTTGATCTTGAAGATAAAAGGGTTCGTGAACTGTTACTGAACAAAGCTAATAAAGCTGAGAAGAATGCAGATAGTACTTGAGCTTAGGATGACCATAGGTTCAATTTTACTGTTTCAGTAAATACTGCAGGCACCAAAAAGTTGAAGTGTCCGGTGATCTCAGCTTGCACGAACATTGGAAAGTAGTTTAATGGAATAGTTAGGGCAAAAGATAAGGATTCTCATTTGTGATTAAATTAACTTTAAAATTTTTATTATTTTCAAATTTTTTATAAAATATCTTTTTAGAAAATAACAACAAAAAAATATATTTTGGTCAATACACGTGAATCAATCAAATACTATTAACACGATTATCTGATCAAATTCTTAAACTCGATCTTAACTAATTAAACATAATCATAACCGATAATTTAAGAAAATTATAATAAATTATTAATTTAGGTTAAATATAATTGATCTTTATCAAGTATAAGAACAGAGATAAAGCTTTATATCAACAATTTTAGATTGGTCTACGCGTATTATTCATATCATATGTACTTTGTCGTTTTCCTACAAATATTTTTTAAAAATGTTATAAATATAAAAAAATTATTAATTTTAAAAATTAAAAGATTAATTAAGTCATGGAGAAATCATGTACCTGTTAGGTTTAAAAAAATTATGAAATAAGGTAATTAAGATAATTCGGGTAAATCAGGCCGAGATAATTCGGATAAATCAGATAAATCGGGCCAGATAAATAAGTAATTCGAGTAAATCGGACCGAGTAAGTTCGGATTCGGGCTGAGTAATTACTCGAATTACCTGAATGCTCACCCCTATCTGATGCCCTAATAGATAAATATTGGGAAGTACACCGGTTTCTTGTTTGGGGAATTTTGCTGGTGATGATGTATTCACAGTTAGTGCAATTAATTCATCCAATGCGTTTTCATCAATGCTAAAAGGTACTATGTTCTGTAGAAACAGTAACCTTTAGTTTGGATTTGTATGGCATTGTTCATAATAAAATAAATTTACAACCTTAAATTAACTCATTTAACTTCTGTTCAAGCGATGCTCTGCTCTTACATGATCGACATGTTCTAATGGATCAAGGCCGAGCAAATCCAGGCTTACCTTCTACAAACTAATGGATCATGTTGCTTCTTTTATTTCAATTATTATCAAATTTAAAGTATTATTTAAAATTAAATAAAAAGACATGAAAATTATACATTTATATATTCTTATTTTGTTGAGTTATTATGTTATAAATATTTAAGGGTTAATTAACAAAAAAATCCAAACTTTCGTCAAATTTTTAATTATAATTTTATCTTTAAAAGGTAGTAATAAAATGTTAAAATTTGTAATTTTTTCAATTATGACCCAAACTTTAAAAAGTAACAATAAAATATTCAAACTTATACTTTTCTTCAATTTTAACCTGACATTATTTGTTGTTCTCCCGATACTTTCAGTATTTTATTTTCTGTTTGTTCTTCTGACATTTCAAACTACTCTGACATTATAGCGTATTGTACTAATAAGCTCTTCATTTTTTAGTTCGTTCTCCTTATGCTCTTAGTGTGAGAATGTCAGGACTATATAGTTTGATAATCGAAGGATGAGGATATATAGAGAATAAACTAAAAACAAAGACAAAAAATTGAAATCAAAGCATAAGATCTTCGTGTTGCTTAATCTGATTTAGGTCATTTTTAAATAATGAAATTGTTTTAATTATGTGATTAAACGTCGTTTCATTAATCTTCATTTGTTGCGTAAATTTTGGTTGATGTATATTAATAGTTAAGGTTTTTTGAAACAAGTGACAATTGATATCAACAATCTTAACGAAAACATTAACGTCGGGTTAGAATTGAAATTTTTTAAAAATTTGAACATTTTATTGCTATCTTTTAGAGTTCAGGCTATAATTGCAAAAAACTGAAAGGCTGGACATTTTATTGCTACTTTTTAAAGTTCGGGTTATAATTGAAAATTTGAAGAAAGTTTGAGATTTTTTTGGTAATAAACCCAAGATTTAATAATTCGAATTATGACCTAAAATTTTGTATATATATTAAGGATAATTTAATTTAACTTCGATGAAAAATTTAAAAATTACCTAATAATAAAATTATTTTTAATATCTATTCTAAAAATGTGAAACAATCTAAATTCTAGATTTTGTAGATATTATAAAAAATATCTAAACACAATGATAAAATTCATTTTGACACCATTAAATTCCATCATTTTTTGGTTTGCTTTTCATATTTTGTGATATGTAATGTTATAACATGAAAATTAGGATATATTTATTAAATTTCTAAAAGGACCAAAATATTGTCCTTCTCTTCTTAGATTCTTCAAATTATAACTTGCTCTTTGATTTATGATTTCTTGTTTTATGCTGCTACATTATAGTCTAGTTGGTCGATTTGTGTCTTTGGGAATCTTTTGACTTTATGGGTTTAAGAAAATTTTAATTTAGTGAAATTTATAGTATCATGTGTAATTATTATTCTCTCTAAAAAATAATAAAAATAAAAATAACATATTAATATTGAAGTGAAATTTAACTAATAAATATTTGATTTCGTTAAAGATTTTGTCAGTTTTTAGTTGAATTTAAATTATTTAGACGTTTTAAAATATTTTTAAGTATTAGAAATAAAATTGAATTGTGCGGCATGTAAGATTGAACAAGATACAAGTTGTGCGGCATGTAAGAGAAGCTTTCTTCTCAAATAAGGGCCTTTCATGTGGAACAAAACAACATCATGACCTACAAAGTAAGAACAATGGGACATGTCCTATAGACGATTAGTTATTAACCTTCTCTCCTCTTCCAGTATTGTGTCTCCTGTGAATTTTGTTTTGTTAACCAGTACCTATGCGCTTTTTCAATAAGATTGAGAAGTCAATATTCAATACGTGTATTGAGAAGATAACCAGTGTGCAGATTACCTAGCTGTTCTCTCAGCTCTTACTGGCCCAAGTCTGCATTATCTGCAGGAACCACCGCCGTCGACAGTGGAACTACTCCACCGAGACCAACATGGAGCTCTGTTCCATATATCGTTGCATTAAATCTCTTTTTCTATTTTTGAGTTTTCCTTTATTAAAAAAAACTTGATAAGTTGAATCATCGTCTTATTGTTCATCTCAACTCTATATATTTGACGCATTGTATATGTTATTCCCAACAAATGGGAAGCTAGTTCTTTTTTTTGTTTGAAACGTTTTCAAATGAGCTCAGCGTATATTATTCATACCAAAAATTAAAATGTAATACAGAAAAGCGGGCGAGCATACCCCCATTTAAAACCAGACATAAAATTGGCCACTCGAGCTATCGTATGAATTACCTGATTCGCTGGTCGCTTGATAAAAGTAGTGGAAATAAACCGATGCTCACTAATAAGAGCTTTACAATCCTCAAGAATCATCGAAAAGTAAGAAAGAAAGTTTTGTGTGGATGTCAAGAAATATGTAATTGTTTGATAGTCCGATTCCACACAAATGGAAGCTAATTCTTTTGAAAATTAAGCAAATCGGAAAAAGATTTTAGACTAGTTCGATCCATTGCCATCCTGACATAACGTGTAAGTCTAAGTTCGATCCTTACCTTTTTCATTGCTCTAAGATTGTTCCATTTCAGGTCATACGATCTACAGATAGCCAGCTTTAGTGGGAAATCACCTTTCGGCTTAGACTTGGAGACAACAATAATCACTTCGATTTTTTTTGGAAAAAATCGCACCGTCCCACTTTAGAAACACCATCTTGGAAATATGGGTGCAATTCGTTGACTCTAAGAAGAGACATAACTAGCTCCAACCAGACAAACTAAAAATAATTAGCTTGTCTAAATCCATGATTAAGACACAACCATATTTCATAACTTGGTTTAACTTTTATGTCATAATGTGACCTTCCAAATCCTATTCTGCTCTCTAAATGATGCAAAATCTATATAAATTATTTGTTGGATGTAAAATTTGAGGTTTAAATGGTTCAAATTTAACCGTTATAAAATTAGCTAAAAATTAAATAATATTAAAATATAATTAAAAGATATTATATTTTTATTTAAAATTTAAAATTAAATTGAAAAAAGAAAATTATTAAATGAAAATTTATTTGTCTATTTTAATTTATAAAAATTTATTAATCTATAAAAATTGATTGATTAATTAATAGTTTGATCAAAGTTTTATAACAAAAAATATTTAAAAAAAATTGAACTAAAAAATTAAAAATTTAACAAAAAAAATTAAAAGATTCAAAATTTTTATAATTACTTGATAGAAGTGACTGAATTTTTTAATTATTAGTTAGATACTGAAGTTCCTAGACCCTAGGTCTAATCTTTGTTCCACTTTTTTGACTTGTTTAAATTGGTATTTTGTGTGGAACTTGGTAGATTATGTCCCTGGCATGTTTTTAAAAGGCTGTAAGGCTTTATAAAAAAGCTATATACTGCTAAATTCGAAAGCTGAAATTGGAGCAGCTAGCCAACCAGGCTTTTAGTCACTTCAGTGTGTCTCCTATACCCATTACTCTGATTTACACTTTTCAGTTGTGTATATACACATTAGTACAGACAAATGCTTACATGCCTGTGGTCTCACGTTTTTGCTTAGGTTCCTCTTAAGCTTTCTTGCTCATAAAAGGGTTAATACATGCCCACCAATTGTGGTATTCAACCTCCTTTTGTTTAAAAAGAAACCCTAGACAAAAATATACTTGCCGGCTTAAGCATTGCATCTTTTAATAGTCATTGAGATGGAACTTATGGTGGAATCAAGTAATATGTTCTTTACAAGAATTTATTTTATCTTTTACTTTTTTTATTGGATTATTTGAAAGGCAAGAGAATGTCCCACATCAAAAAAAGACATATAAAAAATATATAATTTAATGTATTAAAACTTTAAATTGAAATATAACCTTATTTTTATATTATTTTAAACATCTCTCATACTTAAAGGGATTTTAAAAAACTATAATTTTTTAAATTCTAAAAACATTCTTTTAAATTTCAAATTTTCATAAAAACATTTATGCTTAAACTTCAATTAAAAATAACAATGACATATAAACAATATAAACATTATACATGGATTAATCAAATATTAATAATATAGTAGCTTAGCTCAACTTTTAAACTTGACTTGAACTAATTAAATTAGACTTAAACTAATAATTTACTATTTAAATTATACTTAAACTAATTATTTAAAATAATAATAGAAAAATTGAATATTAGATTTCTTCTTAACAATGTATCTTGGAATAAAATAAAAATCTTTATCAATATACTTTTATCATAAAATAATTAATTCTATACTAAGGTTTGAGCTAGAGTTTATTAATGATCTTTATTGATCTAATTTGCTCTAAATAAAACCTTTTCAAAGCAATCTTTTAAATTAAATAGTATAGTTGCAGCATATTTTGATTTATATTAATATAAATATATATTTTAAAATCTTTTTAATATAAAAAGATTAACACTTTTTTGGCAGTGCAGTGGTCCAAAGAAGTTGCTTTGATGTCTTACTGATTTTTAGTTTTTTTTTTATTTCTCCTCTTAGGTTCCGATTAAAAATTAACAATAAGATAAACATGGTATAAAATTATACTCGTTGGCGCCGAATAATTTTTATTATTATTGTTAAACATAATTTAATTAAATTATGAGGTCTTGATAGATTAATTGTTCTTGAGATTAATAGATATGTTAATGTTGGTAGGATTTTAATACTTTGGTTAATTGAATTAAAGTAATATGCTCTCGTTCTATGATTATGGAGTTGGACTCTGGAAACGGGTCCAACATCTTGTGATGTCAGAGTTTGAGGATGAACTGATGTTGACTAAGGAGGGTTTTTTGAAATAACTCTACAGAATAATACATTCACGTTGTATGATTCCGAAGTTGGATGCCAAAAATGAGATCCAACAATACATATATCAATTAAATATTATTTATATGTTAATTCAACTCGACTTTTAGATTTAAATAAAAAACTCACAAATTTGACTTAAACTAGTAATTTATTATAATTGTTTTAAATTTTTAATTCAAGTCAAAGTTAATTAATTTAAGTTGAGTTTAAGAGTTAAGTTGAGTTATCATATTAATAGCATTTGATTAGTCCACGTCTAATGTAATATCATATTTTGATTGAAATATAAGAAAATGAAATTTTCAAAAAAATTAAAAATTAAAAATTAAAAAGATTTTTTCCAAATTTTTTAAAATTAAAATTTTTTCTAATATTTCTTAAGTTATATGAAAATCATATATCTTTTAACTTAAATTTTATTCATTACATCCTTATCTTTTTATTTAGGTACACCCTAAAGCAAACCATTACTTCACCATCACTGTCTTCTAAATGGAAACACTTACAGTTCTTCCTTATGTAGTACATGCCGTGAGCGTGGAAGGAAGAAGGAAACAAAAACAAAAAAGAATGTCATAACGGAGTGGGATTGATGTCATCATAAACCCCACAAACCCCACTCGGAAGGGTTTATGATAGTAGTGGCATAGCTATCATTAGTTGTTTGAATAAGCTACTTTATAAGAAAAATGTCAAATACATACAAGGAAAGGGTTTACGAGAAAAGAAATGGGACCAAAGGAAGCCATGCGTGTGACCATCTACAGTTCATTTTATATATAAGGAGACCTCTTTCTTTGACCTTTGCCTTATCCACCAAACAGTAACACCACTGAGCCAGCAGTGCCTAGTGACTGACCCGATAAGTAAAAAGCAGATCTATGCATGCTTGCCTTCGTACCAAAGGTGTAGGTAAGGAAGGTAAAAAGATGAGAGGGGACTCCTAAAGGTTACACTTGCTATTGTAAAACAACCATCCGAACTACGATCTAAAGTTTAAGAATTGACATGCACTTTCTTTTCCTTTCTCCATCTCCATTTCCACAATTATTCTAACAAGGTCGGCTAAATGATTTTTGTACACCATGATCCAAAAGAGGTCATTGAATATCTTTGAAACACAAGCAAACATAAATGCTAGAGACGGCAAAAACTAGACCTCGTGGCTTAAATGATCATAAAAGAAAGACGTGATTAAAAGCTCTATGGATTACCGTGCCTCAATGTTAAAAGTGAAAGAAACAGCTTCTATTTTTTGACTTCTTATACGACGGATTATTATGGTTGTTGTTAATCAAATTTATAATATATTTTGTCTTTAAAATAAGAATGACAATGAGTCGGATCAAGTTTGAGTCGTTTTTGAGTCGAGGCTATAATATATTTTGTCTTTAAAATAAGAATAACAATAAGTTGGATTGAGTTTGAGTCGTTTATGGCTCGTGGTTGAATTGTTTATGATTTAAATTTGATATTTTTCAACATTTTCAAATTTTTAATTAATTCAAGAATTAAATTTAAGTCAATTTGATAATTCACTTACAATTAGATAATCAAATTTGGGATAATTTGGAGGTAATGGCACGAGCCACTCCGACCCTTGATCATTATATACATATGATTTAACGTGCTCAGGCCACAGGGGTCTCCATTTTGTAAAGATCTGAGATCGATATGTAATGTATGTAATATTCTTTTTGTATTTTTACAAATAGACTATTTCTTTAAATTGGATATGTAACTTTATGATAATAAATGAACAACTTTACTAATTACTACAAGACAAAGAAAAAATAATTGCAAATTGGGAAGGTCAATCACTTTTTAAACTAACTATAACAAGCTTGAGACCTAAGGTTCCATGTATAGCAATAATAATGAGTACATTCTTGCTTTCACTTTAAGGCTAATTTTACAAGTATTGAGTATGTTTGGTCATGCAAGAGAGTGAAGTGGGGAAGGTACACTTTCCATATTGAAATGGCATGGCATGTCTATTATATGATATATTTACTGTAAAATAGGGTTAATTAATTGGGGAAGTAAAAGGGATTATCTTTCATTTATTTACTTTAGGAAACAATATCATATCATTTTTAATTACATATCATATTATTTGAATTAAATATGAATTATTCAAATATGGAAATAAATTTATACTTAAAATGATCCGTTCAATAATTCAAATAATATAATATTAGTTTATTAAATACAATTAAAATAATATCATCTTAACTCTTGAAATTTAAATGGTCAAAATTGGATTGACCCAAACTGAAAAACACCGAACCAAACCTATTATTTAGGTATGGAAAAACCCTATGCAATCGAAGTTGTTCAGCTACCAAAAACTGAAAGGCCTCCCCAAAACCACACACATGTGAACATCTTAGCTGAATACACATACGTGAATTCAAAGTCAAGAATTAGATCTTACGGCTAGAGAAGAACCTATCGAGAGAGAGAGTCGGTCGTAGAGAAGGAGTGTGTTCCAAGACATAATCATTACACAGTCTTGGGGAAGCAGAAAGGGTGGCGTGGTAATACCCAAGAGTGTTGGAGAACGTGGAGGCTCGAACGAGGTAATGAAAACATAGATATACTAGGGTATAGAGAGAGTAGCTAGCTATAGCTTTTGCTTATTAAAGGATTTACATTACAAGAGCTTAAAGAAATAGCTCAGAAAATCAAGGATACTTTTTAAGGATAATAAATATTAAAAAATCAAAATTTTGCAGTTTTTAATAAATTTAATATCAAATATTTTAAAATTTTAATTAATTAACTAAAATTTGAGAATTTTAATATGAAATTAATAAATATATAAAATTTCATGCCGATTAATATATTATTCGTGACTTTAGTAATAATTTATACTTTATAAATATTAACCTATGAAATATTTATGTGTTACTCAAATTTTCATGTGAATATTTACATGTTAATTGTAATAATTTAAAGTAATTTCATTAATCACACACTAACAAAATAAATATTTTAGTTTGAGTTATTAAAATTTTAATTAATTACAAATTTTAAAAAAAATTGACATTCAATTAAAAAATTAAAAAATTTTAAACATCAAACTTGCTATTATTATTATTATTATTATTTTAGTATAAGCTTAAGCCCTTTTACCATCATTATATTACCAGCCTTTTGGGGAGTTTGGTCGGTCGACAATCTGTGTGTTGTGTCTTCACTATGTTTTTTTGTTTCCCATACCATACCATCCTTCACTTTCTTTCCCTAAGCACTAAACTCACTGTATGTAATTATACAGTTTGAACCAATCGCAGATCAATAACGTAATGTAATTTTTTTTAATTATACACAGAAGGGTTTCATAACTACAGGGTCGAATAAAGAATGGCGTGAGAAGAAAGGAAAAGAGAGTTACAGTACTTGGAAGCTCTATATATTCGTATAACACTTGATCTGGTTGACAGAGAAAGATCGTCAAGGAGTGATGGATGAGTGTAGATTATGAAAACAATCTGAAGCCATTAGGGTTCTTTAAGCAGAGACAAAGGTTTGGCAGCCATGTGTGGATTGAAAGAAGAAGATCATCAAGGAGAGTGTTCTCAAACTATCCATAACCTACAAGGGTATCCGGAACAGCTTCTTCTTCAACACCATCAACACATGCAACACCAACAAAATGGTGACACGTATGGAGGGATTAGAGGAACAGGGTTGATGTTGCCAGAAGTTTCACCAATCTTGCCATGGCCAATCCCTCAAGTCCACACCTTCAACGTCCCTCAACCCCATTTCAACTCCAACACTGCCCGAGAAGTTCACGACCCTTTTTTAATCCCTCCAGTTCCAAACTCGTATGGAGGTTTGTTCAACAGAAGACCTCCTGCTCTGCAGTTCGCATACGATGGTTCATCAAGTGACCATCTGAGGATCATATCTGACACACTTGGTTCAGGTTCAGCTCCTTTTGGACTGCAAGCTGAGTTGGGAAAAATGACAGCTCAAGAGATTATGGAAGCTAAGGCTCTAGCTGCTTCAAAGAGTCACAGTGAAGCTGAAAGGAGAAGACGAGAGAGAATCAACAATCACCTCGCTAAACTTCGCAGCTTACTTCCCAGCACGACCAAAGTAAGAAAAAAAAAAATCATCGTATCAATTCATTATTCATCAATCACCAATCGAACTTACAAAAAATATCAGTTGATAATTGAAACCCTTCGAAATATTAATCTCACAAGATCACTTCTTTGAAAAGATCTCTAATAATCCATCTATAGATGCTAATGTCGCTTGCTTGACATGAGAAAAAGGAACCAAATGCAGTTGAAAAACTTCCATGAAATAAACCCTTTAATGCATGCAATCACATCTACTGTTTGATCATAAAACTTCTTGAAAAAATAGTAAATTAAGCATGATTTCTTTGTTTGTTTTCTTGATCTTGGCTTATGGTTTCAGACGGATAAAGCTTCATTACTGGCAGAAGTGATTCAACATGTTAAAGAACTGAAAAAACAGACATCTTTGATAGCTGAAACAAGTCCAGTGCCAACGGAGATTGATGAGCTAGTAGTGGATGCATCGGACGAAGATGGAAAGTTTGTGATCAAAGCTTCACTTTGCTGTGAAGATAGATCCGACCTCCTTCCTGACCTAATAAAAACATTGAAAGCTTTACGCTTAAGAACGATAAAAGCCGAGATCACAACTCTTGGTGGTCGTGTAAAGAATGTGTTATTCATCACTGGAGAGGAAGATTCATCCAGTAACAGCAACGACCCTCAACAACAACCTCCCCAATATTGCATTAGCTCAATTCAAGAAGCATTAAAAGCAGTAATGGAGAAGACTGGTGGTGATGAGTCTTCTTCAGCTACTGTTAAGAGACAAAGAACCATTGTCCACATGCTCGAACACCAACACCACACTTCTCAATGATTTACTAAAATGCACCTCCCTCCTCTCAACTTATCTTCTTTACAACGATCTATCTGGGTTTCTTAGTGTGTTTACTGTAATGTCAAAGGTAAAGAATGATTTGGTGTGTTTTGTGTACTTGAATCACTCCAATATAGTTAAGGAAACAACTTTTGATTATGGTTACTATGGTGGGTCTTTGATATAAGGTTTCTCTTCCCACGAAAAAGATCTTGTTCTGTCTTTCTGTCTCTTGCTTTTACTGTCGTCAGCTTGGTGGAACTATGCATCATCATAAGAAACAGTGATGATGTTTGTTTCTTGCTTCCATATCAGATCAAAAGTTATGAGATAAAACCCTCATGAGGCATGCATGTTCAGTACATATGCCGAACAGGGATCGAATTATAGAATCGGAAACTTAAATCAAATTATAAGAAGAATTTGGAAAGTGCAAAAAAAGAAAAAAGAAAAACCTCGCAGATCAAAAGCTTGGAATTTCAGGACGAGCGGAAGATGACGACGAAGTAGAAGGGTTGTGGGCCGAGTCGGTTCAAATCGGGTCAAATGGGATTGGGCCGGGCCAATTTACAGTTACAACGGCTCAGCTCAGATCATATGGGCTGGTAAGGGATTCTGTTTTGTTGTCAGTTTGGGCCCAATTTGTGGGTAAGGGTTGACGGGTGGATGGGAAGTTAGCTACCCTGTCAGTGGTTCACGGGTCGGGTCTGATGAAATCAAGTTGGATCGGAAAATTAGTCGGGTCATTATTCGGGTCGAGTCTCTGCGGCGAGCAAGGGAGATGCTGGATTCGTTTCTGTTTCCGATTACGGCGAGAGGAAAGGAATAGCTACAGGAAAGGGATAGGCGAGAGGGAAGTTGTGTTAATTATATGATAATTGATAAACACAATCGGTTGTCACTGAACGAAGCCCTTAGATTGGCGAAACTTGCTTCAACCTTATTCCTTCGAAGCTTTTAATGTGCTAAAGGAGTCCTGAACAAGCACTTTTATGTACTATTTACCTGATCAACAGTTTGTCATGTAACATCTGATTTATAGTAACTTTACAAATCAATAATGGGCTAAGTTCAAAGGAACTTAGAAGTCTTGGTTGAAAGTTGAGAGGAACTCCGCCTTTGTTGTCTGAAAATTATAGTTTCAATCAGACCATGTACAGATTAAGAACTCTTTCAGCTCGGTCCGGCCTAAACCGACCCCCTAACCTGCATCTTGAGCCTACACTTGAATAACGAAATTGGTTTTGGCAGAGGGTTGAGCCATTAAGATCTTTAAGATTTGTTTTTGGAACTCGAATCTAGCTTGAAACTCGATCAATTCAGACCTGATCCGTTGACTTATGAAACTTGATGAGTTCCTCATGCAGTTGAAGTATCTCCAATGATTTCCTTATTCAGAAGCTTTAAGATGTCCTTGATTACCTTAAATGAACTCAGGAACACATGGAAATGAGATGACCAACCACTCCTAATGTCTTCCTCAAAACTTCTCACATTTGATCAAGAAATCATTGAATATAAATGAACTTTTGATTATGAATTGGCTGGTGAAAAATCTGAATATACCCAGTTGTCACCTTCTCAAAAACAGAGGTTTGCCTAAAACACGCCAAGGTTCCATTCCCTAGATTTTATTCAAACCAGATAAAGAACAAGAACAAGAACAAGTCTACCTCATTGATGAAAACTTCCTGCGAGGCCAAATGGAAAATGGAAACACTAGGAAGGGAAGGCCAATCCTTGTGAGGAGGCTTGAATCCTCCAGTGAGTAAATTTGAGACTGCAACAGCAGTTTTGAAACGTTTCTTATCTATCGATCATTGAATTTGAGGATGACTCCGAGAATATTTACAAGTCATTGATTATCTTATGCAAATCCTCTTCCTGGTGTTAGAGTGAATCTGCAAGCGTTTCTCTCTCTGTCAACCAATGAATCACTTCAAAATGATGATCCAAGCAAGTGAAATAGGAATAAACATGAAGGTAGTGCAAAAATTTCAGTATCCTCAACCTCAAAGTCCTGTCTCTGAGCCCCATAAATGTAGTACTGGGTAAAAGTGAGAAGCCCTGTGAGTGTTGGTCCAATACAAATAATACAAGAATTTACAAATATTTACATATACTAAAGTGTGCTCTATCACACCCCCAAAGTTGAAGCGGAAGGATACCATATGCTCAGGCTGGATCGAAATTCCTGAAATAACTGAGCAGGAGGATACCAGAAGGAACGTGGAGAACATGAATGTTGCGAACAAAATGTATGTTAGTTTTAACATATTTGGTATGCTGACGCTGGACTAGGTTGCATGAGAGACACATTGGATTGACATTGTCGTCACAATAGATAAGGGATTCTTTTAAAAGAGGACAATGAAGCTCGAAGAGTTACTTATGCAGTCAATAAGTTTCTGCTATGGCATTGGTAACAGCACGAGATTCAGCCTCGCCACTAGAATGAGAAATGGTGCCTTGACACTTAGAAGACCACGGAATCAAATTATCTGCAAGAAAAACACAAAAACCGGATGTAGAGCATCTAGTATCTGGGCAGCCTGCCCAATATGCATCTGAATAAGCAAAGAGTCCATCAGAGAATTGCAGTGCATTCACAATTTTTCAGCAACTGCCTGAAGGCCGATCACATGCAGATTTCATGGTAAAGCTCACAAGAAGAGTATCACAAGTCAGAATTACAAATTCAAGGATCATTATAAAGAAGGAATCACTAAACTTTGTTGCTCATCATATTGAGTAGGTGAATGCAGGATTTTTTGAACAAATCAGTTGTCAAGGGGAATCAAATCATCCATAAGAATAAAAACCAATCATAGAACTCCTTACAAATTACATCCCAAGTTCTTAAACAAACAGAAGTTCTCAAGAATTACACAAACCCTAATTAGTTATTGTAACAAGCATCAATTTTCGCCAACGTTACCTTATAATCAAGATGCTCTGATCTAGTTTCTTGGCCCTTTCCCCCAAAGCATGAAATTCGTTCAATCCAACCCACCCTGAACAAAAAACATATCTTCCTGGGAGTCCATTCAAAAGGTTTATATCAGTTATCAGCTCTAGCGACGGCGGCGGCGGCGAGGAGAGAAGACTGTATACAAAGTACAAACGTAAAATTCATCAAAGTCATCCAAATCACTCAGTCTTTTCAGTAATAAAAAAAGACCCATTTGATGATTTTAGTAACAAGACAAGACAAGACATTAATACATACCGTGTGTGGTCGGAATCAGAACCAGTGTAGTTCACCAAGATTCAGGAGGAACTGATTATGTAATAAATACTGAATTGTGCATGTGAGATTGTGTTGTGTGCACAACAGAACCAACCGAACAAACTCCCGCGCTTAACAAAATATCATTTGGGCCAGGCCCATTCTGTCTCAAAACAATTAAAAATAGTTTTTGAGTTAATTATAAAAAATCACAACTTTAATAACACGATTTTTAAAAATTAGAGTTAAAAATATTTCAACCTTTAACTTTTAGTTAAAAAAATCTAATATTAAATTATCTGCTAATGTAGATGACATTAAATTAGTATTTTTACCACATGACCGTCCCATTTTATGACACATACAAATTTTATTGTTTAATAAATTAAAAATATCAAAATCTATAAATAATTATACACTTCTTAATATGTTTTACTTCCTAATCATTTTATGGTTTTTGATATCTTTAATTTATCAAATAATAAAATTCATACATAACACAAATATAATATATGACAGTCACATGATAAAAATAATAATCTAACGTAACTTATCATATCATCCACCTTAATGAAGAATTTAATGTAAAATTATTTTTGTTAAAAATTGAATAATTTAATGTCATTTTTTAAAGTTTGAACTAATAGTATAAAATTAAGTAAAGTTTCAATTTTTTTCGACCTTTGTTTTTGTAAAAATAGGAAAATAAGAATTGATGGGTTGAATTTTGGAATTTATAAATTTTCCAAGTAGATAAATAAAAAAAAGTGAAAATTCCATGAAATATATGACAGATAAATTGATTCACAACCTTCCACTAGTTAGGTCAACCTACTTGATCTTTTAGGCGAGCTTATGCCTATGTACTTAAATGTTTATATAGTCTTTAATATATGTATACAATAATAACAATAACCCACTAATAATTTTACTATGAGTGAGTTTGAAAAAGTTCAATAGTACGCAACTTTATCTCTAATTAATAAAGAGACTGTTTTTAAAAAAATTGTAATGTATATATCATCTAATAAATAGTTTTAATAGGAAGTTATCGTTGAACAAAAAATTTCACTACATTACAACAAAAGTTTATAAAGTACATGATTGAATAAACAAGACTCTTATGTCATTTAACTTTTTTAAAAAATCATTAATTTTAAAATTATTATAATATTCTTTATGATTTTGAATTTATTATGATTTTTTTTTCTCTATGGATCTTTGGTACAAGAGTTAACAGTAATGTACATGTGATAGGCAAGATGACAGGTGAACCAACGACAAACTACTAACGTGGCTTAATTATTTAGATTCTAATTAAATCATTTAATCTTTGATCCCTAAAAACACTCGATTCATTTGTTGAAATTCATTCAATAAGATCTAGTAGTCAATTATATAATAATTTTTATTAAATTAATTAGACTTACTTTAACAGAATGTTGATTTGTAGAGTTTCATAACATAACATGTTTTCTTAGGTAATTTAGAATTATGAAGTTATTTAGAATTAAAAAAACCAAAAAATAAGCATATGCTTCATAAGTGGATTAGTGATCCACTTATTATTTAGTATTATATTTCTATAAGTTCATGTGTCATGGTATTGCTTAAATGGATCATCCCTCTAGTTTGTGGTTTTCTTCACAAGCCAAGAGTTACTATCCTAACTCTAACTCTTTGGGGTAATTTCTAGTTCAAACAAAAATGATGCTTTTTGCAACTTTTCTTGATGTGAATGAGAGATATCCATCATGCTTGCTTTATTTCCTTTTCTGGTTGATCTTTAACCAAACTGTTTCCCTCTAGTCCAAATCACAATAGTCTTGACAAAATAATCTACAAATATTTCACCAAATTTTAGAGATATATTGAACATAATTGATTAGCAAATATCAAAGTCTTAGAACTTTTTTTTCAAATTCGTGTATATATTTATTTAATGTAGCATTTTGAAATAATTAATCGATGTTTTAAAAATTAAACCAAAAGGTAAACTAGTAAGATAAGAAGTTTAATGTTTAAAAGGTTCAACTTGAATTACATCATCATAAACTTAGTTAAAATTGAATAAAATTAAAAAATTTAAAAAATGATTAAAGAAAACTATCATTACCTATCAAAAATTTAATGTTTAATAAAAAAAAGTGTTAAATGAAAATTGATCGGTTTATTTTAATTTATAAAATTAATTAGTTTACAAAAATTGTCCGATTAATTAATAATTTAATCGATTTTTAATAACAAAGATTATTAAACTAAATCAAACTGAAAAGTTAAAAATCATATTAAAAAATTGGCCGATTCAAGGTTTTCACCATTAAACCTATCGGATTGGTTCAGTTTTTAAAATATTACAATTAATAACTTATTTGAAAACTCCCATGTTTCTTTTAAGAAAAATTTAAAATTTTTTTGATTCTTAAAACTCATTTCTTTTTCATAAATGATTCGGTTTACACTAAAATATCAAATAGTGTAACTTCTAACATCACTAATTGGGACAGTTCATCGTAATTACTAAGTACCACAATTTTCAATTTTTCTTCATCAATTCGTATTCTTCATCCTAGATTTGGATTTGGATCCAACAAGAAAGAGACATTATAGTATTCATAATTAACTTTATGTCAAAGTTCATGTGGGATGATTCTTTTGTTGCACTTACTTTTCATACATTGCTTTGCTCATTGAGAATGTGTATGGATCATATTCCCCACTCTTTATTCAATTGCAATTCACTCAAAATCTGTATGGATCTTCCCTACCATACCCCATCATATAGGCTTCTAGAGAAGAGTATTTTTACATGTACAAATAGGTTGCTAATATACACATTTAAGAGATTATGAACAAGCATAATCAACCCTGGTATAATTTGAAGTTTGACAATTGTTATAATGACTCTTTTTGTTACTTGATTTCTAAGGAACTTTCATTGAGAAAAGGGGTCCCTTCTTCATTTCTTTTTCAGCAATAAATTGACATAAAAAGGTGATGGCAAATCTCACATGAAAGGCCAAAAACACAAAACAAAAGAACAATTCTAAACAATCACATACATGTCAACCTTCTTCTACCTTTTTCTTATATTAACACATACAAAAATCTATTTTTTGTTGTCAAGATTCAGAGTCTTCTTCGTTTTAACTTCTGAGATATTGATCCTTCCCTATAGCTTCCCTCGTCTTCAATCTCATGCTCCATGCTTCCTCTTCTAACTTCCCTTCTTCTCCTACTCCTCCTCCATGGCCATGAAAACTCCTCAAACCATATGTATTGTTCTTTGGCTCTTTGTTCTTATCTTCCTAATGTTTCATGAATTGCACACCTTCAAGTTCCGCAAAGAGGTCACTGACATGAAAAAATATTCTGGAGTTATCTCTTTAAATCGCCATTATCGTAGTAGAAAAGTTCTCACTAGCAAATTCGACTTCACCTCATTTCAGAAAAACCATCACCAACTCCATGAAAAACATCCACCTGAGGCAGCAACAGAAACAGCAGCAGCAGAAGAGAAGAAGATTGATCCACGTTATGGAGTTGAAAAACGCCTCGTCCCTACGGGTCCAAACCCTTTACACCATTGATGATGGTCTCGTTTCTTGCTTAAGATTGCTCTAAAAAGATGGGGTTCGGTGAGAGCTTCCATTGCTTCTGTGATATCTTCTAGCTTTGTTTCTTTCTTATGATATACACTCTCTTTTACTTTTTGTCCCTGAAACCATCATGCAAGACTTGTAATCTGTTGATGATGGTGTTTGATATCTTGAGCTTGAGCCTATACATACATGTACGAAACTTTGTAATAGAAAACTATACTCATCAATTTTGTAGGGTTAAAGAATGCATCATGATTCGTAATGATAATGCTTCATTGATCAAAGCAACAAACTAATCATTATTTTTCATTATTGTAAGGAATTAAATATAAATTCTTCGTAATTATAATTTATGTTTTATAATTTTTTATTATGATTAGCTTTAACGACACGGCATGATAGTAAGATGTTAAGCTACATCGATCTTAATAATGATAATTTATTAAGGGACATTGGTTAGCTTATCATTTGCTATATGTTTATATCTCGTATTTAACTAATTTATCTTTTCTAAAAACGTTTTGTGATTATTGGTTTGTTTGATGAAAAGGACTAAATAAGAATCTAAACTTTATATGCTTTCAGGCAAGTCATGTGTTTGGAACTTTTTGGCAAAGACTTTGATCACAAGTTCATCTTCTTAGTATCCAACTACTTAACTACTATTTTGAATTTTTTTCCAAAATTTTCAAACTGAAATGCACTTGTCAATGATTTTTAGAGCAGAAAGTACCAAAAAGAAATGGTTTACCATTTAATGGTAATAATGATTGATTTTAATTTATTTCCTTATATATATATTAGATTTGTTAATTATTGTTTTAATTATAAAACATTCTTAAATAATATCTTTATTCTACTTGATTAATTAAAGACCATTCTAAACTTTGAGCTCCAGATTGAAAGAAGACTTGTTTAGAACTCTTAATTAACTACAAATAAAAACAAGTTATACAAGTTAATTTAATTAATTATTGACATGTTATAATCACTTAGTTATATGTTGCAATCACATGAAAAGAAACGAAGATAATGAACTATAAGAAAATGAGTAATAATCTAAAAGTGAGAATCTAATTGGTAAGGAAAAAGATAGCTTCCTTTTCTTGTTAAACTTGGCTTTGATTCTTTTGGTTTCCTTAGTGTATGGTTTGACAAAGTTGCAAGTTATATAGAATCAAGTTTACAACAAGTAGATTGATATGTTACTGTATTTCAAGTTGTATATCTTATTCTTTCTTTTCAGAATGGAATACGAGAACTAACAACCTCATGTTTCAAGTTGTGTAACTTACTGTTTTTCCAAGCTTATGGACATAGGATTTGACACGCTGTGTCCCAAATCTGATCTTGTTTTAGAAAAAAACTGTATTACACCAACACTTCCCTTGTCTTCACCTTGCATTCTTTCAAAGAACACATCCTAGAATATTGTGTGTCGGGCCATATTCATCTAAAAACTTTCAAAAAATGTCCATTTTCTTCCAAAAGTTTTACGATTGTATATGTCTGTGTATATAAGCTATAAATAACAATCTCTAGCTTGATAAATATGTCATGTTTAGCCAACACACTCTAAGAAATGCCTATGAAATTACATGCCCATATATATGACTCGCATAACAATCTTTTATCTCGACGAACAAAACTCTATATAAGTTGGACTGAAACCATGTTTAATACCTTTGAGACATTAATCTAGCTCAAGCAATGCCTGAAATTCTCCGTTGTAATTAACTTTGTCAATCTTTTAATTGTATTTTTCAAAGTATGAACCTGTTTCAACAAGATCGGATCAAGTGTAGTAAATTCTTGATCTTGTAAAATTTTATATCCTTTATTATAGTATCGAGAGGAGAATGAAATATGTCTTATAAAGGTACAGATACCTCTTTCTTATAGGGGCGCAAAAATATCAAAACTGTGAGGACCTTAGCCGATAGGCAACCCAAAACGGACAATATTTGTGGGTGGGTGATTTGGGCTGTTACAAATGATATTAGAGCCACGTTCCTGACTCATTGTGTCAACGAGGACGTTGCGCCTTAAAGAGGGTAGATTGTGAGATCTCATATCGGTTGGAGAGGAAAGCGAACTACATCTTATAAGGATACGAATATCTCTTTCCCATAGACGTGTTTTTTTTGAGTGCAGGAAAGGTAAAACTGTAAGAGCCTTAGCTCGATGGGCAATCTGAAATACAGTATTTGTGAGCGGGTGGTCTGGGTTGTTACAATATATTTTTGAATTCAAAAGTTTAAACAGGAGAAACTGGTTACCAATTCTAACACATTCTTTCTTACTGTTAATAAATTCACAATTGCTAAATAAATTTTCAAAGATTTGCAAATCATGTAATCTAAATATGTGATAGTGAATAAAGCAGTTTTAAAACTTTTTGGATCTTTTATTTCACTATTCAATCTTGGGTTAATTACAAAAAAAGCCTAAACTTTTCACAAATTTTCAATTATAGTCCGAACTTTAAAAAGTAACAATAAAGTGCTCAAACTTTCAATTTTTTAAATTTTAACTTGATGTTAGTCTCACCATTATTTTTGTTGACATGACACTGTCATGTTTTAGAGGACCCTTATTAATAAAATGACATTGTTATTTTATGACAATAAAACAAAGTCAATTTGACTAGGGTTTGTAACTTTCTTAATAACTCTCTTCATTGTCTTTTTCTTTCTAAACTGATTAATGACGATGGTTCACTAAAAACCAATGTTGCGAATTATGTACCAACCATGGTATTAGATTGAATTTTGGTACGGTTTTGTACTAGTACTTATCAATATCAGATACTGTTTTGGATAATTTTTTAAATTTATGAAATAGTCCTTTTTTAAAAATTACAAAATAGTTTATTGTTATATTATACAGTTGTACTGTATACTTTATAAGCTTACATCTCCTATGTCTCTAAAAATTATAATAATAAATAATAATTACAA
>JANTPM010000001.1:629605-640284 GCA_025434745.1 Erythroxylum divaricatum
ATTCCTTTTTCGTTATCAAAACTATGTAGTTAAGAAGATGTCAGTTAACCCCTCAAATATTAACTTTTACATTTCTCATTCCGTCGGAGAACGTGAGATTTCTTGTAGTGAGCAAATAACATTGGTGATTATTTATTTGAAATGCAATTCCTTTTTCGTTATCAAAACTATGTAGTTAAGAAGATGTCAGTTAACCCCTCAAATATTAACTTTTACATTTCTCCATCATTCTCATCAATATTAATAAAGACATCTTTTTGAACTAATCAGTTATTTAACTTCTAAAAGTTTAAGCACTTAACTGAAAATTTAACAAGTTCAAACACTAAAATTAAAAATCTAAAAAAAGTCCAAAATTTGTAATTTATTATCTTTTAGATAAATTATTAAAAAACAAATACTAATTTACAAGCATTAGGTCGGTACGAAACACTATTTGTACCTACTTCTTCAGGCCCACATTTAATTTTTTCATCTAATACCTGACAGCAATTCACTCTTACACACTGAATAAGACAGGAAAGATCTTGATACAGTTGTGGTTATTTTCAACCAAGTTGTTGTCATGTTCTTAGTGTACAATTTCCCAACAACTTATTAATCAGAAGCTTTCAAGTTTAGAAGTAATTAATTTCCCTATGAATAAAAATGACAGGAACCAAAATATTAATTGTCAATGATCTGGCCATAGTGTCTATGGAAAGATGTGTTACCTAATGAAAAGACTAATAAACTTTAAGTTTGTATTTTTCACGTTTTTATATCTGGGAAACTTTTAAAAAAATTTAATCAATTAAATTCTCCATAAGCACTCCTTATAATTTAATTTTTTAGAAGTTTCCTTATCTTAAAATTCACTTAAAACGTACATAAACCGTAACACCTCATACCCGATAATGAAATCGGCATATCGAATGTTACCATATTCTTAAATACCTAATACTTCAAACTACAACATTTCTTCTATATGTAGTTAAAACTTTCTGCAAGAAACTTTAATACATTTCTCATGCATACATTTTTATGTCAAATTCTTTAAAACATAAGTAAAATAAAACACAGTTTAAATCCTGAGTGTCATTATTCACCTTGGGATATACTATTTACAGCTAAAAAAGTAATATTTATGAAATCAAAATTTTGGGACATTACATAAACTTGCTAAAAAATTTTGGATTGAATATGAGCCTTATAAGTTCTAATCCACTATCAATTCTTGATAGCTGGGGACTTTTGTATATATTACAAGATTTGTCTGACCTGATCTGGCCTAATTTATCCTAGTTTTAAGTTGGGTTTAGTTGAAAATTTTCAGATTTGAATCGAGTTTAAGTTTTTGTATATTGAAATTAAAAAATGATATTATTTTTTAAATTAAAAATATGTTTGAGTTTGGTTTGGATTCTAACTTTGTGCTGTTCAAATCTAAGTGAGCTAGGGCCAAAACTTTAGATAAGGATTAGGTTTGAACCTGAACATAAAATTTCAAGCCAAGCCCGAGCTCGTCTCACTGCCACCTCAGTTTATATACATGGTCAAATATGAAGCCTGAAGAGAAATTATGAACTGACCGACTATTTTATCTCTGAAGAGAATATGGTTGATCAAGGTGAGGAAAGGAGGATTTTAGCGTAGTTCACACAGAAATTTTAAAGGATCAGCAAATTCCTGTTTCTTTTATGTGATAATTTTCAACTTAATGCCATTCTAACATGAAACCAAATTGTATTATTCTCATTAAATTGGTTTTCTTTTAGTATTAGATCTCAAAACTGGTCATCTTGTTTGATGAACTACAATCTATGAGATGTGATCTATACAATCAGAGAATAAGAAGAGGAGTATATAAGAATCTTTCTTAAGGTCAATGCTTATGCTGCTTCTAGCTTGTTTTCTTCACCCATTTGTGAATGTACACGGCTTCTCAGTTCTTCAAAAGCTTTCATACTATCTGCATCAAAACCTCCAGCGAACTGGGAAAAATAGAACAGATAGTAGAAAAGTTGGTAAGAACTAGTCGGAAGTCTCAGGTTTTGAAACTGAAAAATGATTGAATTTGCAGGTTTTTTCTGGATCGGAACGTACCTGATGAATACGGAAAGCGAAACGAACACCTTGCAAAACCAAAAACTCTCTGCTGGGTTCCTTGTCAGGTCCTGTCAATGCATCAAGTTCTGATGATACACGTTTCATGTACTTCCTTGCAAGTTGCACGGACGAGAGCTTTATCTGCAATGGCAGATTCAAGGTCAGAGTTTAGTTCAGGTTTTTCTTTCCTCTAATTCTATTATGAAACCTACCTTTCCAACAACTCCTGAATCTAATAACCAATCAACCGGGATCCTGAACTCTTTGTATCGTGAAACTGCCATGTCCCTGGTACGTAGCAATGCATAAACACTGTTTTCCACTCTGTGAAAGTGTGAGAAAACATAAAAAAATGATTAGAATTCGTGTATGAAAATGTCAAGTTCTGTTAAGAAACAAGAAAGCAGATGAATATGCCTACTTTTCAAGCAATTTGTACATCTTCTTCAAAGCAGCCTCGCATGGGAGGTTGGGGTCATCAGAAAAACTTGAAACTTGCTTCTCTAATTTCATCAGGTCCTGATATTCGAAAGCCGCCTCTCTCAGCGCATCGGCTTTGGTTTCCGGCCAGTCAAAATGCTTAAGTACTGCACGTTCATCAACCTGAAGAGAAGAGTGGTATGATCAGATGGGTCTCAATAAGTGCATTGAACAGAAATCATCAACTAGATGCCTGTTCAAGTTCGATACTGTCATCTTTCATAATCTTTAAGTGATTGTTAGCCATGAAAATTGAGTAATTTGTTACTGCTGGTAAGAGGTAGAAGGAGAGACCAGGAAAGAGAGCTCTTCATCGAGCCAATTTACGAAGGCCACCAGGTCATCTATGTTAGTGAAGGAAGCTGCTCGAACTTCAGTAGCCAGTGACTGCACAAAGTCGCCTTGTGTTTCTACGTCAGCTTTCACCTGCAAGCCAGGAGATATGGTTAATATAATTTCTACTGGTGCTTTACTAAAAGTGAAAACTAAATGAGAAGATTTAAGCACCGCTAAGAGGAATGATGATCTGTTCTCGATTTCCCCGATCATGCTGTTCCTAGCTTCTGCGGTATTTGATGCTGATGATGATGAAATCAGAGATGGCGTGTCCTTACTTGTCTCGCGTTTCATCAATTTCTGATAGAATTCAACAAGTTCAGGTGATCGGTGAACTTTATCACCATTTCCTGTCCCTCTTGGCAAGCTTCCAGGTAAAGGAGGTGGCGGAGGTGGTCCACCTGGTGGTGGCGGCGGCGGAGGAGGTGGTGGTCCACCTGTACAAGTAACAGGTAGGAATCCACTTTTACTGCTAGGACCATTACCGGATGGCTTAGGAGGTGGACGAGGAACTTTAGGAGGCCTCTTCTCGATTTCTGCAAGTTTCACCTTGCTCATTGTCGAAGTACCAACATTTTTATCATCAACAGGTTGATCTCCAGGAGTGCTTGAACCCACTGTTTTCTCTTTAATCTGAGCAAGTTTCGTTGGTAAACTAACAGGTGACATTGGAGCAGATTCATAGCTTGATTTTCCTGCAAACCTTGCTGCTCTTGCTTGCTCAGCTTTTTCTTTAATATGCTTCTCCCTCTCCAAGGCCAACTTATGTCGATCTCTATAAGCAGGATACTTCTCTTCCAGAACTCCTCCACCTGATTTGGAGATTAAATTGAAAGATGAAGCTATAGAGTTCAGAGATTCACCAGGTGAAGCTTTAGTTCCAGGAGAATCAGGAGACTCCTGTTCCATTGCTCCAAATGTCGTGATCGCTACACTATCTCCTGCATTCCTCAACATCAATGATTCTAACGGACCTCTTGATCGATGACTCATGCTTTTCCTGATCGGTGAACCTCCAGAAATGGAGATTGAAGATGGTGAAACAGGGCTCAAGTCATCTTTGCTTCTTCCCCATTTCTTCAACTTTTGGATTAAGCTTTGTTTCTTACTGTATCTGCTACTGGAACTATCAATGGAAGCATTGTCAAAGTCCTCACTTCCTGGAGAAGATGGATGTGAAAAATTGCTCTCCAGGTCTGTGTCTCCTTGTCCACGTTCTGATCCTGCATATTCTAACATCAACCTTTTAGCTTTCTCCTGAGATTTGGGACTAAGACTAATGTTCAGATCACGAGCTGATATTTTTCCAGGAGGTGCTTGGTAGTTTCGAAGCTCATATCTCAAGCAAGCATTGACCCATCGAAGGTACACTAGTTCTTCAACTTCACTGAACCTGTTCATCTGAAGTCCTTCCACTTGTTTCAACATGTCTTCATTAACATGTCTCAGATGATTGAGATCTTCTCTTGCCTTGACAACCATTTCACTCTGAACCATAAAAGTAAGGCAGAACATATTTAGTAGAACACAAATACTCTAGTTCTGTAAACTTACAAGCACGAAACAAAACAGAGGAAAAGATAAAGAAGTAGTTTCTATCTTCTCAAAATAACATCGTTATGGTCTTGAGTTTCTAAGATTTAAAAACAAAATAACGTCGTTTGAAAATTATAACTAAAATGATGTCGTTTTGGTTGACTAACCCAAATCCGACCCATTATAGCTGTCAAACTTTGAACAAAATTTTAAGAAAAACTTCTCTAATACATCGTCATCATTATTATTACACCCAGTTTAAAAGTCTCACAATAAAGCAACCTTACTCTTACATAATAGAGAAAACGATAGATCCACATGTAGATGTGACAATAAAAGAATAATACAGGTTACATAAAAATTACAAAACTCAAAACTAGTTACCTCAGTCATGTTGGAAAGAGCTCCTAATTTAGCTTCACAAGCATCCAGTTTAACAATCAACTCTCTCTTTTCATGCTGAAGTTCTTTGTTCTTCCTCTTAAGTTCCACTACTTCCATCTCCAGTTCCTTGACAGCTTTCACTTTCTTCTCAAACTCCACCTCCATCTTCATAGCTTCTTCCTCTTTCGCCTGAAGACCAGAAACCTGTTGTTTCAGTAACAACAAATGCCCTTTCGTCTGGTTCGCATCAACCTCAATCTGCCTCTGCAACTCTTTAATTTTGCTCCTTGCCACCTCCAATTCCTTCTTCACAGAAGCTCCCTTAACTACCTGCTCTTGAAGCTTCTTTCGTTCAGCCTGCAATGAACTAATTGTAATATTCAACATGTCAATCTCCACCGTCTTGATCTTGAGTTGCTTGTGGAGTTCATAAACGTCTGATTCTTGTTCCTTCAATCCATAATACTCGAGCAGTTCACCTTCAAGCTTCACCTCTCTTTCCTCCAATTCCTTCACAAGGTCTCGTAGACTTTTCAGTTCACTAGCATTGTTTGCCATTGCAGTTTCGTATATCACATCTTTGTCTATCTTGTCAAAATCTCCACCCGGAAACGGATGATCAATCTCCCCAGAAAGAAGCTTTTCAAATTCTGGTAACATGTCTTCGTCTTCTAGACCAGGTTGAATACCCTGAGCATGGTTAAATATGCTGCTAATCAGTTTGACTTCTTCTTCATCTTTTTCCTCCTCCTCCTCCTCCCCCTCCCCCTCCTACAACAACAGTATAAAACATGAATTCAAGTCCTTAAAAGCACATCAACTGCAAAAATTTTAAACCAACCAATTTTCATTTCGGTTTACGTTGATAATCCTTGTTATTAAAAACTTGCTAATTTTCGTAAACTAATCAATTTTTATAACTTTAAATAAATTAGTTAATTTTAATTAAGATTTCAAGTTTTTCCATGACTAAGGAACCTCTTCTTCTTCGATTATAATTCAAATTATTTGATTATGATTATCTTTATTATATAACATTGTTCTTATACTACTGATTCTTTGAAATTTAAATTTCTTATATTATCGATTTAATTTCCTGGTTTTAAAATATTGTGAGTCACTACTATATACATAAAGAATCTATAAATAATTATTTGATTTCTATGAAATGTGAAGAGTTATGACTATACATATCGAGAGTCTAGACAAAGTTATTTAATTTCTATGATTCACTCACAGTTCTATATCTGAGATTGTCATCGGAATACAAAAGCTGCTCATTGTCTTCATCTTTTGTCTGATGTTGCTCAAAGCTTGCTTCACCAGTTTCTGTATTGAAATTCACCAGATTAAACACAGAGACAAAGGTCGAAGTTCGGTATACAAAAACAGAAACCAAAGAGAAAAAAAGAGGATACAATTCCATACCTGAAGACTTAACTAAAGGGTCTGATGACCTAGACCCTCTAACGTTAAGCTGCTTAATACCAAAAGCTGCAATGGAAGCAGCAACCAGAAAGCCGAAACGGACAATCATGGAGGCACTTTCGATATCAGAATCATAACCTTCGACTCACTCATTTCTCTGCAGCGTCATGGCTTTGTTTGGAAATGAAAATTCAACCAACACTCAAACAAATAATTATCACCTTATCCTGTTTATGGAATGACAGACTTGGTTCTGAACATAAGAGGTCTCGATGAGCAGACTTTTTATCGCACCGCCTGTCAAGCTAAGAGTTATTGGAGCCACCAATTAACAAGTGGCCACTTTTTGCTCCAGGAAGATGTTGACAATGGTGGGGCCTAGTGTGTTATTATTTTGTCTCGAAGGAACAGATTCACTGTTAAACAATCAGGGAATGAAAGAAAGAAGCAGACATTATAGATGATGGAAGTTTATAAGAAATAGAATCAAAGTAGATCTTTTAGTTTTTTTAAATATTATTTTTTAATATTCAATTTCTTAAAATTATTTAATTGATTTAAATAAATTTAAAAAATTTATTGATTGACGTGATTTACAAGTTGCCGTATCAATCTAAAGATTTACTCGGTATGCATCCAAAGAATAACAATTACAAATTTTCTGTTTAAAAAAAAAGATAAAAATAGATTAGTATTGATCCCAAGTCAATAAATTATGTTTAAATTTACCAAATTTTAAATTAAACTTATGCTTTAAAAGTTGGTTTTAAGGACTTAAAATTTTTCTATATAATGATATTATTTTAATTTAATTTTTAAAAATGATATTATTTTAGTATACTAACTTAAAACTAAAATAATATTATTTCAAAATTAAAAAAATCCAATTTAAAATATTTAAAACTCTGGTTTCTGAAACTTTGTAGGTAATGGGTTAAACTTGGATTCCATTATATGGTTTTCTTTGCCTTATTTAATGGATGTCATTAAAGAATGGATTAAAATAAGAAGCAGGTCAAAAGTCAAAGAACTTCACTGCCTTCTTCCTTATTCATTATGAAGGGCAAGTAGATGGAGCAAGCTTTGAAAATATGACTGGCTGCTCCCTGACTCAACACACATGTTAGATCTCTTTTTGACTTTTCTGGATTTTCTGGGATTGGTTTGAAGATAACTAAAGATTAAAGCTTCATGATATGAAAGCACACATAATTAATCTCACTCAACAAAAGTGAAACTTCTGTGCCAATGACTGATTTACATGCATGAGGGATAAAAGATGGAGGAATCCTTTTAGTTTAAGTAACTTTAGAAGAACCCAGGGTGCAGGTGAGTTGATAAGGAGTTTTTTTAGCTTAAGTGAGGTCGTAGATTCAAACCTTCTTCATATATGCAGTTGTTTAAAACTTAGGGTCTGAACTTTGCCTCCCGCAAGGAACCTACTCATCTCAAGCGGGGATTAATCTGAGTGTGGATGATTTAAAGATGTTTTCCCATAGTTGAAACCTTCCTAAAACACTTCGTAGGCAACCAAAAAAAATAACTTTAGAAGATTTTTAATATTTTCAAATTCTCAAAAAATTTGTTGTTTTCAATTTTATAAAAAATGAATTTAAACTTTTAAAAAATAATAATAAAATACACTTTTTTTATCGAAAATCATAAAACATAACTCATAAAAGAACGTCCGATAAAGAAAGGCTAAAAAAACTATCCTAAGCTAGGAGGCTTACCCAGTACACCCAGAACCTACTAGCCTTTCCCTATTAGAAGCAACACACAAAGATTGTTCATAACGTAAAATAGAAGTTAAACAAGGAGGAATAGAATCCCAGAAATGGAGGATTGCATGTAATAAGGCTACCCTCGCTAGGGAATGAGTCACCTTATTGACAATCCTACGCATCCATTGGAAGGACAGATGGGGGAAGTGTAGCTTAAGAGCATGACAATCAAAAGCCAACATTCCAATTTTCGAAGACTTAGACGGAAAAGATGGGATTGCTTGAATCGCTTGAAGGCAATCCGATTCCACTATGACATGATCAATGTGTTTATCCTTCAACCACGAAAGCGCTTCTCGGATTGAAATAAGTTCTGCCAGAACATGATCTAATAGAGATGCATAGTGGCCCGAAATTCTAACCACAAAGGAACCCCCAAAATCTCGCAAAACTGCACCAAAGCTTGAAGCTCTCTGCTCCTTGAAAATAGTCGCGTCAACATTGCATTTAAGAAAACCCTCCGGTGGTTGTCGCCAACTTGAAGAGTTAGTGTGCGGCCTATCTTCTAGCACGTTAACCCTCTCAAAGCACTTTCGTGCTTCCTGCCAGGATTGAAGAAAATTATCAGCAAAACTAACAACCATTCTTGGAGGGACTGACTTACCTTGCCAAATACTAATACTTCGGTGATACCAAATGCTCCATAGAAGAGTTAATACTCGAGGTAGCAGAGAGGCCGACATGTTAACCAGGAAATGCCCAAGTAGAATATCGATCCCCTGAGATGAAACTTGCAAATTCGTCAGCGTCTAGATATCTTTGGCTTTGGGGCATTCTAGAAGTATATGAGTCAAGTCTTCTTCGATACCACAGACATCGCATTCAGAGGGGAGCGTAATGCCTTTGTGCCGAAGACGAGCCTTGCATGGAATAAACCCCCTAAAACACCGCCATATAAAATCTTTAACTTTGGGGGGGATAGCCAATCCCCACAGCCTATTCCAAGGTTTGCCAACGATAAAGTGATCGACATCCGTACTTAGTCTGCACGCCAGTTGGTAGCCAGATTTAACCGCGTACCACCCGTCCTTGCTATGATGCCAAATCAGCTGGTCAAGAGGTTTTGTAAATGCAATAGGTACTCTTGAGATGCGTTCAACATCATATGGCGTAAGCAACCCATCAATCAGCTGTGCATCCCAGCCCGACCCCAACTCATTAAAAAGTTCATTCACTTTCATGTGCTCCAGAGATGGAATTAGAGGGGATGTGATAAAAAAATTATTCGCATCATTAATCCAAGAATCCTTGAAAACCTTAATAGAAGCGCCATCTCCAAGTCTCCACCTAACGCCATGACTCAATATATCTTTGGCGGCAATAATGCTATGCCAAATAAAACTACCATTCGCTCGATTCTTTGCTTCTAGAAAACTACCTGTAGGAAAATATCTTGCTTTAAATAGTTTGCTAGGAAGGGAGTCCGGGAACGCAATAAATCTCCAGGTTTGTTTGCAGAGCATGGCGAGATTAAAACAGTGGAGATCTCGAAAACCCATACCCCTATATTTCTTGGGCATGCAAAGTCGGTCCCAACTCGCCCAATGTATGGACTTCCTATTAGCCGTACCAGAACCCCACCAAAATGCATTCATCAGTTTTTGTAACTCATCACATGTCCCTCTGGGAAGAAGGAAGACACTCATACAATATGCTGGTAATGCTTGGGCGACCGTTTTTATAACAATTTCCTTTCCCTGTCTAGATAAGAGTCTATTCTTCCAACTCGTGATCCGCTTGTTTAAACGGTCCTTGACAAAAGCAAAAACTTGTTTTTTCTGCCTCTCAATGAGCGAAAGAAGCCCCAAGTATAGTCCATGATCAAGGGGAATATTAACGCCCAAGATAGTTTCGACCTCATTCTGAGCAGATGAAGTAGTGTTAGAACTGAACATGATACCTGATTTTTTATAGTTAACTGCCTGTCCTGACTCTGCTTCATAAATAGCGAGAATTCGCTTAATATTTTGTCCCTCCCTTGAATTTGCTCTGAAAAATAGGAAGCTATCATCTGCAAAAAATAGATGAGATACACTAGGACTGCCGGAACAAATTGTGGCTCCATGTATATCTCCTCGCGCCTCGTATCTCCGTAATAAAGTAGATAACCCTTCAGCACATAAGATGAACAGATACAAGGACAATGGATCTCCTTGTCTCAGACCTCTCTTAGGAATAATCGGACCAACTTCAGTTCCATTTAAAACAACTGAATATCGAACTGTGGTAACACAAATATCATTTCATTGCTTTCCATTACACTTTTTTGTACACATCATAATATTTGAGACCTACCGATTCCACTAGAAAAAGGAATCTTCTTTTATCTCTTCCTCTCATTATAACATTTTAGGATATTGCTTATTCCTTAGGTGCTCACTTTTACCAATAAACGTAAATAAAAAAACAGTTGACATTTCTATATACAAAATCGTTCAAATATTTTCTTGATATATATAACTTATAAATTCGACAATAAAGGTGGGGAATTACTACTAAGATGTAATTATAGTTGATAAAAAACTAATTCATTATCTCCTAAATTGCTCCAACTTAGATGCATTTCATATAATCGATCTCAACTTATTAGATCAGCCTAATCAATTATATCATATAGTGATAATTTGTGGCCCTTATATGCTT
>JANTPM010000001.1:658823-688138 GCA_025434745.1 Erythroxylum divaricatum
ACAAGCCAGGTGGAGGTCGAAGCAAAGAATGCTGGTGTAGATGGGGTGGAAGCCCATTCGGCGCATAATAACCTGGCCAATACATGGGCAAGCCTACCCCACTACCATTTGCACTAGGGAGAGGAGGTGAAGCTCCCCACGTTCCTAAACTCCCTCCAGGTTGATACAATGGCAGTCCACCTTGGAAATTTGAAGCAGCTAGTCCCATTTGTAAATTCTGTGATCCAGGATCAGGCAAAGATCCACTAACAGCAGAAGGCAAGCTCGTAGTAGTGGCGAGTGTACGAGGATAGTGAGACTGCAAAAGTGATTACAACTATAAAAAGACTAAGTGAAAATGATATACATCATATCAGGAATTTAAAGATCATTTACATACTTGTATAATGGCTGGATCGTTGTCTATAGGCGGCATAGGCTGAACTGGTGGTGAAGACTTCACCTGCAAGTCCTGTGAGAAGAAGCAAAAAGAATAACTGAGCATTTAGTAACATGAGAATACCGCATTATTCAATAACCCACAGAAAATAATACTTGTTCATAAATCTGGAGGAGCATACTCACTTTGAAGCAAGCCACAAAGAAAAACAAATGCTATAACAATTCCCCCAAGTCAGTAAAGGAAAAAAAAAGAAATTTTAAAATCTAGTTCAATTTAATTGCAGTGCATTCATTTAAGTAGCTTTTCTGCATCCTTATATGCACCAATATAACACCCACAGAATCAACCGTGCAATGTTATGACCTTGCTGCTATTTTATGACCTAAAACCAATGTTTTAAAAAGCGGACCGGTGATTGAACCGGAGAAGCAACTGATTCAAGGGTCAATGGTTCAACCGGAATTCAACCGTAATTGAACCGATGATTAATAAATATATAAAATTTTATTTTATATATTATATATATAAGAAAATTTTTAAACATACTATTTAATTATTTATCTAATTGTAAGCTTAACTTAAACCTTCAAACTTCAAAATATACAATTTTTTTTAAGTTCACTAACAAAATACAAAATTAGATAATAAAGCTCACTAATCATATTTCATCAAAAAGATTAAAAAAAAAGATCACTAATCATAATATTCATTCAAGCTGAAATCATCAAAATCAAGACATTTTAAATGGACCCCCGGTTCTTTCTTTTACCGGTTCAACGGTTTTTACCGATCTGATCGCAAAATGAACAGGTCAATCACTCACAAAAAATACGGGCTAAACCGGACCGTTTCATGCTCCGGGTCACCGGTTTTCTGGTCCGACCGACCAGTTTGGTCTGCCTTTTAAAACACTGCCTAAAACTATATCAAAATTTAACTATTAAATTCAAAGGTCTTAGTGCTGAATTAAAATTTAGTAACGTTTATTACTCTTTAAAACGGGAGTGAGCAAGCAAAGGACCTGACCAGCCCTTCTTCATCCACAATTGTTTTCTCATAACCAAAAGTAAATATGTTTTCAAATTCAATAAAAAGGGGCAATCAAGCTGACTCCTGGCTGAAGATTTAAGAAAAGTAGAAACTTCACCCAAAATAACCAAGTAATCCATAAGCACAGGCAAGTGCGAGCAAATAGCTTAAGTGCAAATTGGAAACTGAGCAGAATATACTATTAACATTTTGCCTAATATACCGATCCAGAATGCATGCCTAACATCAATATACAAAGAAAAATGACAATAGAAAATTTAACAAATTTATTTAAATAATCAGATGCACCCAAAAACAAGAAACAGTCTTACATAATACCAAACACACAAAAAAATGTGCATCAAAACAACATAAATCGCTTAGTGAGATATCCAGTGGCTATATGTTACCTTGATGTCACTTCCCCGAAACAAAATGTACTCATAAACTCTGTCACTTGGTGGGATTTGTGGACCATCTTTTTTCCGCCCCTCTGTTCCGAATGACCGCACTGCCAATACAAATGCAGGTTAGCAAATACGTCAGACTCAAAACCATAATAACCACGCTAAAAGCACTGTTTCTTTGTGAAGGATTTCTTTGTTAAAATTTGGCATTGAACTATATCCACCGTCTCATGCAGAAAACCATTGCATTACCATTTCCTTCATAAATCAACAATCTTGCCACACATTAACAAAGCGTAACGATAACCATAGAGCATAAACAATTACAAGAACACCAACACATGTGGTTCAGTGCTTAAATCGTCCCAACCCATTACCAACAATCATCAAAGAAAAAAAAGAAAAGGTAAATCCCAAGATTCAAACAGTGCAACTAAGTCAAACCCACTAACCAAAACCAACCGAAAACTCGTACACAGTCTAATAAACCACAAAATAAAAAGAGTCAAGCAAGAGATGCAGAAAACCACAAATCAATCACAGAAAGGTACCATTTTTAAGGCCAATACTGGACACTTCAGTGTTGATATTGTACAGAACACCCTCATAACGGATCTCACTCTTGGATGTCAAGCTTATTAAACTCCCTATGTACGAGTCCGCCGTCGAATTCGATCTCGACGTCGATGCCGAATTGGTACTATTCTCAGCCGCCATAACCTAATTCCACTTTTAGCTCCAATCAGAACGCAATCTATACAGACACTGATACGCACTGCCTACAAATCTACCAATCTATTCCTATATCGAAGACTGAGAGCGAAAGCCCCCAACTTGTACAGAGAGGTAATAGAGAGAGACAGAAGTCAGGGTTTAGATTGAGTTTTGCGATTAATCGGTTAGGGGAAAATTGGAGAAAAGAGAAAATCAGGGGTCTTTTGGTAAATTGGTTGCAGATTGCAATACAGCCAATAGGAAAGCGCCACGTGGTGAAATATGGACATTTTAGTTTTTTATTAAATTTGAGAAATCATGATTGGTCTTCTTCTTTTTTTCATTTTTTTCTATTTTCTTCAAAAAAAATTATTTTATTGTAAATAAAATATTAAGATTTTTAAATATTATCATATACTTAATACAATTATTATTTTCTTTTTATTGAATTTCTTATTAGCTTCATTATTATTATTATTATTATTATTAGTATTTTGAATTTATATCTTTATTACTTGTGTTAAGTATTTTGTGTATTATTATTATTATCTGTGATTTATTATTCTTATTTTCTTTTACTTATTTATTTCTGTTAACCTGCATTATTTTTTCTGTACTTGAAACAGCCTCTTTATTATATAAGGCTAAGTTGCATACTATCAGACCTCTCCAGACTCCGCTTCAATGTAAAACTCCAAATTGAGTATAACGATAATGATGATGATCAAATATTTAATTTTAATTTAAATTCTAATGTAAATATTATATTATGATTAAAGTTTTGTAATACCTAAAACATTTTTTGTAATTATAAGTTAAATTCAAAATATTCATTCAAACTAACGTTTATAATAATTATAAATCAATTAAATAAAATTAATTAATTTATTAATAAATTGATAGATTTTTAAAATAAATGATTTAAAAGATTTAAGTTGAACCGTTTAGGTTTTTAATGATCGGGAGAAAAAAAAGTAAACATGATGCTAAATCTTTGGGGGCATTGTCGTGATTTCACTAACCAAACGGTAAGATTCAGAGGAAATGACACTAACGCCTTGTTTAAAATCGAAGGTGTCGGTTCCATAACTTGACAAGTTGGGGTTTAAAACGTCAATTCGTAGCACCGAACAAAATTAGCCACATTCCCTGGGTATCCCCATTGACGCAGGCGAAGTAACAAAAATCTAACAGTAGAGGCCATCCATTTCAGTTCGTTGATCGGACGATGTTCACGCCGCAGAGGAAGTCGTCCCCGGCGCTGGCTTTCTCGCCCAGGTCCGACAATCGCAGACCGGTTATCGGAAATGCGTTTGCTGGGGCTTCAAACCCTAAATTTGGGGGCGGGAAAGGGAAGGCAGTGGCTTTTGTCGACGCGCCGCCGCTGCCGCCGCCGCCGGTTGGGTTGATAAGTGATGGTGGTGCGGTGGCGGAGGCGGAGGCGGAGGATATGGAGGATTGGAAGCGGTTTAGGGAGGCGGGTTTGTTGAACGAGGCGGAAATGGAGAGGAAGGATCGTGAAGCGCTTCTTGAGAAGGCCTCGATGCTTGAAAAGAAGGTTCTTTGATTTTATTACTGCATTTTGGTTTTTATGGAGTTTATTGAAATGGCCAAACCTTTGCTTCTTGATTGATATTTATTGCAATTTGTTATCCTTTTTACTTTCTGTTTTCGTTCTGTAGTGACAAGTTCCTTATTGACGGCTTTTAACGTGGCAAATTGATTCTACCTTGAAAGTTATATGTGTAAATATTGATCTTGAGTGAGTTATTGTTCGGAAACATAATTATTTTCTGCTTGCTGTTGTTTTATTTTCCTTTTAAGTTGTAGCATTCCTTACCTTCGAAACCCTCATTCTACGTTTTAGACTGGTGTGTCGAGCCGTTTGATGGGCTTGGAGAGATTGTGCATTGTGACGGCAGTAATTAGAAAATTGAACACAGGAAAACCGTTGCATGGCATGATTGCACTTGGAGAATTATTCTTTGTAGGAGGGTTAGTTAGTACGTGAAAAAGTATGGATGACTAATGTTTGAACTGGATCAATGTTTTGATACCACCGGCAGTTTGTTCCATAAATTGCATAATTAGATTGAAATGGTATATAAATCTAGGGTGCACCACAGCACCAGGTCTTAATTTCTTGGTCTTTAGTTCTGTGGTGTATACGTTCATTTGTGCTTATGATGTGTTGAGATTTTCAAAATATCAGAATACCATGTTGAGAAGCCGTGTTGGATAGTATTTCATCATTTTCCTCTTTGCAGCTTTTTGATTACCAGTACAACATGGGTCTCCTCCTTATTGAGAAAAAAGAATGGACTTCAAGATATGAAGAGATGAGGCAAGCATTGCTAGAAGCTGAGGAGATAGTAAAACGTGAACAGTCAGCACACTTAATTGCATTATCTGAAATCGAGAAGCGAGAGGGAAATTTGAGGGAAGCCTTGGTTTGTGAGAAACAATGCGTGGCTGATGTATGAGACATCCTGCTAGTTAGTTTAAGCTCCTTGCTATATATGATTCATTTTATCTGATCTAAGTGAACTGAATAAAGTGGCAAGAAGTAATATCTATGGAAAATATTTTCTTGCATGTTTATTTGACAAAAAAAAAGTGGAAATTTTTTAACTCACTTGTCAAATATCTTTGGGATTTAGTTATATTCAGATATAACCATTTTGAAAAGTTATCCTTCAAAAGTTATCAAAAAACAACTTCCTTTTGAATAGGTTTATGTAATTTGTTGTTCTTATTAGAATAGGGTATTGCAATCGTAATTTTCACTGTAATTTGTTTCCCGTAAGTGCTGATAACTGCTTGTTTGGACAAGAGATTTTTGTATAATAAATAACCATAAATGTGAATGCTGTTGTATCTCTGAACATATTCTTCACATTATTACAGGGCATATCTCATGCTTATCTTTAATGTTTAGAAGCTGGATACTTTCATGGATTGAGAATGTTATTTTGCTGTAAAAGCAAATATCCAGTGGTACTTGCTTGGTTTTTCTTGCTAATAAATGTAAAGTGTTTTGGTTGATATTGGTCATCTTGCATCTCAATACTACAGCTTGAAAGGGCTTTACGAAGCCTGCAAGAGGAGCATTTGCAAATTAAACAGGTTTCTGAGAAAAAGCTGGCTGATGCAAAATCTTTGGTCGATAGAATCGAAGAGAAATCTTCGGGAGTGGAGGAAAAAGTGCATTCTGCTGAGGCCAAGCTTGCTGATGTTAACAGAAAGAACTCAGAAATGGATATGAAGCTGCAGGAGCTAGAAACTCGTGAAATTGTTTTGCAAAGAGAACGACTCTCCTTAAATACTGAGTATGTTCTCTTTCTTTCAGTGATGATGATGATATCTACATGTGCATAAATAATAGGTAATTCATCCAATGGTGTCTGGTTGACACTCTTTAGGCGAGAAGCACACAAGGCAGCCCTGTATAAACAAAAAGAAGACCTGAATGAATGGGAGAAGAAACTAGAGAAACAGGAAAATAGGTTGTGTGACCTTTGCAAAACACTCAATCAGAGGGAGGAAAAGATGGATGAAAGTGACAGGTCTCTTAAACAAAGGGAGAGGAACATTGAGGAAGCCCAAAAGAGGATTGATCTTTCTCTTGAAAAGTTGAAGGAGAGGGAAGATGATGTAGATAATCGGCTATCAGATTTGATCTCTGAAGAGAAGGTTTACTCCTATTTAACTGAGTATTTCATTAAAGTTTCTTTCCTACATCTTATTTCTTTTTTTCTCTAGAAAGTGGATTCCTTAAGGAGCACACTTGAGATGAAAGAGAAGGAATTACTTCAAATGGAAGAAAAGTTGGTTGCTAGAGAAAGAGTAAGTTTATAATATTTAATTTCCAGTTTCTAAATCACACTTGATAAAGAAAACCTAGTTCTTTGACCTAATTGCATACTGGCCTTTTGTGGTGAGCAGGTCTTTACTGAATTGCCAGTGAACTTGGATATTTCTATGTGGTGACTAGGATACATTTAACTATGTTGTATACCAAATAGACACAGAGAAGATCAATAATCAAATTGAAGTACATACTTATACTCTGTAATCCTTGCCTGTTCTTAAACACTTTAATTATGACATTGTAAGCGGTCAAGACTGTAACTGTGAAGCACCTATGCAGGACAGTACCATGATGTGTTCTATTTGTGAAAAGCATAGTGGTTATAGTTGACACTAGAAATTATGTCACATCCATATGAGTTTCTGTTTGAGTGCATGGTTATTATTTGATGAATCAAATTTTAGCTAACGGTTCCATGCATGAAGAGATCAGTAGGGAGCTTTGCTGGTTTTGAACTGGAACTGAATTAGTTCTTACCGAATGAATTTTCTGACAAATTCTGTTATTCCCCATCTACAGATGGATTCTCAAGAGCTCCTTGATGAGCATAGGGCCAGTCTGGAGGCAAAAACTAAGGAATTTGAGTTGGAATTAGAAGAGAAACAGAAGCACCTTGATGAAGAACTGAAAAGCAAGGTAGAAGCAGTGAGGCATCAGGAAGTTGAAATCCTGCACAGGGAAGAAAAATTAGGTAAACTAGAGCAAGCATTTCAGAGGAAGTCAGAGAGAGTGAAGGAGAAGGAGAAGGATATTGATGCTAGGTTGAAAAACATAAAGGAGAGGGAGAAATCTATGAAATCTGAGCAGAAAAAGACGGATCTTGAAAGGAAACAGTTACTTGCTGATAATGATAGCTTGCAGATTCTAAAAGATGAATGTGAGAAAATAAGGGCTGAAATTGCTCAGCAAGAGATGCAGATTGGTGAAAAAAATGAAAGTTTGAAAATAACCAATGAAGAGAGGTTAGTCCATGTACGTTTGCAGGCAGAACTGAAACGAGAATTAGAGAAGTGCAGGATTCAGCAGGAGTTCCTCTCAAAAGAAGGTGAAGATTTGAAGCTGGAAAGGGATAAATTTGAGAAAGAATGGGAAATGTTAGAAGAGAAAAGAGCTCAAATTAGTAAATCCCTAGAGGAAATTGTTGAAGAGAGAGAGAACTTAAAGAAGTTGCAGCTTGCTGAAGAAAAAAGGCTGAAACGAGAGGAATTTGCAAAGCAGGACTATGTTCAACATGAGTTGGAGACTATCAGAATGGAGAAAGAGTCGCTTGAAGCCAGAATGAGAAATGAGAAATTAAGGTTATCTGAAAGAGCTAAGATTGAGCACGATCGCATGTTAGAAGAATTTGTATCACAGAAAAATGAATTTTCGACTGGTATGATTAATAGACAGGAAGAAATGGAGAGATGTTTAAAAGAAAGGGAGAGTGCATTTGATGAGCTGAAGGAAAGAGAATTTGCAAACATTAATCAGTTAAAAGAAGTTGTTCAGAGGGAACAGGAGGAAATGCAATCTGAAAAGCGTGCTCTAGAAAAAGAAAAACAAGAGATTGCCAAGGACAAAGATAGGCTTGAAGAACATCGAACAGGAATGCAGAAAGACATTAATGAACTTGAGATGCTCAGCAAGAAGCTTTGTGTCCAGCGAGAACATGCTGTGAGTGAAAGGAATCGTTTTCTTGCTTTAGTGGACAAACACAAAAGTTGCGACAATTGCAGAGACATAACCAGGGAGTTTGTCCTTTCTGATCTTCTTCCACCTAATATTGGAAATAGTAAGGTCCTTCTTATAAACCAACCTGACAAATCTCTGAAGAATAATAAAAGTGGCCCAGATATTACTCTAAGAAAGTCTGCAGGTGAACTTGACCATTCAACTTCTCAAGGGCGAATGTCTTGGCTCCAGAAATGCACCTCAAAAATATTTAGCATATCGCCAACCAAAAAAATTGAGCAGTTTCCCGTTTCAGCTTTGGATGGAGAGTTGCATTCATCTCAACCACATGTCAATGCTGAGGAAAAATCTGAATACATGAGTTTACTTGTTACCAAAGAGACTTCATGCACCAATGCTACTGGAGATAAACCACGTCTACCCTTAGGTACTGCTGGTGATTCCCATGACACTCAACTGCTTCAATCAGAAAGCATCAGAAAAGATGAAAATAGTGCATATTCTATGTCTGTTGATGATCATAGCTATATAGATAGTAAGGGACAATCAACTCCAGATGATTCAGAGCCATCTGAACGAAAGAGTAATCTTAATAAACCTGGTAGGAGGCAAAAGGCTGGTCCACATCGAACAAAGTCAGTTAAAGCAGTAGTTGAGGATGCAAAAAAGTTTCTTGGAAATGAATCTCAAGGGCCAGACCATAGGGCAAGTGGGCAGGCTGTCGAGAAAGCAGCTGGCAACACTGCAAAGAAAAGACAACGGGTACCTGCTGGGATTGAACAGGATAATGGTGAGAGTGAAGGGCGTTCTGATAGTGTAGCAACTGGTGGGAGGAGGCAGAAGCAGCAAAAGGTGGCTTCTGTTGCGCATACACCAGGACAGAGCAGATACAATCTTAGGCGAGCCAAGATGTAAGTTTGGATTTTCATTTTCATTGTTATGAGGAGTCATGTTGGGCAGCCACTAGTAATTTGAATGTGACCTGTTGATGGAGTTCTGAAGTGGAGAATAATGAAGTGCCTCGAAAGTTTTTTACACCTCAAAGTTTTTAGGTTGGCTGTTCCGTTGATATTTTTTTGGCAGTTCCATGTTAATAGACTTAAGCAGTCTCTTTGGATTGAGTGGTCTAACTGTCGATCCCATTTCCATTTGTTCTAGATGCTAGTTTAATCATGATTTCATCAGCTGTTTATGTGCAGTGCAGTTTTCCATTTTGTTTTTGGATTGATTGGGAAGGGGTTATTCTCCAAAACGTGACATGCGAGGAAACTGTTTTCTAGATTTTGTCATGGTGGATATTGATCCTATATATAAATTGTGATGGATAAGGACAAGTTTTATGCAGGAATATAGCATCTGTGATGGTTTTGAAATTCTGTTTCTTTCAGAGCGGGTTCATCATCTATGGCCCAAGCATCATCCGACTTGAAGAAGAAAACGGAGAAAAAAGCTGATGCCACCTCTGACATGGATCCTGGGCCAAACCCTGAAGCAACTTCTGCACTTTCTTTTGGATTTGGTGATGAGCCTGGCAAATCTACAGATTTGGTCCAGGTCACAATACAAAAGACACAGGAGTTCTCGCAGGAGAGGATTGAGGTAGCATCATAGTCTTTTTCAACAAGTTCCACTATTGTTTTCATTCTGTTTTCTGTATCTGTAGAAAGTTCTATTATTGTTGTCGTACAGCTCAAATCAACAGATGTTGATGATCCAATCGATGCAACAAAATCAGTTGAGATTACAGTGTTGAGTGAGGAAGTGAATGATGCACCAGAAGATGGGGTTGAAGATGAGAATGGCAGCACAATGCATGAGGATGATGAAGATGAATATGATGATGATGATGGGCCAGAGCATCCTGGTCAAGTTTCAATAGGAAAGAAAATATGGAACTTCTTTACCACATAACTTCCAACCTTTTTAAGCTCTATGTTATTGTGTTCTTACAGTCTCTCTCTCTCTCAGGGTAATTCCTAGATAATGTTCTAGTTTAGGTTCCCCTTCTGTTTTTGGTTCTTACGAAACTTGTAAAGCAAGGACTGGAAGTACCATGGCATGCATGTGATTGTAGCAATATTTTGATCCATTGCCCTGAACTGGTCTGTATAGGAGTAGTCTTTTCTCTTTATAAACACCACCAACCCACTTCCCAAGTATTCTGAATTGTGGGGTGAAGAAAAGAAAACCCTTCTTTGTTGTGACAATAAACTAGCCTGTAAGGATTTATTGAATTAGTTTGTTCCTGATTTGAGTTGTTCTTTGTCCTCGAAATTGATTCGAAACTGATACTGGAAATATGTTTTTCAATAGGCAAGAAATTACACTTATTAAGATGTTTGCCTAAATGTCAAAATGATTTCTATATGAATAGTATTTTCATCACATATTTTTAAGCATTCTTTATATATTCATATTAAACACTATTTTACTCTTTAAAGGGTCGTCTTTTTTTAATTTATCTGAGCTAATGTGAGTTCGAAAAATACAAATGAAGGACGAAAATGAAGAGGACCACATCTAAAGCAATGTGCAGTAAAAAGTGAACAGCTAGAGACTATGGAAGCCACTTTTGTAGTTTCATAATGAATGAATCCTAATCTATCCATAAACAGAGTAGACTTCTACTCATCTAGTGAATATAAAGAGATGGATTAGTGTAAATGTAAAGGCTGAGACACTACAACTATTACTATTATTACAGTAGATTTAGCTCCTAGCTGCTAAATCCCTCCAAGGACAAGCAATGCAAGGCACATCACGAAAGGCAAATATAGAAAAGGACATGACATACTGTGATAGGCCTGCAAGAAATTTAAGTATAGTTGTGGGCTATGCCTATGCTCTGTGTTAGTCTCTTTAACCCTCAATCCCAACAGAGCAAAGTGGTCCATATCCCCACTACTAAAAGTCAATTACTGAATGCTTGGCCGTTCTGGTCTGTCTGTTCTGTTTCTGTTCTGAGCCTCGCTGTTCTTCTAACACCTTCATTGTTCATATGAGTTTTTCTAGGAAACATCGTTCATCTTTTGGACTTTGTTGGGTTGCACCATGGACCAGCTTCTGACACATCCTAATTCCTAACATTTATTTTGATGCCCTTCAGCTCCAAAACCACATGTCACATAGATTAGCCTTGAAAGCCATTCCATAAAATATGCAAGTGATTAAAAAGAGAAGGAATCATTGGCCTAACTAGACAGAAACACATAAATATGTGGATCAGATGAATTAGAACAAGGCTGGAACAACAAAACTGAACAGGTGATTTCATTTGCTAACTAGACACTCATTGTTATTGTTATGTTCTTCAGTATCTCCTACCATTACTTCTGGTGCTGCCATTAATCGCAAGGTTCATTCTGATAGCGACAAATATATTTATCTTCAGGATTCAAGTTGGCAAGAGAAAATCTTTCTTGGTCCATTACAGGGATGACACCAGATGTGTTCTTTCTATAAGCAGCAGCTAGATACAGCAAGTAAAATAGTTAGTCTGCAGCCCAAACATGAGAAAATGATAATGGAAAGAACTTATCTTTCTAGTCAGCAATTGCAAAAGCAGGGGTTATGCCGTTATGGATTACATTTTAAGGACAAACATTAATTTCCAAGCCAAACCAAACTGTTTTGAGGTCCATTTGCAGAGTCTGAGCATCCCAACTTTTTAATCACCTCAATGCTTACTTTCTCCTTTACTGTGACTCTCTGGGAATCTGTTAAGAACTCAGATATACAGCAGCCCAAAAAGAAAGAACAGAAGAGCAAGAGATAAAACCCAAGTTTGTCTTGCATGCACACTGTTGTTTTGCATGGGAAATGGTCCCCTCGTCACCAAAAAAATGGAAAAAGAAACATAATAACCCAAAGCTAACTAATCCCATGTCTTTGTCTAACCTCTTAAATCCATAAAATCTTCCAACTACTTTTTAATTCTTAACCATCTGTGGTAAACAATTCAATGGATGTAGCTATCATAATAACCCACAGGTTGTTTGTTAAAGGTTAGACCTTTTTCCAAGCCTTAAGAAGAATTATCTCAATGGGTGCAAACCAAAAAACTGTGTAAAGGCTGTATCTTTGGATTTCGCTTTCAGGTAAACACTACTCAATGCCCTTCAGTTACCACCGTGCAGAGATCCTATATTATTGTCATTACTGTTATTACTTCCACAGCCTTGAGAACTGTGCTTATATCTTGTATTCTTTGTCCTTTCCTTGTTTCCTTAGCTGTTTTCTATAAACATAAGTAAGCGAGTGTTCATTTTTTTGCTTTCTAGGCTCGGCTTCTGTTTTCACTTCCACTTTCCTTCTTCTTACTTACCATTCTATGCTTTATTTCTCCTCCCAAAGTTGGTGATATCTGGTTCTTCTCAAAGGGAGCGGGTCCCATCCTATGATACGTTTCTAAAGATCTTTGCACAAGTTTTGGTGGTGTTTTGAGTCCTTTGTTGCTTCCAATTTTGGTTTAGTTCTGTATACAGAAACCTTCATTTTCTAACGAGTTTAAAGCTCCCATCTTTTCTCTTACGACTCAGATGTCCACCATGGCTCAATCCAAGCATATCTACGCTAGTTTTTTCAGTTCAGTTTTTAGCAGAGAAGCTTAGAAATATCCCCACAAATCTTCAAAAACTCTGCTTAAGCTATACCTCGATGGCCATGAAGGGTTTTGTCTCAATCAGTCGAGTTGTTTTGGTGCTGTGCCTGTTGTGGTTGAATGCTAGGTGCTCTGATGAAGCAGATAACGATGTAGCTCCAATGGAGAAAGCAGAGCAACAAGCACTTTACTCTGCAATACAGGGCTTTGTGGGTAACTGGTGGAATGGCTCAGACCTTTATCCAGATCCTTGTGGCTGGACTCCTATTCAGGTACCTTTTAAGTTTCTTACTTCATCTGTTTTCACTGTTACATTGCAATACTGAACCAAGATTATCATATGTTGTCCTTTAGACACTGTTCTCTATTATATTTCCTTTCTTGAAAGACAACAGTGGAGTGTTAAGCTTAAACGTTTTTGTTTCAAGAACCTTTTGGACTTTCTTTCTGCATCAGGTTCTGAATTCATATTAGAACTTGGAGAGCTTCTTGCAATATTTTCTAATCTAACTTCACTAACTGTTAGACCCTTAACTATAATCCCATTCCCATAATCCCATCAGATAATCTAAATGTCTTAAGAGGATGGTATTGTTGTAACTGAGAACATTTGATATGAATAATGAATAGTCATTATTTAAGATATTGCAGAAAAGTAACTTTACAAAATTGGAACTTACTCTTTCTTATTTTCAGAAGTCTCATAAGTTGTGATATTGAAGCTTTAATTTCGTTCTGCAGGGAGTGTCCTGTGATCTCTTCGATGGTCTATGGTATGTCACCGCATTAAGCATTGGACCTGTTCACGACAACTCTCTTGGTTGTGCTCAAAATGTGAAGTTTAGGCCACAGTTGTTTCAACTCAAGCACCTAAAGTCTCTATCCTTCTTCAGTTGCTTTATGTCACCTAAAAAACATCTAATGACCATTCCTAACACAAGCTGGGAAAACCTTGCAGAAAACTTGGAAACTCTCGAGTTTCGAGCGAACCCCGGCCTTGTTGGAGAATTGCCCTCCAGCTTAGGTAGCCTAATCAAGCTTCAATCTTTAGTGATACTTGAAAATGGATTAACAGGTGAGCTGCCAAGAAGTTTTGGTAACTTAGTCCACTTGAAGAGGTTGGTTCTTGCTGGAAACTTGTTCAGAGGCAGCATTCCAGACACTTATGGTGGGTTAACTGAACTGTTAATCCTGGATTTGAGTAGGAATTCATTGTCAGGGTCTTTTCCTCTTACTTTTGGAGGTCTAACCTCACTCCTGAAACTTGACTTAAGCAACAATCAGCTAGAGGGAAACCTGCCGATGGTGATTGGTTATCTCAGAAATCTGACACTTTTGGACCTAAGAAACAACAAATTTTCTGGTGGATTAACAGAATCCCTTCAGGACTTGCATTCCTTGGAAGAGATGGCCTTGTCCAAAAATCCAATAGGTGGAAGCATAATGAGCATAAAGTGGCAGAACTTACAGAATTTGGTCATTTTGGATCTCTCTAATATTGGCTTAGTTGGTGAGATTCCTGAGTCTATTGCAGAGTTGAACAATCTGAGATTTTTGGGTCTCAGTGACAACTATCTCTCAGGCAATCTCCCGACCAAGCTAGCAAATTTACCTAGTCTTAATGCTCTATACCTTAGTGGAAACAATCTGACAGGAGAACTTAAATTCTCTGAACTGTTTTATGGGAAACTAGGCAGGCGATTTGAGGCTTGGAATAATCCAAATCTGTGTTACCCTCTTGAGATAATGTCAGCTAACCATGCTCCATCTGGGGTCAGGCCATGTCAAAAGCAGGAGAAGGTCACATTGCTTGAACTCAACTCAAAGTCCAAGTTGGTTGATGCCAGTTCCAATCTGAATTCCAAATTTGCGGGCTCTTTTGGATTCTCAACCCACGGAATCAAAACAGTTCCGTTAGTTTTTCTCCAACAGGTCTTAACAATGGTTCTGCTATTGAATTAGCATATGCCAACCCTGGAAGTTGAAGATGGTTAGAAGCAACTGAAATGCACATGCCAACATTCTCTCCCTAATAACTTAACCTTGGATCTAACATGTATTGTTCTGCAACAGAAACCAGTTTGCTGATGTAGTAGATAGACTATATGTTAATGTTGGTAGTTCTCCAAGTTGTCTGGAACTACGTATAATACAAGAAAGTTTGAATCTTGAGGGATAAATCTTTTACTTCTTGTTCAAGTTCTTGTTTTTAACTCTTTGTTACACATAAAAGCTTAAGCAATGTCCTGACAAGATTTAGCCAGTTACTGCCTAGTGCATATATAGAGAAGGCCACTGCAAGTAAATCATAAATGCTGGAGAATTTTCACTAGTTGGGTAGTCATGAGTTTGATGGCTTGAAATGGAGATGTTGGATTGTTTTTGGTATGACAGAAGAGATATAAAGGCATGGCAGTTGGGCAGTAAAAGCTTTGATAGTGAAATGCAATGAGAAGGTGTAGTATGAACAGACAAGTACTCTTTATCCATGGAAGGAACCTCACGTCAGGTATAAAGCTGATTGATAAGGAAAAATAAAAATCATATATAAAATGAAGTTATTTTGTCATTTTTAAATTAAATAAAAACAAATTTAAAATTTGCAATAAAAAAGAAGATTTAGGCTTGGATAGATCATAATCGGGCTCAAGATAGGCGTGAATCTTAGTCCTTTACCCAAATTCGATATGATCGGGCCCATTGTCACTCTACTATAATTTCATTATGATAGAATTCACAAATCTAGCCTCTGTTTAATTGGGCTTATATTAGTAGAACTTTTATTGGTAGAGTTTTTTTTTTTTTTGTAGATCTTTTCTAATAAGAATTATATGACTACCCAACTAGTGAAAAATTATATGGTTGGTTTCTAATAACCAAATCTTTTACATGGATTATAATATAAACAAAATTAATATAAAAATATATATATTAAAATATATATAAAATGTCAAATACTATTTTATAAATCACAAAATAAATATCAAGTTGAGTAGATGAGTTTATAGATATTATAAGACTTATGTCTAAAACATAAGGACAAAAGAGATTAAATAAATTTTGTGTCAAACTCGAGCCTAAGAATAGGTTTAAAACCTAACTTTTTATTCGCTTTCGGGCCTAAACGACCCATTTTGGTCTGTTCATTTAAAAAACTTAAGACTAAAATGATGGCAATCCGAGTAAATACAACTGGGCTTCGGGCCGGTAAGCCCGGTTTTAGCGGATGCTTAACAAGTCCAAGTAATGATAGCCCTGCTGACTGTAATGGGCTCAAACCCACGGAAGTTCTCCTCAGACAGCTCTTGTGATAAGTAACAAATCGTAATTGGACATTTGAGTCTCATGAAACTCGTATATGTCATGTAACATGACTCATCTTCTAACATCACTGTCTAAATCTATCAACCCCACAAACACTTGGAATTAGCACTTGTTCTTGAACTAGTCATATGCCTTAATTTTTGGATAATGACTTAGTAGAATATATATATTATATATTTTGACTCAATTAATTTTAATTGAATTAGATTTTTTTTATTTGGTATTTTTAATATTTTAAAAACTATACCGGAAATTAAACCTATAAGACAAAAGATTTAAAATTTAAAAGGTTCAACCGGTATTAGACTATCATAAAATCAGTTAAAATAAACAAAATTAAAAAATTTTAAATATGATTGGAAGAGAATGTCATTATTTATTGAATAATTTGAAGTTTGATTTAAAAAATCGCTATTAAATAAAAATTAGTTGGTTTATTTTAGTTTATCAAAATTGATTACTTTATAAATATTGACCAATTAATTAATAAATTTATTAATTTTTAACAAACATGGTTAAAGTAAATCGAATAAAAATTAAATTAAAAAATTAACCAATTTAAAATTTTTAAATTTAAACTAAGTTAACCTGTTTGATTTTTCAATATTTTTAGTTGACTTGTCGTATCTTTTTTCAGTATGAACTCTTTTATGGTAAGTAATAATCATTCACTTCTTCATGCCAAGTGGAAGTTGAGAATTGGAGCAATAAAGTCTTACCTTGGATTCTTTCTTCTTTGGGCAGCCATGGATGAGTCAACGCAAGATATGGAAAAGTCAACAAGGTCCATGTTTATATTCCTGGTCTAATGCCGGTTTGTTTGCATGAGATTTGGTTGATAGCTATTGACCTTGAAAACTTAGATGACAAGTTTTGACCTTGAGTAACATAACATGAATTTTTGCTTCTTAGTCTTTGGTTTAGATGGCAATTGACCCAATTTGCTTAAAGTCAAGGGTTAAATCCGGATTGATTTAAGTTTTCGATCAAATTTGAATTTTGAAATATTGACTTGATCAAAATAATTTAACTAAATTTCGTCATTTTTTAATAATTTATTAAAACAATAGATCGAAAATTTTTGAAGTGTCTAAACCCGATTGGATAAGACTCGAAATATTAGGCTCAAGCTCAACTAAATTAGACTAACGACTTGATCCAACTCGATGTCATCTATAATTAATCCTAATTAAATATTTTATAGAGCTTATGTGAATTTTTGTCAAAGAAAAGTGGAAGTAGGCTAAACCCTAAGTCAAGATGATGGTTGAAGTTGAGCCATAGAAATTTCCATGTTGGAAATTCTAATTGTGCACCAATGGATTTTTATTTTACAGAAGTTAATTACACTAAAACTTTTTAATTTTAACTTTATATTTTAAAAGTTATAGTAAAAGAAATATTGTTTATATATTATGTAATTTACTTTATCATATTTTATTAATCAAAAATTTTAAATTTAATATAATGTCATTTGAAATATAAATAAATAAACAAATGGTTAATTATAAAAAAACTCAAGCTTAAAAAAGTGACGTTAAAATATTTCAACTTTTAATTTTTAGCAAAAATTAATCAAACGTTAACTTCATTATTAACGTAGATAACGTGACAAGTCATATTATTTAATGAGAAGTATTATATAAAAGAGTGTATATTTATTTTTTACTAATAATTAAAAGGTAGAATATCTTAGTATTATTTTTTAATGCTCATAATTGTGTTACAAAATTGAGTAAAATTTTGGGTCTTTTTTTTTACAATTAACCCATATGAAAAATTATGTAATAACTGAAAAATAATATAAAAATTGAATAATAAATTTTAAGATAGTATTAAAATTTAGAAAAATCAAATCATAATAATAGATTTCTTGTTTCTCTAGATTGTCTAATGTTATACATGCATTGCTACGCATTATGGCCTTGGAACACTAAACGTTGATCTCAACATCTTCACTTGACTTAGACCAAAGATAATACATGCCATCGACCTTCAACATTCAATTCTGACATTGTTTGAATTCCTCGAATATAAAATGCTGATTAATGTGATCTTCAATGCTTTGGTAGAGAAGACTCAAGTCAAAATATCTTACATGTGTGTTTAGTTTTAAAGTTTTTTTAAAAAATTTAATAAAAATTATTCGTTTGAGTTTCTAATTTTTATTCTTAATTTTGATTTCTTCCCATTTTTATAATTTATGAGAATTATATGAAATTCTTGTTATTAATATAATTTAATTTTATAATTATTTTTTTAAAATAAATAATTTTAAATTTAATAATTAATTTATAAGTGTAATTTATATCTAAAATATCTTAACACACATAATAAATTTAGTTTTAATAATTTAAAACATATAATAAAATATTAATTTATAAACAAAATTTTTACTTATTAAATTATTAGTAAATATTATATAAGAGATTGAAACTAAATTGTTTAATTAACTTAATAATATAATTGTATTAATATTAACATTAACAAATAACAATAAAATAAATTATTGCTTTTGTTTAAGAAAAATAGAAAATTAAAATTAAAAATCACAATAAAATAACAGAAATCAAACCAAAAGATCTATACTATACACATGTAAACACCAACTAAAACAAGAATTTGGAATGGATGCTAGGGCTTGTGTAAAAGAACTTGCACATGTTTTAAATTCGCCACACACGCACACCACAAGGTCGTGGTAAGATAGCTCTTCCCCATAACATGACTACAGGTGTGTGACGCTCTGTAGGGTTGGAGGCCACAGTGTGTTTCACACTCAGAAGCAGCACTCACGTCAGGAAACCTGGAAATTGACACCTTCGTTAGAGCTTGGAGGGGTTGTCCTGAATCAATGCTCAACCAACTTTGGTCCACAGCCACAGGTCTTAAGACACTCTTGTCCTAATCCTCACTGCCTAATTCTTACTCTTGAATTAAAGATCATCAGTTCAATCACATTGACGTTTGAGAGATTCCTGAAGATGGATTCTCACCCAACTTCGCAATTGCTTGTTCATTTGTACATGGAGTACGCAAGTGTTTGTTTCTTCAAGGTTATGACAAGGTTGCTTGAACTTCTTACTCTCTTGTTGCCGTAACGATCTAACTAGCTAATCAGGATGTAATTGTCAACTTAAGTTTCAGAAACAAATTCCATCAAAGTGTAATTTACATTTTAATGTTTTACTAAAACTTCAAGTATTAAATGATTGTATTGAATTGTCATAAGATCGGTATACAGTAAAGATTGAACAAAATTAAATAAGATCGAAGGAATTCCCTTTACAAAAAAAATTGAAGTTGAGTTAAAAAAATTAATTTATAAAAATCAGTTAGTTTACAAAAACTGATCAATTAATTAAAAAATCAATAACTAGATGAAGATGTTTATGATTAGATCAGCTGAATTGATTTGGTTTTTATAATTATTAATATTAACAGTTTAGATATTAGAAATTAATTAAAATTTAATTTCATTAGATTTTAATATGTTATTAATGCCATTTTAAAATGTAAAAATGATACTATAAATAGTATTAAGAATTCACTTAACCTTTTTAATTGTGGTGGCAGTTAAGTCATTAAGGTGGATATAATAAAATATGGAGTTAGTACTGAGATTTTATACCAAATACAGGTATCTGTCAGGATATGAGTGGACCCATAAAACCGGTTTCTTGCTAGACTTTGACACGCAAAACATGCAACTCTGGAAAATGTGAAACTGAACATGTGGGATTAGCTTCTTAATCCATAATTAAGCACTTAATGTCGCTTGACTTAATTAAAAACTGAACAGACCCTTTTTGCAGAATCCAAATGGCAGTAATTACCATGACGTAATTTGCTGGCCTTGCTTCTTTAATCTTAGGTTAAAATTTTCTTAATACCCTAAGAACATGGTTTGTAAAAATTATATATAAAAAGAAAAAGTTATGACATGGATCACTGTAGAGATTCCAAATGGCAGTGAATCCCTGAAATATTTTTAAAATATTTTCAATATTTCAAATTATATAAAAATTTACTCTAAAAATATAAATTTTGGTCAATATTCTTATATTATATTATAAATTATTGAATCCACGATAGGTTTTTTAATCCAATAATTAAAAAATGCAACTGATTCGACTGGTTCAATCTTAAAAACTTAAACCGTGCAATTTTTTATTCGATTTTTTACTTTCCAGTTTTATTTACTTTAATAATTATTGTTGTTAAAAACTAATACATTTATTAATTAATCAGTTAATTTTTGTAAATTAATAAGTTCTTATAAACTAAAATAAATCAATAAATTTTCATTTAATAATCTCTTTTTAATTAAACTTTAAATTCTTCAACAAATAATGACAATCTCTTTCAATCATATATCAAATTCTTTAATTTTATTTAATTTTTAGTCGTTTTTAAGACGATCTAATACCGATTAAACCTTTTAAGCCTTAAATTTTTTATCTTATTAGTTTAATTTTCAATCCGATTTTTAAAACATTGATGTAATCATTTTAATCATAATTTTAACAACGGATTATATTAAAATAACCAAATAACCTTGGTAGATTTTTCATTCTTAATAAAGAAGAGAGTGTTAGAGTTTCCCAAAAGGATTTTTCATTTTTAAAGCTCACTTGTTTAAGATCTCATGGAAAATGTAGGAAAAGGAGACAGTCACATTTTCCATATATTTGGAAAAGGCCTTTGTCAATGGGAGTTGGCAAGAACAGAGAACAGAGTATTGTGTTTTTATTTATTAGTATCTCTCTCAATCCCATCAAAATCTGCCTAGATATTCTTTGCAAATATATTGCTTGCCAAACTAGATGAACTTCACTTTAATTTTGACATTATTAGACCCACTGGAACCCAAAAAAAAAATTCCCCTCTTTATCCTCAAATAACTACCTAAGAAAGACCATATTCTAATTATCTAACATTTAAATTGTAATAATAATATCTCAATTTTACAATAGATGATCATATATATTTGAATCGAGTTTGTCACTTAATTTTGATTCATTAATATATCAAATGAACGCAAATGAGATCAATTTATCAGTGCCCGTATGTAATGGATGGATAAATGAAGAAAGGCACAGAGTGATATACGGAAACGGATACAACTACCCCGTGCCCAACGTAAATTCTTTGTTCCGAATTTTCTGTGTTATCTTGTGTCAAACTTCTCTCGCCCACATGTTTTACAGTAAATAAATGGGACAATGTGAAATATGAGGATAGGAGACAGGCCCTGTTAAATAACTTACTGAGAAGACATGATTTATGGAGTATTGCAGATATCTAACTTAGTCATACATCTAACTAACATTAAAGAAGATGTTTCAAGATGATGTTTTATAAAGAGAATCAAGAGTCCATTTGCTAGTTGTCAATTGTACAAAAAGTCTTAGCCGGCACCAAAGAATAGTTTCTGAAATTTTTATATAGAACCGTAGACAAACCAGAGAAAAGAATGAAAGAGTTCCTGATACGCTTGCGTGTGCTTCACTTCTGTCCCACAACTCTTTCCTCTTCTTCACACCCTAATTTTCCATACCCATTTTAAGTTTCTCCGTGCACATTTATATATAAGGAGATATAAGACCATCTCTCTGTAAAAAAAATCGTAAAAGCTTGTGCTTTCTCTCTGAAACCCTACTTTGGCTTGCCTTTTCACAAACGCGACAACCATCTTCTTCAATGGCTTCCTTTTCTTCTTGTTCTCAGTCCAAACACTTTTCATCATTCAAAACCATTTCTCTTCTTCTCTGGACCCTTCTGCTTCTTGTCACTTGTGCTACCGCCGCTAGACCTGGTGTGTCACTAATGGGGGAGGGTCGAGCTTTGCAGGAAGCAGAGGCTGAGAGGAGATTGTATGAAACTGGCTTCTTCTACAGAGGTCAGATGTTCAACTTCCTTCCAAAGGGTTCTCCTATACCACCCTCTGGTCCTTCGAAGAAGCACAACTCTGTGGAGAACTGATCAACCAGAGTAATTCACCAAGTTCCAGCGCTCTCATCATATATACTTCTTTATACTTGTTCTGAAAGTTTTGGGTTCTTTAGATTCTCTTGACTAGAGGATTTTATAGGTATTTTTGAGTGAGAAAGTGTTAAGACTTATGAGATCAGGTCATAAGAAGATGATTCATTTTTCTGTGTTCATTGATTCTTATTCCCAATTTCACTGTATAGTTTGTTATGTAGAAGATGTTTACATGTTCAAACGCTTCTATGAGTATATATTTACATACAATCATTCCAAAATGATTGGAACTGCACAACTTTTTCTGGTTTGTTAGTGCTGTAATGATCATAAACTATCGTGGTGATTGAGTTTACTGTGTTCTTGCTCCTGTAACTACAAGTTCTTAGCTGTCCCCCTAAGTTACTCCTGGTGGCTCAAATTTCGTGTATAGTTTCTGCATTTTCAGCGCCAGCTCGGAAAGAACATGTTCTTTTGACTTTGTTACGATTCAACAAAAGCCAGCATTTGGATTTACTTCGGAAAAATCCAAGTTTTGCAACCTTACCTTAAAGGCCACTCGAACATGGCTCTGTTTTTCATACTAGACTTGCTGTCCACTACATAAAAATCCAATTAGTTTTGGACCTAAATTTAGGATTCCTTTTAAATCTAAATTCTTAATTATCCACTCAAACTATTGATACATACAATCTGAATTCTCGCAATAAAAAAGAATTTAGAGATTCTTTAATTTTGAATTCTTTAATTTATACCATAATTAAATCGAATCACATTGTTTATAAATTATTCCTAATTATACTAAAATAGTAATTAAGAATTTCTCCGATGTTTAAAAAAACAATTTTTGATACACGGAATGATTCATGGTTGAGTTTCTTTATTTCTTAATCAAATTTAGTTACCAACCTAAAAGGGTTGATTAAAGCTAAAAGAAACCATATATCTTATGGTTTATAATTAAAAATAGGCCATGTCGGTCTTATATGTGGCTATAAAATACTCCATCTTTCGATGACCCTTTACGTGTTTTAGTTTCATTTCTTAGGTTTAGTTGTCCGTTTAACAAAGTTGATGCTAAACATTAAAAAAGAAGCAACGATTAACAAATCAATGGTGTTCTTGCTCTCGAGCAATTAAATGTACAAAATAAACAATATTCATATGAATGAAACTGATCTTGCGTCTTGAAGTCTTCAAAGTAAGCAGGTCTCGTGCAAGGCATGTCTCTTAATTCAAATCCTGTAATCCAAATCCTAGTCTCAATGTCCCCCCAAAGGCATGTTTGTCATCTTGACCACATCTTAGATCTTACCTCATTTTCCAACTAACCCCGATTAAAATATGAAGATTAAGTAAGTAAATTAATTCGAGGAATGCCAACTTTGCAAAATTTGAGGACCATGTTAGTAAAAAGGATCGTTGACTCAGAGAAAGTGATTGTTTTAGATGTTAATTTATGAGATTTGCATAATATAATACAAGATACTTGTGATACTTTGTTTTTCAATGCGTTATAAGATTAAAAAAAAAACGAAAGACTTTTTTTTGTTTAATCTATTCTTAAAAATAATTTAATCTTTAAGTTATTGAAAAATTAGTTGTGATTTCTAAAAAAAATTGAGATTTTCATTAGCAAAATAAATGATAAAATACATTGTGATATGTAATTAATGTTTTAAAAATCGAACCCAAAGTTAAACCGAAAAATAAAAGGTTTAAAGTTTCAAAAGTTCAACCGTTATAAAATTGGTTAAAGATCGAATAAAATTGAAAATTTTGAAATAAGATTAAAGGAGATTGTTTACAGTTTAAATTGAAAAAAGAGATTATTAAATGAAAATTAATCAGTTTATTTTTGTTTATAAACATCAATTAGTTTATAAAAATCGACCAATTACTTAATAAACCGATCGAATTTTAACAAAAAGATTATTAAAGTAATCAAATCAAAAAGTTAAAAATCAAATTGAAAAGTTGACCAATTCAAAGTTTTCATAATTGTATAACCCAAATTAGTTCAATTTTTTAATCATTTCATGTAATAATACAAATAGATTAATCAAAAATTATTGATATATCTATTCAATTCACTAGTTAAACTGATTTATAATAATTTAAATTCGATCTAAATATTATACATAAAATTTTTAAAAATTTATTGGTCATAAATAAATTTAAATTATTCGTATCTAATTTTTTTAAAAAAAGTATTAGATTATGATGTCAGCAACTTTTGATCACCAAATTTCTTTTATCTTATCATGTCAATGAGTTTGAACTCTATATAACACAGACAAGAGCAATGTAAGTTTGAACGTTTCTCTCTTACATTAGTCAATAGTCTCTCACAGAAAAGTAAATTACATCCACTGCCTCTCACTCAGTTCGTGTAAAAAGGGTTTCGTCTAACAGTGGGAAACGAAGAGTCCAAGGTTACTAGAATGACAAAGTTGAATTTGAATATAAAAAAAAAAAAAAGTCATTTCTCATGCACTTGTAAACCCTAAACGCATGTAGAGAACAAGAAGAAGACGATGAAGTTGAAGCAAAGATGAGGAAGATGAGAACAACTTAGTCAATGCCTTGCGTCAGATACATGCTTTGAAGTTTCTCAGACTTTCCTTGTGCAAGAATTTTCAACGTCGAAGCACCAAAAAGTCTCAACCCCCCAACTGTTCAATCACTTGCAGCTTAGCTTCTCCACCTACCCAGTTCAAGGAAACACCACTAGCTAGCCTTAGAAATCTGCTCCTCCTACTTGTCTTTATCTGTGGAACATGCCGTGTGACTCGTCGGTGGTGGCCAATCATAGCTTGTGAATCTTACAAAGTAATAAAAAAAATATTTTATATTTTTGAAAATAATCAAATCTATAATTTTTGTAATTTTTATTATATTATAAAATCCACGAGGCATGAATAATCACTAATCGCGAACTAATAACACGATAACTCAACTCAATTTTGAAACCTGACTCGAACGAATTAATTATAAAAATTAGTTATTACGTCCGATTTAATTATTTTGATTTGAGTTTAATAATTATATTATATCTTCATATAAATAGTATTTAAGTATTTGATGTTTAATATTTATACCCAATGTGTTTCTTAATTATTTTTTATTTCAAGTCTTAAAAAATGGGCACTATAACACAAGGGAGATTTGGCTACGCCATCGAATTCTTAATCGTCACTGAAGACACGATTCATTGCCCAAAGTAAGACATTTCGCGACGTTATACCAAATCTTAACTTGGACTTTCTGAAAATCTTAACCTGAGTTTTTTTTAAGGAATTTTTTTTTCCCCATAAATCTTAACCATTAAAGTCTTACAGGAGAAGATTATTTATGTCTTTTCTCTTTTGCCCTACTAATATATACATATATATGCCAGATTCCAGAAATAATTGAGACTTTTGATGGATTCTGAAGAAGATTTGAGTGGAATTTGTCACACACTCGTGCTGGCTTCTCGTGACTTTTTAAGTTCCTAAGACATGGCCAGCATTTAGAAGATCGGTGAAGAAGAAGAAGAAGAAGAAACAGAATCTAGCTAGACTCCGGAATCCAACTAATTCTTGGGGAAAGAAGAAACAGCTGCCAATGACTGGCACTTCCTAATTATGTTCAACAGGTAGAAAATATATAAAAACAGAACTATTCCCAATCCTGACTAAAAGGTTGTTGTTGTTGTTGCCCCTCGTGAGTGTCGGTGTAACATAAATCTATATAGAACCTGTCAAGAGAGTTGACAATATCATGATCATGAATTCCAGGGAACAAAAGCCAAAGTATGCGCCAAGTTTGTCTGCGATTTTCATGTTCCTTGTGCTGAAAAATATGAGGAATGCTGCTTCCATGTTTTCTTGATCTAACAAAAGGGGGAACTTAAACTTCAAAAGTAAGTTTTGTTCTGCAGCGTTGTGTTTATACATAATTAGTTCCTGATTACACAAAATAATGGCTATTTTAGCTGTTAGAAATAGGGTTTGCTTGTTAAACAAGCACAAACACAATCTTATCACGATGGAGCTGGTTTGGTACCCGACCTGAATTATTTTAAAATTGTCATTTTTAGTAAAATAATATTTTCTCAAATTTTAAATAAAAAAAGATAAATTAAGAGCATACTACAATTGAGCTATCTCTAATTTGATCAGATTTTAAGATGCCCACACTAGTAGCTCAGTTGGTCATCAAGAAGGAAGGTGAGTTCAAGATTTTAAGATGGGCTTAAGCTTGGGCATTAATTTTTTGTCAGAGTTTAAACTTAATCTGACTCTTTTTTTTTCCCTTACTAAGATTGGCATAAAAATAAGTAATTTTCAAATTTGATAAATTAGGATGAGATTTTGTAGGGAAAAAAGGATTTTTTAAATTTAATATTTTTTGAAGAAAATATTGCCTAATTTAATAAAATTTTACGATAATAAGTTCATTAAGAAGTGTGATTGATTGATTTCAAGTAAAGTTCAACACGTTTTTTGTAATATAATTAGGAATATAACTTTTGTTAATTACCATTCTTTTAGTTTACATTTTGGTTCTGCCGGATTCTGGCGGAATTGAACGTTGCCGTTTGGATCCATGAGTTGGCTGCTTTCTGTGACGAATCTGATGTGAAGATACCTGCAAAACAAAGAAGGCAAGGCGGGGGTTGTGACCCGATTAGCCCCTCCGACGCTCAAGTCAGGTTTTTCGTGAAGGTGGGATCGCTGTAAAAACGAGAGAGCTAGGTTTTTGATTACGTACCTCTGTTATGGTAAAGTTGTACCTTATATATGAAGTAACAACTAGGTTTAGATCTTTACGTGTTTGCATGGGAGACTCTCTCCTGCTAATGGGTCGGAGAAATCGCTACTTGGGCCTGGACTTGGCGCAGGCATAAGGCTGGTCTTTGATGATTGGACCGATCGGTCCATGCATCGTTGATACTAGGTTCGGGCCCAGAATGACCGTCCCAACCACTAATTATTTTTCATTAGTTAATTAATCTTAGGCTATCTATTTGGTGTTTTACTGTGTTGAATCCACTCCAACAGGCTACGCACCAAAGTTGGATTCGCAAGGCCATCACTTTCGCCTCATCTTAATATTTATACACTAAAAATTGTAAAATGACATCTTCGACTGTATTTGCAAATTCTTTTTATGTCGTTATCGCATTTCGATCTATTTACATAATTTGTTAAGTAATTAAATTTAAATATATAATATTTTATACAAAATATATTATTATATAGATCTCATTCAGATATTTAAAATGACACTAATATTAAATATAATACTAAATTTATTTTTAATTCTTATTTTTAAATTTTATAAATTCAAATTTAAAATAACAAGTACATAAACTTAAAAGTAAAATAAACTACAACATTGATTTAAAAAAATTAAAATCTAATGAAAATGCTTGAAATTACAATCAGAATAAAATAAATTACATCTACAACAAGATTTGAAATTACAACTAAACTAAAATTACAACAACTAAATTAAAAGTAAAATTAAAGCACTTGAAAATATTAATTTAACATAAATAATTAATAGTTTGGAAGGTCATCTTAATTTCCTCTAAAACTAAAATATATGCTAAAGCCATCAAATGAGTCCACTCCTCCTCAAGGTTCTCTTTCTTGAGTTCTTTATGCATAAATTTTCATTTATTTATTTCTAAAAACCTCACACATCGTTGGATTTTGATAGAATCCAAATCTTTACAAAAAATTCTATTCTTTTCCCGTCTTTGTCGTAACTCTAATTTGTTTCCCTCATTTTGAAATAACTAAAATTGATAATTCTTTTTGAGAAGAGATTAACTTTCATGAAACATTCCCTTGATTTCTTTATTCATGGACATAAAAAATATTTTTATTTCCTTATTTTGTTCCTTTTTTATTTTTTTCTTCCTCCTAATAGGGCGATTAGCTACATCATTTTTTTTAGTAAATTCATCATTAACTTTAGAATCATTATTTGTATTGGGATGAAGAGGGCTTAAGAATGGTCGAAGGCCTATAATTGATACAAGACACAGTGGATAAGGTGAAATTGATCCGAAGCCGAATTAAAGCCGCTCAAGATAGACAGAAGAGTTATGTAGATCAATATCGACGGGATATGTTGTACAGTGTAGGAGATAGAGTGCTTCTCCAAGTGTCGCCTTGGAGAAGAGTGTTGAGATTCAATAAAAAAGGCAAGTTGAGCCCTAGGTACATTGATCTTTATGAAATCATTGAGATGATAGAACCTTTGGCCTACAAGTTAGCTTTACCGAATGAGACGTCTCAATTACATAGTGTATTTCATATGAGTATGCCCCGAAGATACTGATCAGATCCGACACATGTAATACCAACTCAAGAGATTGAGATTGCTAGTAATTTAGGCTATGTTGAAGAGTCGATCAAGATAGTAGGATCACAGATCAAGCAGTTGAGGAACCGAGTCATTCCATTGGTGAAAGTCTTGTGGGGGAATTATTCAACTGAGGAAGCCACATGGAAAACAGAGGAGCACATGAGCAGACAATATCTCTACTTATTCGAGCAATCAGGTAAGAATTTTGAGGACGAAATTTCTTTTAAGGAGAGGAGAATTGTAACATCCCATTACCCGTGTTGAGGCTATAATAGAATATATGAAAGATGATTGAGAGATTAGAAAGTGCATTTCATGCTTATGCATAATATGACATGCACGTACATGTGAATAGTAAATTTTTGCACATGAAAATGATTATATATGCATTCATGGATATTATGAGTATAATTGTTTCTAAATGTGATTTCTATTGAGAATTATAGTTTTTATGTGTTGAAACATGATTTGGAGAGTGTCTTTATTGATTTAAAACTTTTGAAGTTTTAGGAAAAATTTCTAAAAATTGTTAGGTATTTTCTTTGGACTAGGAAAATTACAAGTAGCAAAACTATTAATAAATGGTAGTAGAAATTATTGTCCAATGACAATAGAAATTTTGATAAGTGAGTTTAGGATTTATTCACGAGTGCCATTGAAAATTGGGGGATAATTAGAATAGAAATCGAAATTAAATGGACTAGTTAAATGAAGGAACCTACTTTTAATATGCTCCATTTAACATTGCCCATAAAATTAAAACATGATTTACTAACATTCTAGAGTTGGTAAATCTCTTGCTTAACTAAACTCCTAAAATTTAATATGTATATATATATATATATGTATATATATATATGCTTAATGAGTAATGATTTATAGAATTGTTTTGGAGGTTGAATAATCATGACAAGGAGTTTTTTATATGCTAGAATGTTAGTGAAGAAATGAATATATGTA
>JANTPM010000001.1:694009-705022 GCA_025434745.1 Erythroxylum divaricatum
GCGTTGGAGGATGAAGGCAGGTGCAGCATCCCGCTGCCAGAGCTCGGCATTTAGCGCATGGAAATGACAGAGAGGCCAACGGCGCTCTCACTGTCGGATGAGGTTTGTTCTCTTTGCGCTGCTAAGTGAGAAGTGTCACCCCTTTGCTCCATCGTGCAGTGATGGGCTGATTGCTGGGTAGCATCACTCCTCGTGGCACCGTGACCACAGCCCCCCACTGCTGCACTGACCAGAGCTATGTCCCCCATGGCATGCACCAGCCAAACCCAGCCCTGCCCCTGCCCTGGCTCCCATGCTCGTGCCACTGAGCACCCACAGAAAGGTCCCATCAGCCCAAACTGGTCTGACTGTGCCCTGCTGTGTGTCCCTGCCTCACTGGCAGCAGCTCCTGCACCCCTGAGCCCCCATTAGCCACTATGAGCCACCACTAGCCACCATTAGCCACCATTGAGTTCTGTGTTTAGACTTTAGATCCCTCTGTCTTATGTTTCCTTTCTGTGAGTGAGTGTGAATGATTAGCCAGATATAGTTGCAGCTAATGTGAAATTAAGAAGCTTCTTTTGTTCAGATTTGTGTCTTGTCAAGACTAGTGACTGCTTACCTTTTCTAACCTGACATCTCCACTTTTTTTTTATGACAGAACACAACAAGTTGCATAGTTCCAATGAATTAATAATATTTAAATTATTTATTTTAAAATATTATTAAAAATATTCAAAATAGTTCCATTTAATTTTATAATTAATTAAAATTTTGAAAAACTTACTTAATTTTAAAGTGTATATTACTTAAAACTATTAATTGAAATATTAAAAATAATAATTTTGAAATTAATTAAAAATTCAAATATTTAATAAATTATTCAAAATATATTATATATTATATATTATTTTATATAAACCTATAAGGTCAAATTTTACCGACCAGAAAAGAAAGGAGACCCTACCTACATCAATCCAATATCCTCTCATCCACTAAGTGCCTACACATTATGATTATTGTGAATCAATGTCAATTTTGTATCTAATCATGATGCCTAGAACCGTCGAGCCAATAAACTCCTACAACATATTGTGCCTCATAGTGTGGCTTCTATGATTAGTTATATACGTTAAATTTTATAATATATAAAAATAAAATATATTATTTTATGTACCAGGTTTGAGTTGTCCATCTTATTGTAATATACAAAAATAATATCATTTTGAGTAAAATTTATTATTTAAAAATTTAAATTAAAAAGTATGCTTTATTAAATTTTGAGCTTCAAATCCATTTAAAATCTAGGTTAAGCTTAAATCCAAATAACACGAACCTTACCCTTACGGCCAATTTCATCTACGAACTTTGGATTTCACGTTTTATTGTCTTTAAAAGTTGAATTGTTTAAATCTAATTAAACTCAAATTCGAATTGTGAATTTCATGATCATTCTCATTTTAGATTAGGCTCGAGAAAGATCCAACCTCTTACCAATCCTATCCTATAGGCTTTGGATGTCACATTCTAATATGTTTGAAAGTCCAAACCTTGTTGAATTTTGAGGTACCATCATCGTCAATTGTTGGGAAAAAAGCTTTGTCTTTGTTGTTCCAAGTCTTCTGATACAAGAAACCGACCAAAGCCAACTAACTATGGTCGAAAACCCAACAACTTGGGAAAATATCTAACTCGGATTTAGGTTTATTTTTATCCTTGAGCCACAACCTCAGTAACTAATCCCTCACATGAGAACTATTAAAAATATGATTTGGGCTTTTAAGAATTGAGTTAACTAAGTCAAATTCCAACAGCTCCTTACCAGCCAGAAATACTTGTGCATGGAAAGTTTCTTTTGGTAGGTATGAGTATAAAATAAAAAGACAACGTTACCAATATCAACAACAACATCTATAATAATCTCACCAATATATAGATTTTGAAGATGTTTAATAATACACAATCTTATTTCTAATTAATAGAGAAGTTATTTATATAAAATAAAAAGGGATAAGTTAAAAATATTCTTTAAATTTATTTTCTAATTTTTAATTTTCTAAAAAAATTTAAATTTTGATTAAAAGTAACGAGAAATTATACATGTCATAAATATCACACTTCTATCAATCAAATATTATTTACATAACTTTTTTTTATTCGAGGAAACTCCGTAGGCGGGCACACCTCTCTGAGGGTCCAATTGGCGCACCACCTCACAGGCGGGCTAAGCGGGCGCACCTCATCATTGAGGGCCCAACTAGTTCTCCATTTACAGGTAAAACCCCGGCTGTCCTAGGCTCTTACAAGAGGGGCTAGCATGGAATCGAACCTGGGACCTAATTAAAGTCAAACTCCGCTTTCAACCATCGAGTCACACCCCTTGAGGGCTATTTACATAACAATTTAACCTAATCTTTAAGCTCACATAGAATTAACTAAATCTAATTTTAATTAGTAATTATTTTAAATTATTGATTTAAATTTAATTTAATTTCCTTAGATCAACTTTAAATATTGACTTGAATTAATATATTAATAACATTTTATTAATCCACAATTTTTTAAAAAATAAATTTGATGAACTCCTCCCTTCTAACAAACCTACTGAATCAGGAGACTGCTATGGATTGGTGAAAGTTGAGATGAACAGGTACAACTAATGATATTGGTGTCACTATCTCTACCATAAGCACGAGCATGGCCATAACTAATCATCGCTATGATAATCAAATCTTAAGGACCACTCGCTCACTCGCTCACTCTTTTACATAAACGAGACAGCGACCTTTCACAGCTCGTGCTGCTCCTGATTTTCAGAATTGAAAGCCATTGTTGCTCTCGAAATGATTATTCATGGTGGGACTAACTTTGTTGCTGTCCATATCCATACACATTGTAAATCACATTTGGTCCAAAGAGTCTATTAAACAGAGAGTTTGGGATTCGTCACATGAGCTCGAAGTAGATGGGATCTCGGGTGGTTCGAAGTCTAATCGACCTTGGGCTAAAATTAATTATTTTATTTTTATTTAAAGCTTAAATTATTTGATTTAATTTAAAAATGACAAAATGGTTTGGTTTTGCTTATCTCACTCTTTTTTGTTTGAAACAAAATCAAGTTCGATAACATTAATCAAAAAGTCAGGAGAAAATCCCAACTACAACGGCCAGCATATAAATGTGAGACCCTTGCTAAGTTATGAGCCTCTACATTGACTTGTCGACGAACCCAATAGACCTTGATCTCAAATCTAACGCTTAATAATTGTTTACATTCTAAGATGACTCCACCAAATTCAGTCCAGTTATCGTTAAAACTATTTATAACAGAAAATAATTTGTGAGTATCTGAGTAAAAAGCCCCTCGTCCATAACAAAGAGGCAAGACCCAAGTTAATGTTTCCCGCAATGCTGCAGCTTCAATCACATTTGGACTACAACGCCCTACAAAATGACCAGATATTGGTCGCACGAAGTTTCCTTCCCCATATTGGCATACAACCCCATATTTATATAGGCATCTCTCCAAAAAAGTTGCATCGTCAACAAAGCACAATCAATTAAGTTGTACCTCTTCTCCCAACCCTTCCACTACCCACTCCCCTCCACTGTACAGACTTGCATGGGTCTGTTCATATTGGCTTATTACTAATCATTAATATAGCCTAACGCCATACGATATAGAGCAAAAGAGGAGTACCTTTTGGCTGCCTAAATCCGATCATTACGTGCCTGCCATAATTTTGAAGCTAGTGAGTACCACTGAATCACCCGTATCATCGACTCCTTCTCACACACTTCCGCAACTACTGGTTAAAACCCACCCCCACTCTCACAATACTGTCATCTCCCCAACGAGCCCACCTTGACCGAGCTTCCGTACAAAAAAGTAAAGCATGGTCAACATCTTCCGCTTCCTCGCAATGGACACAGTCAATGTTGATGTTCATATGTCTTTGTACCAGCTTGTAACATATGGGTAAAATGTCTCTCAAAGCTCTCCACATTAAATTTTTAAGCTTACGAGGCATGGTCAGTTTCCATAACCTTCTCCAAAAAATCTCCTTCCACTAGCTCATGCACCCTTTCCGTGTAATTCATACTCAACTGGTAGTCTGACTTTGTTGTATAACTACCATCACGGGAATAATGTCAAATACGACAATCATCATGGTGTCTCCTCCTCACCAAAATGGTTAGGATGGTTCGAATATCCTCAATTAAAAATAACTCCTACATCATATCCAGATTCCGACCACTCCCATTTGAAAGAAACAAGTCCTTCACCATTAAGGTACCCAACGTGACATTATCCCCTACAACACAGAATTCCCCATTCTCCCTAGGAAGCCAAGAATCATCTAGCACTCGAATGTCTCTCCCATTCCCAACAGACCAACGAAAACCATGCTTCACCACATTGCACATTTGAAAAATACCTCTCCAAGTGAAGCTTGGATTGGACCCCAATCTAGCTGACAAAACATTCCTCCCCATAAAATATTTAGGTTTGTAAATCCGATATAGAAGAGTATCAGTATGATAAAGAAGTTGCCATACTTGCTTTCAAAGAAGCCTAATCCACCTTCCTCCTTCCACACATACATACGATTCTATGAGAACCAATAAATGTTCCTCTGCCCATCCTACTTTCTCCCCCATAAAAAAGAATTCATTATTAGTTGAATCTTGTCACATATAGAAATAAGTAGCATAAAGACACTTATACATGGACTTTAAGCTGACACAAACTCAAATTTGTTCAAATTTAACAAATTTAAATGGTTCGAAGCTACCCAAAAGTTTAGTCAAATCAGACTTTAGATGGCTAGAATCCTGATTGCATACAAATCAAAAGTAAGATTAATTTAAAACAGGATATCATTTTGTATATGATAATTGAGTTTTAAGTCAACTTGAACCTAAGTCTATTTTTAAGTTTAAAATTTTAAAATAACATAAATTTAACTTAAAATTCGATCAAATCAAGTTAAATCTGTTAATTTCGAACCATACTAGACCAACAAAAATGCCTTGCCTGTTGGATAATTTTGTCATTTCTCGTAAAGTTTGACAACTATTAATTGCATTTTTTTAGTTTTTTAACAAATTATTGGTTAAGTTACATAATTTGATACAAATAAAGATAATAAAATAATCCAATAAATGATCTAAATCAATAAGTCGAAGTCCAGATAAAAAATAGATTTCAATTAATGTGGATTGGACCCATATCGATTTTATGATGAGGAAACCCGGTATGAAAATTATATATATAGGTTAAAATCTCCCGCAGTTGTTCATATCAATCGTAAGCATAAGAATGTTTTGACTCGTTAAGTGAGCTTACATTTTGAGAAAATTATAGAAAGACCTTATTCGTATCCCAGAGATGAGTTCTTGTAAAGGCAACGGTGAATTCACGCTCATTTCAGTTTCGTAAAGTTCATTTAAAGTTATGGAGACTAAAATTAGGTATTTTTGCATTTTTTGTTTTCTTACCATTTCACATTCAATCCAAGATACATAACTAAAGTATCGTTACGTATTATATTGCCTACTAATAATAGGTTTGGAACGTGTAAGAATCTATATAAGAATATATGTAGAGGTGGTAATGGGTCGGTTGAGTCGAGCTTGTCCAAGACCTGTGTTTTTAAATCCGAATCAGACCGGCCGGTGGTCCGATCCGGTTTATCCTTCACAACTGGCTATAAATTGACTCAGTCTGAATCGGTCAAAACCAGTCAATTGACCGGTCGGACCGGTCCAATAATTATTTTTCTATTTTTTGAATTTTTAAATATTTTTAATATTATATATAATTAAATATAATTATTGCATAATTATTACATCACACCGGTTCGACCGGTGGTTAAACCGGTCGAACCGGTCAAACCGGTAACCAGTAAGACCACCGGTTCGATGACCGGTCCGGGTTTCAGAACATAGGTTATAGTCAATTGAACTAGTTAGCATTATTAGTACCTTTTTCATGAGAGTGATTGACTAAAAAGAAATAAGTTAGGCTTAAGGAAAAAAATGATAAAAAGGTTTAAATTCCTATTTTGCTAGCTTTTTCTAAGAATAGAGTTAATAATCAATTGAGAGTTATGATATAGCTAAGTAAATAGACATTCACGACATAATGTTTGTCTTTAAGACAAAAGGCTAGAATGCCACTTTAACCAAGCTAAATAAATAACGTAACCTAGTCGAGGAACCTAGGGACATTCATGACAAGGTGTTTACATTCTCTTCAAAAGACTAGGTTATCATTAAAAAATGATTCTCACAATAAATTAAACCTACAAATCTTTTTAAAATAGCAAGAATTTTCATAAAAGGTTGATTAATGATAGTTTGTCTTTTTAATTGATTAATAATAATAAATGCATGCTTACAAGTGCCATAGGTGTATAAATAGGGTGTTAATATTTTCATTCATATGCATATTCAACTTAAAACACCTAAACATGAAAAGAACAAGTTAGTATGCTGGCACATTTTGAGTGAATGGTGCTTGAGGTTAAGTTATTTCCACAAGATTTGACGCCATTGTATCATTATTATATTGTTGCATAATTATGTGTAATTATTTATGTGTTTTATATGTTTGTGGTTTTATTTTTATTTAAAGACAAGCAAAGGTTTAAATGTGGGGAAGTTGATAGGTGTAGATTATATTTTGTTTTTATAGTTGAAAGATCATTAGTTAAGTGCACATATCATTCTTATGGTACGATCTAATGAATATAAAAGTCAATCCTATGAGGGCTGAGAGTATCAATAGTAATCATATTTTGAATATCTAATCTAATAAAACAAGTGATTTAATTAAAATAAATATTATCAAACCAAAATTACTAATACGAAATAATAAGCAAAAGCAACGAGTAAGAATGAAGAAACTATTTGATAGCCAAGATCTAGATACATAATCCCCCAAGAACCTTTTTATGCTTGAATTTATCTAGATTCAATTATTAACCATAGTTTCGAAGACTAGTATAAATTCTAAAATTAAAACCATATTATTTCTCATGAAATATAATCCCTATCTTAAGTTGGTTGATTGAGATCTCTTTCTAACCAAAAGCCCTAATATTGCATTAAATCATTCTTTAAATTCCTATTATAGATTTGAATTTAAGTGTAACTTTTATTATTCATGTCATGATCTATTTGTAAATATGATTTCTCAATCATTACATATGAAATTTGAAATTGAATTAAGATGATGGCAAATCTCAATTTAATCACAATTAATAATCTTGAATAATTCACAGAATGACTTAGGTCTTTCATTAAATCAAAGAATGATTCCAAAATAATAGTCTTAGAGTTCATTTCATCTCGATATATCCCAATTTAATTTGTTCTAATAATAAGAAAATAAAAATAATCAAGAAATAATAAAATATAAAAGAAATCATTCTTATAAATCTTATAATATTGAAATTTTTAGTTGAATCTTGATGGAATCCTATTTTTATCTAAAAAATTTCTCCTTTATTGTCCAAAATGCTCATTTTTGCTCTTTTTAAATACTCCCATCTAATTCCAAAAATTGCCTTTTTATTGTCATGAAACCCTAGAAAATTCGAAAGTATTATTCAACATGGGTCCAACAACTTCTGTTCTTCATAGCTATAGAAAATCCTATTTTATGTAAACATCATTGTAGATATAGATCGTCAACACAAACCCGAGTTAGTGTTGCATTGGTTTAATAACTCTTTAATTGTGCAGCAGAGGGTTCATCATGAAAATATAGGCCTAAAGGTCATAAACATAGGTTTATGCTTATTTCGCATTGTTTATATGGAAAATTCTCAAAGAAATAAAATGCACAATAGCCTACATAGGTTGATCACAATCCATATTGGACACATATTCCTATAAAATCATGCTAAAACATCTTTCAACTTTGCTTCAACATACTTGAATCCATTATGTCTTCATTCGAGAGTTAAAACAAGGCTTATAAATAAAATGTAAGCAACATTTGAGTCCTGACTCCAATAAAAACCATATAGAAAAAGCAAAATGCTATCAAATCATACTAGAAACATAATCTAATTATCAATTATTAGAAATCCCTTATTTTCTAACACAAGTTTAACACATACATGTGTTAGTCTCGTGTTCTTTAATAGCTTAAAAAATCTTTTTTTAACATAGAAACCACTATTGATATGGGTCCCTAATTTTAGATCCGTGTTATCCCTATGTTTTGAACATGCATAAATTCCATTTTACTCCAACTTTAACGAAAAATTTTTGTTTTGACTCGAATTTGCCTGAACTCAATTATTCTTCATTAGAGAGCTACAATAAGGTCGAGAAACAAAATATAAACCAAATTGACCACCAAATCCTATAGAAATCATCCTAACATAAGCAAAATGCTCTCAAAATCATGCTAAGAATAAAGTTTATTTATCAATTGTCAAATTCTCCCATATTTAAGCATTTCTTTGTGCTCACGAAATTAATCTCAATGAACATTAACCCAAGTAAGATAGATTGCAAGAAAGTTTATAATTAAATCAAAGAGTTTAAATATCACCATCATTAGTTCAATTATCCCATTCATTAAACACTTAGAACTCAAAATAATACACTAATTTGTAATTCAATTTCATAATAACTAAATAATCTTTTAGATTTAACTCAGTTAAACAACTTCTTCCCTAATTAAATTGGACATAAAAGAGTAAAAATTTTTAAGCCGTCACATATTTGATAAGCCATAACAAAAAAATTAATGCAATTTTATTGAATTTTTTAAACAAGCATGATTGGTTTGACTGAAGCGTTATCCCAACTTTTTTAATTTCAAATGAAATTATGATGAGATTATATATATATATATAGATAACATTTATGTATTATCCCTAGGTTATTCTTAGTCATTGTTCTATTAGGAATGAATATTAATAAATTGTAAAAAGGCTAGCATATATCACCTTTCTTCTTTATGAAAGAAATATTCGATCTCATAAATTAAAGTATACAGATATTTAAATAAATATGTAGGTACTTTTTAGAGAACAAGTCATTAAATTAATCTAATATGAGAATTTCATTTAGAAATTACTTATGTATTTATAAAAATTCTCATTGTGATGATTTTATAAGTCATTCTTTGACTTGAGATCTCCAAAGTATCTCACTTAGGGATTGTTATATTTGGATACTACTTAGAACTAACTTAGTTATGGTTAGATTGATTGGTAGACATTGGATATAATATAAACCATATGGTGGTAGCTGAGTGGTAAATATAAGATTTAGCAGCCGAAAGTAATTATGGAGAATATTTTATTATTCTCTATTAGTATTAATTCAAAAATACTTGGTTAAAATAGAATGACATTTTGAAGATAGTTTTCAAATGTCGTTAATAGAATAAATTACTAATATTGAAGAACTTATATTTTGGATTAAAATATATTAGATATTAATTCCATGTTTTATATCAAATCATAACATTGTATGATAAAATAATTGGATTATAAGAAAAATTCATTAATAAAAAGGTTAGTAAAAATCAATTTGACATTTCCAATATTTAAGTAGTCATGGTATGCTGTTAGATGCTAATCTTGATCTATTGATATAAATTTTTAATTAAAATTAAAGATAAATTATCTAATCCTAAATATAATTTAAGGTTATTAATTTATATCCATTACCAAAATATTTAGGAACCTAATAGATGACATATAAAGAATGGTTAATGAGAAAAAAGGTAATTATTCAAGTTGAGTTGATTATAAAGTTTGAAAAACTTTAAGGTTAAATATAAGATATTTGATAAATAAGACTCAATATTAAATATTGGAGTTTATTTAGGCTTAATTGATATTTAATTAAAATTAATTATAATCCTATCTAAAGTCTGATTGGAATTAAAATTGTATTTCAATCAAATTATCAAAAGGTACAAGTGATATTATAAATAGGCATGAGCTTTAAAGGAGCTAACACTCCTTGCTTATCCCTCTCGACATTACTTGTAGAGTTCTCTTACCTTATTTGAGTGCATACCTTTGGAGTCCAAAAACGTATATAGCTACAATGGTTGAAGTAGTTTTAAATGTTATTTGAGGGAAACTACAAGAAAAAGAGATTTATATTTTTGCTTATTATGTTTATTCATTTATTATATTATAGAATTAAGATGATCTTGACTTTAAAGAAATCAAATAAAAAAGCTTCATGTTTCTTCTACTGTATGATGGATCAGATCCTATCCTAGTTTCCTAATAATAATCACCAAGATGGGATAAGACTAATATTAAATTGGCTTAGTGTAACCTAAAGTCAACAAGCAAATATTATTTTAACTAGATTTTGGGCCAATTTTGAATTTTAAAAAATAAAATTTATGAATTTTTAGGTCAAGTTTAAAGTTTAAAATATCTTTTCCGATCTAATTTAACTATATTGATAAAACAATATCTATTGATTCTATTTTTGAAAATAAAAATCTAGCCTATTGATCTTACTTTGCCTTTTCCACTGTTTTCGTTCCATGTAAATGCTTTCTTATATTGTTAATCCTTTATATTGATTCACGTTCTTTCAAATTAATCAGATTATTGGAAATGAGACTTAGGGGGCATTTGGTTTGAGCACGGGGTTGGGTATGGGTATGGGTATAATAGTAGAAGGGAATAGAAATGGGTATGAAAAATAAAAAATGACATTTGGTTTGTAACTTGGGTTTCTGTAATAATATCAATAATGTTGTTTGGTTTGTTGCATTAATGGAAATGAAAGATGATATAATACCATTTTTTCATATCATATTTAAAATGAAATATAAAGCATAAAACATCAAAATAAACTTTAAAACATAAAGCAAGATTTCTTATAGTACCTAAAACATAAAGCATCAAAACAACATCAAAATAAACTTAAAACATAAAGCATCAAAACATAAAGTAAGATTTCTCATAGTACCTAAAACATAAAGCATCAAAAGAACATCAAAATAAACTTAAGACATAAAGCCTTCGTATG
>JANTPM010000001.1:713391-734169 GCA_025434745.1 Erythroxylum divaricatum
GTAACACCTATAGGGTGCCATAGTCTTCTTTTAGAAGATATGTCGGGAATCAGTTTCCCGAGGCTTATTTTGTAACCAGAGTACTTTATTTCCCTTTATACAAAAAAAAAAAAAGATGTTATTTTTCGAAAATGAAAAAATATTTTATAATGAAACATATTCCTCTTATTTTTATTGATTAAAAAACTTATGATTCAAATTATAATTAAAAGAGTATAACTCACTCTTGACAATAATGATTAAAAAATTGAATCGATTTGACCAGTTTAATAGTGAAGCTCTTGAATGATAAAATGATTAGTTTTTAAGAACACAGATTATTTAAGTGGTTCAATTTATTTTAATAATCTTTATTATTAAAAACTAATCAATTTATTAAGTAATCAGCTATTTTTTTGTAAACTAACTGATTTTTACAAACAAATATAAACAAATTAATTTTTATTTAACAATTTTCTTTTTCAATTAAACTTCAAATTTTTAATAAGTTAGAATAGTCTTTTTCAATCATATTTCAAAATTTTTAATTTTATTCAATTATAAACTGGTTTTAGATGATCTAATATCGATTGAATTTTTTAAATCTTAACCCTCTTGTATTACCGATATAACTTTTAGGTCGGTTTTTAAAACATTGTTTGAAGATGCATTAAAAGTCATAAATACCAATTAGACTAAAATTAGTATTTAAATTCAAATTATTAATTCATCAAATAATTTATCAAAAACACATAATCTATAGTTATTATGTACATTCAAAATTTTATTTAATATAGATTAAAAGAATAATAGCAGTGAATCATATTATTATAATATTATAAAAGAATTGCTTATGACTCATTCCTTTATAGTTTTATAGTAATTCTTCACAAATTTAGAATTATTATTATGAATTCAACGTGCACTTAAAAATCATTCGTGTTCATTCATTTAGACTTTTTAAGATTTTGCACGTTAGAGAATTCAAAAGTTTTGCATTATCAATTACTTAAATATAACATGTCACTTCACTTAAATTTACATGAACGTATAGTTAATAAATTAGTATATAAATTAGTTTAGTTTATTCCTATATTTTTTTAATAATGATGCACGTCAATTTTCGGTTTAGAAACATAATTTTGGAATGATAAAAGAAAACTAACAAAAAAAACAAAAATATATATTAAAGTCCCTTCTAACAAGGGACGGAACTGTCCTAAAAAACTTTCACATGAAAAAATTATTATTTTATGTTTTGATATTATAAAAAATAAAATTTTGCTTCTATTAAAATTTTATCCCCATTAAAAATAAAATTTTGCCTCAACTCAAAAGAATTTTCGGATCCATCCCTGCTTTTAACTACATTTTTAGTTTTATTATTATTAATTTTTTTCTTATTATTATTATTATTTAATTTTATTAAAATTAAAATTAAAATTCTTCTTCTTCTTATTATTAATTTTCTTTTTATTATTGTTATAATTAATTTAATAATAAAAATAAAAATAAAAATAAAAAATATTATTATTATTTCTTTTTTATTATTAAAATTAAAATTAAAATTATTATTATTGTTGTTGTTGTTGTTGTTATTCATCACTACCATTTTAGAAATAGCTAAAGATAGAGAAGATGGTGTCTTTAAATATTATGCAAATTCGAGCATAACTACATCTTATGATTATCTATTCCTTATAAATTTTTTGATTTAAACAAAGTTACAATTTGTTTATCAACAATAGATGAAGAATGTAATAATCATTACTCTAGACTAAACACCCCATTAGTATTAACTATATGTAGGGATGTTAATATGTTAGGTCGGGCACGGGCTGCTCTTGCCCCAGCTCAATCCGACCATGAGCTGACTAGGCTCATTTTTAATAAAAAAAACGACATTATTTTTATTAAACGATTATTGTTTAATTAGTATTAAATCATCATAAAATCGATTAAAGATTAAACACAATTTAAAATTTTTAAAAATGATTGAAAAGATTATACTGATTGAAAATTTTAAATTTTAATAAAAAGTTATTAAATAAAAAGTAATTAATTTTTTTTATAAAAACTGCTTATGTTATAAAAGTTAGTCAATTAATTAATAAACTGAATTTTTAACAATAAAAATTATTAATTAAATTAAAAAATAAAAATTAGTCGAGCTAAAGATTTTACTATTACATTGATAGAATCAGATTAGTTTAGTTTATAAAAGATTAAAATTAATAGAGTTTAAAATAATTTAAACAATCCCAAAAATAGAAATAGTAAGAAATAAGAAAAAGGCAAAATTTTCCCGAGAAAATTGAAACATTCACGAAGAGATCCGAGAATCAGAGAAAGGATTTTGGGTCAGTACTAAGGAGCTGACCGTGACTCACTCTCCTCTCGCCACTTGTCTTTCTGTTGCTGGTTTTATAAATTGTAAAACAAAGGAAAAAATCAGTGTACTGGGTCCCACGTCAGCATAAAAATGTCCGTACAAAACAAAACACTCCTCCCTTCATCTTCTTGCTTTTTCGTCTCACCATCACTGTGCATGTAGTTGGAGTATTGTGTGTGTGTGAATAGGTGGTGTGATCGTTGCTATTTAGTGGGTTTTGCTCTGTTTTGTTTGTGGTTCGTACAATGACGGACACGACTGACGATATAGCGGAGGAGATCTCTTTCCAGAGCTTTGATGATGATTGTAAACTGCTTGGGAATCTGTTAAACGATGTGTTGCAGAGAGAAGTTGGTGGCGGATTCATGGAGAAGCTTGAAAGGAACAGAATCCTCGCTCAAGTTTGCTCCGTTTTCCCTTTCCCACTTCAATTTTCGTGTTGGACTTCATGTTTTTAGTCAGTGCTGTGGCGGTGGTTTGAGATTGTTAGATGTTTATGAGCGTTTTTTTCTGAAAATGGTTATTTTTTTTTTGCAAATTTTGTGTTTTGTGATATTGCTCTTTGCATGGTTTTGTTTGGTTGCTCAGGAAACTGAGAAAATCGAAAATATGAGACCTTTCTTAAGTTTTGTGACGCTTTTCTGTAAAATGTGAAACTAAAACATCTTAACAAAGTTCTCTGTTTTTTTTTCCTTCGATCATTCCTCCTCCTGTGAAGATCTCACCTTTTCTTTGAAATCTCTAGTTTTTACCTTGTTGATGTCTTTTATGTTGATTGTAGAAAAAGAAGAATCAGTATGGCCAACTAGATAATAGGAATTCTAGTAAATGATTGATGATAGTGAGTCTTGCTTAGTGTGCTTTTCAAGCGTTCTGTATTTATTATGTAATCCAGAATGATCGTGAGCATTATGATGATATCGGCACAATAAACATGGTAAATGCTTTTCCATTGTATTATAGAGTGCTTGCAATATGAGATTGGCGGGGATCGAGGATGCAGCTGAAATCCTGGAGAAGAAACTGGCATTGGAGATATCGACTATGACACTAGAGGAAGCCTTCACCATTGCTCGAGCATTTGGCCATTATCTCAATTTGATGGGAATTGCTGAGACTTATCATAGGTTCTTGTTTATGAGCACCTCTTCTTATTAGTTAGCATGATTAGGTTATTAGTTCTATTGCATAATGCAGTGACTAGTTTCATATAGCGTCAAATTAAGTATTTTAGCTAGGAAATATATTAATGCATTATTTTTAATAAAGAATCTTTTGGTTTCTATATAGTGTTATAAGGCAGGATAGCTAAAATCATGCAGAAAGTTTGCATTTGTTGGTTTTCTTCTTATACATGTAATAAAAGGTTAGGAAGTTGGTTGATGATAATTACTGATGAAGGTGGGATTTTGGTTGTATTTTGTCGATACTGTTTTTGGCAGGGTTCGTAAAACACGAAGTGGGGCACATATATCGAAGTCTTGTGATGACATATTTAATCAGCTGGTGCAAAGTGGTGTATCTGCTGAGGAGCTTTATAACACTGTCTGCAAGCAGGTATGTTCTCTATTGTACTCTTCTTGGGGATTGGTTGGTTAGCTGTGTAGAAATTGTGCGAAGCAACTAACAATTTCTATAATTCAACTTATATTCTTAAACTTAATTTGCTAAAATATACCTTAAATTGTCCAAAATAACAAAACAAGTTTTTAATTACTCAAATCTTTTGCCACGAAGTCTTGGAAAAAATTTGATCTAGGAGCAAGTTGTGAATGTGACTTTTTTTCAAGGCCTTGTCTGTTCTTCTACTTATCAAATCTTTGCTATTGCAGGAGGTTGAAATTGTTCTTACAGCACATCCTACTCAAATTAATCGTCGTACCTTGCAATATAAGCACATTAGGATTGCTGTAAGTTTTTGCCAGCTGCTGTGAGTTCTACTGATGTTTTGAAATTGATCACCTAAGTTACATGGGTGTATGATAAATCTGAAGGACAAATTTTATGCAATATGCAGCATCTTCTAGAATACAATGACCGGCCTGATCTTACTCATGAAGATCGAGAGATGTTGATTGAAGATTTGGTATGTTTGGAACAGCAACAAATCCATGATCCTTTCTAACAGACCTGGAAATTTGGATGTATGTCCAGTAAAAAGCAATGCTCCCTTGAATTTTATATTATTTTTTCTTTTTTTTATAGGTAAGAGAGATTACTTCAATATGGCAGACTGATGAGCTGAGGCGGCAAAAACCAACGCCAGTAGATGAAGCTAGGGCGGGTATTCTTCAAAATTCTAATGTGTTTTCATCAACATGTTTGGTACTTTTTGAGGGTTATAACTTCATTGCAGCAGAGAGGTTATTTATGAGAATTGCAGCTTGACTGTAGATAGCTGATGGTATTTAATGCTCCATTCAGGCTTGAACATTGTGGAGCAGTCCCTATGGAAAGCTGTACCTCATTATTTACGCCGTCTTAGCAACACCCTAAAGAAGGTTTACCAATCATTTCTTCTTTCTTATTTGTAGAACTTAGAAGGCATGTAATGGAATTGTTGACTTACTCTCATTTATGATTTGGACTAAAGCATTTGTGCTTTCTAACCTTAGCATACTGGAAAGGCTCTCCCATTAACTTGCACTCCAATAAAGTTTGGATCTTGGATGGGAGGTGATAGAGATGGAAATCCAAATGTCACAGCAAAGGTGAGGATTCCATACACAATGTTTCTTTTGAGTTGAATTGTCCTCCTGATTACTTGAAGGTTAATTTCATCAAGAATCGGTATGTTGTCATCAGAAAATATTTCATGTTTGAAGACACCCGTGACGTGAATCAGTTTCTTAACTAACTTATGGTGAGTGAATCCCACGAGTATGGAAGTGCTGCTAAATGGTGAACGTAGCATGATGTTTAAATACATTATTTCAAAGCACACTTCAATTGATGCCTTTATTCCATTTGAAGATCAAAGACCTCACCGCCTTATTGAAGAGATGGTGAACAATCAAGTGCCTAATGATAAGCTTTAAATTCAACATCATACTTTCCCTTTCAAGCAGAGATAGTTGCCTGCTTATAGAAGTCTAACAATTAATATTGAGGCCTCCAAGTACAATGTAGAAATCCCACAATTAGAACAGGTTGTAGTGATGGTATACTTGTTGCACTTTCAGCTATAGATTTCTTTTTTACCGTTGAAAGTGAATAATCATATTTGCTTTCCTCATGTCTCAAATGAATCTGTTATTACAATATTATATTCTTTTCAGGTAATTCTTTTCAAAACTATGAAGGCAGTGTAATTCACACTTGTTTTACTTCCACACTGTATTGCTACTATCATGGACATATTTCAGCAAGTGGTTTCTTTTTTTCTGTTTCAGGTTACCAGAGATGTGTCACTTTTGTCTAGGTGGATGGCTATTGATCTTTACATACGGGAAGTTGACAGCCTTAGATTCGAACTATCCATGAGTCACTGCAGTGATAAGCTATTAAGAGCGGCTCGTGATATTCTAGAAGCAGGTTAAATATGTCTGGTGCTGTAAAAAAAAGCAATTTTTAGAAAAATCTTCTTGAGCAATCAATAAGAAACTGCCTGCACAGATATATAAAGTTCTGAGTCTATTAAGTTCAGTCAGTATGGAAAAATAAATTTTTTATATTTATACCTTCACTTTCTGTACTAAGACATGTATCTTGATGTGATGATCCATGCACATGTCTCATGAACGTGGGATTTATTTTTCATGTAAATCGATTTTGTGTCAGCTGAAGCTCATGTTGCTACACTTTCAGGACTTCTCTTATTCTTATATAATCTGACCGTGAGTCGAATACTTAACAGAGAATTCTTCAGATGATTGGCATGAGAGTTGGACTCAACCTGTTAGCAGAAATCAAATCAAGTTTCATGGACAACCAGTTTCATCCCTTCCTACACAGCTTCCTGCTAGAGCTGATCTCCCTGCCTGCAGTGGTGAGGGAAACTACTATTTTAATTAAAATTTTGTACAAGTATTCTAGACATTATAATATTAAGTGCATGTTGCATTTTGGTATAGAAAAATCATGAAAAATTTGAACTGTGGAAGTCCTGGTCCAATTCATTGAGTAGGGAAATTTAGTCCAAGTCTGAATTCATCTAGACAGACCCTAATCCTAGTCTTAATAATCATAAACTTTAGTCAGTTATTTCGTTTTTGAACAAATGATATTTTTACGGGCCATATTGACTATATTGATTTCTTTTAATGTATCTCTTCATATAGAATGTGGTGATGGAGCATCTCAGTATCCCAAGCTGGAGCTTCCACGGACTAATTACATGCCTTCGAATCGTCAGGTGGATAAAGTTCTTGAAATTGTTGTCTTGTAGCTAATTAAGTAATCTTGTTGATATTGGATGTACTTAACTTCCTACCTTCTTTTTCTTTGTGTACATATTATTGGATCCTCAGGTTTCTTCAAATTCAGAAAATTCGGCTAAGGATTGCAGTCATGGTTTACATAAATCACCTTCAAATGGAAATGTTTCTAGTCCTAATGATTCTCCATCTACTGGGGCTCCACGTACGTCTTCGTTCAACTCCAGTCAACTTGTTGCTCAGAGGAAACTCTTTGCAGAATCCAAGATAGGGCGTAACAGCTTCCAGAAGCTTCTAGAGCCAAGTTTGCCTCAACTTCCTGGAATTGCTCCCTACCGAGTATTCCTTGGAAATGTGAAAGATAAGGTATTGTTTCTCTTTAGACCTCATTATGAGTTGTCAACAGTATACACTTACCATGAAGTTGTAAATGGGGAATCTAGTAGATGGTAGAGCTGATAATAATTTACACAGGCTTGATAAAGCATCGTGCTAGTTCTTATTTTAAATGTTTTTCATAGTTTTGGTCAGTTGAAACCTTTCACTCACTTTTCCTGACTTATAGGTGTTCCCCCTTTGGAATGTAGAGACTTCCATTTCATTAATACGGTGCTAAGGCAACAATGGTAAATTCCTTTAATAATAGGAACTGAGTTTACCACCGGAAAGCATAGATGTTTTCCATGAATATTAAGATAGGTACACATCAAGATGGATGTGGATTTACAATACAAGAAAACTTTTCTTTCGGCATAATGCTATTAGTCGACAAGAGGTTAAAAGTCAATGAATTATCAACAGGATAGGTTTGATGCAATATAGATGTGTAGACTACAGTGTTGCCATGAATTGAATTTATTTATTAGAATTTCAATACAAACCCATTAATTTCTTAGCCATTTATATAGATCCAATTAAGGTGCATTTCTTTATCCAACAATCCAATTATTTTGTGCTGATATGTCCTCAGGATAATCGTGATTAGAGAAAATAGAAGTGAGAGAGTTACTGAAAAAGTAATCTTTCTTTTTTTGTCCTTTGATCAAAATCTTTTGTTAAATATGCTTTAAGGATCACATCATCCTATAATTCCTGAAAGGGCGATACTAATACCACTCATTGAAGATAAATTCCACATCAAGTGTTGTAGGGTTTTGTGATCAACTTCCTTTCAATAATCATAAATCCTATGGTGACACTGTCAAGGGTTTCAATCAACTCGTTGCCTCTGTTAGACAAACAATAATGAATGCTTGTACATGGTATTCTAAATATTTCAGCTTATTAAGACAAGAAGACGGTTGGAACTTCTCCTTGAGGATCTTCCTTGTGACTATGATTCTTGGGACTATTATGAAACTACCGATCAGTTACTGGAACCCCTGCTTCTATGCTATGAATCCCTGGTAAGAGCATTCTCATGCCAGTGTGTCCACCGAAAATGATCATTGTACACTAACAATGTGGAGTAATTGGAGGATTTCCTTTCATTTATTTTCATTGATGAATTTTACAGCAATCATGTGGAGCCGGAGTCCTAGCTGATGGTCGATTAGTTGATCTGATAAGAAGAGTTGCTACATTTGGAATGGTATTGATGAAGCTAGATTTGCGTCAGGTGAGCCTGTTTCTGACTGTTTGCCAAATCCATGTACTTAAGGTGCCTGCTTTAATATAATATTTTGTGATGAAACAGGAATCTGCCAGACATTCTGAAGCACTTGATGCAATTACCAAATATTTGGATATGGGAGCATACAGTGAGTGGGACGAAGAAAAGAAACTGGAATTTCTGACAAAAGAACTGAAAGGAAAGAGACCACTGATTCCTGTTTCCATTGAGGTATGTATTTAAACAGCATCTGTGAACAAGTTGTGGCAATATAAGCATGATACATTTAACATTATGCTTTAAAAAATGGAAGTTCTTTGTTTAAATATGTAGGAAAGATTAAAGAGAAGGAAAATGAGGGAAACTTTCTCTTTGATGACAATTTCATAACCTCTGCAATATTCCTTGGATTTTAATTTTTTCCTTCCTAACTAGGAGACGTCACCGTGGCTGTTGGCATAATGTGTAATAAACCCTTGGTTTTTGATAGAATCTTTCTTTCTGCTTCTCTAAGTATGATGCTGTTCCTTACTGAGCCTTTGCAGGTACCGCTGGATGTCAAGGAAGTCTTAGATACCTTTCATGTTGCTGCCGAGCTAGGGAGCGACTCACTTGGAGCTTATGTGATTTCTATGGCATCAAATGTGGGTTTTTTCTTAAAGTTTTCTTCTTAAAGAGAGTTTTGAGGAGTTTATGATATCATGAAGTGCTATAACTCGTATATATAAATGTTATTATTGGCTCTATTCCTGTGTTTTGGCAGGCAAGCGATGTCCTTGCAGTGGAGCTTTTGCAGAAAGATTCCAGACTTGCTGTTAGTGGGGAGTTAGGGAGACCGTGTCCTGGTGGATCGTGAGTATATCAATTCTATGTTCAGGTTTTTGTGAATATTTTTGCATGGTAGCTCAGTAGAATCATAATCAATTGAATTTATCATCAGAAGGTTGTCAAGCCAGAAGGTAGGCAACTTAATGCAGAATATAGGATCTGTCTTTTCTTCTTCTACAGTTGAAAAATAACTAGAAGCACATTGATAGTGCCAAATGGAGAATCCCTTAACCACAATCTTTTTTGCAATGATGCCTTTGGAAATGGAGAAAACATTTTTGCTTGTTTTTAGTCTAAAAGTACCATCGATGAAATATTCTGACCAAATCTGTATTTATCCTGTAAAAGGTTGCGGGTAGTTCCGTTGTTTGAAACTGTAAAAGATCTGAGAGGAGCTGGTTCAGTGATCAGAAAATTACTGTCAATTGATTGGTACCGTGAACACATTATTAAGAACCATAATGGGCATCAGGAGGTACTTGTGAATCTTTTCTCAAAACTCCTTTCAGTTTGCTCTGAGGAAATTTTGAAGCTTATGAAGTTTATATCATCATAATGATAGGTCATGGTTGGATATTCTGATTCTGGAAAAGACGCGGGGCGTTTCACTGCTGCATGGGAGCTCTACAAAGCCCAAGAAGATGTTGTTGCTGCCTGCAATGAGTTTGGTATTAAAGTAACTCTGTTCCATGGAAGAGGAGGGAGTATTGGTCGTGGAGGTGGCCCCACATATCTTGCCATTCAGTCCCAACCACCAGGCTCGGTTATGGTGAGTATGCTTAGTTCTTTGTCAGCCTGATATTTCATTCTGCTCTTACTGATCACAGTCTGGCCAACTTTCAGTCTTCAGACTGATATTTTTGTAATCTTCCATTGTTGTGGTTCTGAGACCTATAACTATTCAGTATAATTTGTTCTTCCAATGGTGATTGTTTGCAAGTTGGTTTATACTCAACGAAGGGAAAAAGATGATCTATTGTTTAGGAGCTATAAATCTGTACAAGTTATCTGATGTAAATTCTGCTGACAGGGTACTCTTAGATCCACCGAACAAGGTGAAATGGTGCAGGCCAAGTTTGGGCTGCCCCAGACAGCTGTGAGACAATTGGAGATATACACAACTGCAGTGCTGCTTGCAACTTTACGTCCCCCACTTTCACCTCGAGAACAAAAATGGCGTAATCTAATGGAGGACATTTCGAAGATCAGCTGTCAAAACTATCGGAGCACAGTCTATGAAAATCCAGAATTTATTGCCTACTTCAATGAAGCTACCCCGCAGGCTGAGCTTGGCTTCCTTAACATTGGAAGTCGCCCTACAAGAAGAAAGAGCTCGACAGGAATCGGACATCTTCGTGCCATTCCATGGGTGTTTGCATGGACACAAACAAGATTGGTTCTTCCAGCATGGCTTGGAGTTGGATCAGGTTTGAAGGGTGTTTGTGAGAAGGGTCATACAGAAGACTTGAAAGCTATGTACAAAGAATGGCCATTCTTCCAATCCACAATAGACCTTATAGAGATGGTCTTGGGTAAGGCAGACATTCCAATAGTGAAGCACTACGATGAAGTGCTCGTGTCTCCTAGTAGAAGAGAGCTTGGTGCTGAAATAAGAAGAGAACTATTAACAACTGAGAAATATGTATTAGCGGTTAGCGGACACGAGAAACTATCTGAGAACAATCGGAGCTTGAGGAGGCTTATCGAGAGCAGGCTGCCGTATCTGAATCCTATGAACATGTTGCAGGTGGAGATCCTGAAGAGATTGAGAAGTGATGATGATAACAATAAACTCAGAGATGCCCTGCTTATTACGATAAACGGGATTGCAGCTGGTATGAGGAACACAGGTTGAGATGCAACTAAATCAATATACATATGAGAAACTTGTTCTCTTTGACAGTTTCTAGCTGAAGGGTGAATTTATAATTATATATGCCCCATTTGAGATCGGAACTTTTGTGGATTATGCAAGTAGATAATGAACTTGTTGGATTTTCATAGTTGCAATGTTGGTATGATCTCTGGTTCTTCAATTTTGGAACTCCTGAATTGCGCTAGATTGCTTATATGTTGCTGAATGAATGAGCATTCAGGATTTGTTCTTCTGCTGAACTGCTTACCAGGACAAATCAAGCTTGTTGGAATGCATTTTCCAGGTGAATATTGCATGATCATTCGAACTAGCTCATTTTTGGTCCTCTTTGATCCCATTAAGCTTAGGTATAGAATTTGATGTGTTTAGGAAGGACTACATGATGGTATATGATGATGGTTATCAATATTATGTTTTAGTATTTTTAATATTGCAAATTATTTTTAATAAATAAATTTGGATAATAAAGTATTTTTAAAATTAGTAAAATAACAAAATAAGTTTGTATATATATTTTCCAAAAGAAAAACAACTTTACCAAATTTATGTACCAATGTCCATGGGAGCCTCCCAATTTTTTTTTAAAATTTAATGTGTAAAATGCATTTTTTTAATTGAGTTCGACCTTATTTTGCTCAGGCTTAAACTTGTTCAAGACTTGACTTTTTTAAATAAAATGATGTCAATTTACTTAAAAGAATTGGATCTCATGTTAGTATAAGTTTGAGCTTAACTTAACGATTGATCAATTGAAAAGGATTTAATTTAGGCTGTAGGTTAGTTCATCCCTAAATTTATGTTGCTTAAGCTTGTGATCATAAGAAAACCATAAACCCCTTTTTTTGGGATTTAATTTTACCATAAACTTTAGGTTAATCTATATGATAATGGCAACTTAAAGTCTATCCATAGAAGGCTTATAGTTATTTTTGATTTTCCCTAAGCTGTAAAAGAGTTTCGTACAAAATTTTTGATACCCTTTTGTGAAAGAGCATACTATATATATATATATATAAGAAAATTTTAATCAAGGATTAAATGCCCTAGAACTCCTATAATTTGACATTTTTAATATTTCGTTCATATTTAAATTATTTTTTACTTAAAATAACATATTATTAAAATTTTTAAATTCTAATATAGCGTAGTCATAAAGAGGTAAATAATAAAATTTTAAATATAAAGATTAAAAAGTCAGTTTACAAGAGAGTTAAAATTAATTAATCCTTTAATTAACGATAATGATAATAATTATGAGGTGAAGAAAATGGTGACTCATAATTTTTTTCCTTTTTAAAAATGTTAAATAGTAAAATACGAACACACCCTCTAAGCTATTCCAACCTAAATATGCATAAGAACAAAAAGTAAATACCATAAATAGTAGGTTTTCACTAATTATAGATTCCAATAATCCAAATATTTGTAAACAAGCCTCAAGCATTCCGATCAATTGATTCGGCTAATTTAACTTTAAAAACTTTGAACATGTTGACTTTTCGGTTCGTTTTTTTAATTTTCTTGATCAGTTTATTTTAATAATTTTTATTGTTGAAACCGATCAATTTATTAATTAATTGGTCAGTTTCATAAATTAATTAAAATAAATCAATTAATTTTTATTTAATAGTCTCTTTTTCAATTAAACTTCAAATTCTCCTATAGGTAAAGACGATCTCCTTTATTTATATTTCAAAATTTTTAATTCTAATCAGTTTTTAATCTATTTTATAACAGTATAATATTAGTTGAACCTTTTAAATTTAAACTTTTTATCTTACTAATTTAACTTTTCGTATAGTTTTTAAAAAAGTGGTATTAATCAATGCCTAGACTTGGATCCATGATCTTTCCAAACTTGTAATATTTTCATATATTATCACATAATTAAGTACACTAAACTCTTAAATCTCAAAAGATATAATTCATGACTAGTCATATATTTAATTTAAGTCTAACATACTCATTTTAATTATTAATATTTAAATTTATTATAAATTCTGATGAACTTAGAATCTATTTCTTCTTTTAGGATGAAATGGTGATGTCCATCTGGAGAAGTTCTGAACCAAATTGGGTCGTATCGTACATGTCTGTTAAGTGGAAGTCACTTCAGACTTTCATCTGGATTCTGCTTACATATCCCTGTAAGCAATTTAGGTGCAAAGACACGATCGGACTTTGCATGAATTGGTTTAGTGCAGTCTCCCCAAACTTACTCAAAACCTATAATGTTTAGGTTCTATTTTGATAGGTATGTATTTAAGTACAGACACTTCTTGTCTATGTCAAATAGCAAAAATGGTTTCGAACAAACATCTTTGACCTGCAACACAAAAGGAAAGAATTTGTTCTTAAAAACTACAATGGGATTCGTAAGTTGGTCGTGGATTTGTAGCCAACCATGTCCTTTCATCACCAGTTTGGTTTGGAGCACATATACTCACTAGAATTCAACTATTTTGAACTAATATTTTAGGGATTGCGTGGAAAATTAAATTAATAAAATAAAAACTTTAATAATAAAATCAACATATAGTAAATAATTAAAATATAAAATAGTTAAAAATAATAAAATAAAATACTTTATTAAAATATGAATATCTATTAATATGAATAATAATAATGTAAGTCAATATAAAATGGATGAACCGGGCTGTACAATTTGGCAACCGTAAGAGGTAAGGAGAAGACTGAATAATCTGTTATTAATTCAGTTGTTCTATATACAGGGCCATTCTTATAATTTTATAGGCCCTGGGTAAAATTAAAAAAAAGGGCCCAATAAATTAAAAATATACTTAAGTTTACATAGTTATATGAAACATAAATGACTCAATTTATAAGTTTACATAACCAAATAAATATTAAATGATCATAACACTAACAAATACATAGATAATCATAATTTATAAAAAACAATTTTTCGTGCAGTTTTAGATGCAAAATCATTAATAATATCACAAAGATATATAAATGATATTGTATCTGTGATATAGAAAAAAAATAAATAGCAAAATTTAATATCTAATATTAAAAATAAAAAATAAAGAGTAAAATTATATTAAAAAATTATAAACTTTACCTTTAAATTATAATTGGTTAAAATTTAATATCTAAATTTAATTGTTTGCTGCGGAGGGACACCAAGTCCCGAGCTAAGGATTTACTTTTACTGGCGTAGATAAGAATTATTTCTCTATTTGTAAAAAAAAAGTTTTGTAGATAAGGATTTACTAGGCAGGCTCCTCCTGTATTTGTAAGGTTGGGTAGTGCGTAGATAAGAATTACTGTATTTCTCTATTTATAAAAAAAAAAGTTTATAAAGGTAATATTTTGAGTGTTAAAGTTAAACACCAAGCGGCACTATCCATATAAAAAGTAAAAACCCATGCACTCTCCTAGCTAGTTGGTCAAAGGGTATCTTCTCTTAGATATTGCACAAACTATGAGATACAATACAAGTCCAACAAACAATGACTAGCTTGGTATTTTTATCATTTAGCACTTTGAACTCCAATCAAGATAGATTGCTACAAAAACGACAAAGAGAGGTAAACGAAGTGGATTTTTTTTTCTTTTTGAGAATTCTCTAATGTAATTTTTAAAAGTCTTGAATTTCTATAAGAATTCTTTAATATTTTCAAATATTAATTACTTATTATATTTAATAGTTAAATTGTATTTGTTAATTTTATTTTATCTATCTATAGAATAATTTGTTATTAACTCCCCAAAATTTTAAAGTAGATAGAATCTTTAATAGGTATAGTAACCCCTCAAAATTTTAAAAATTAAAATATAGAATAATTTAATTTTTTAATTAGGTTCTGACTTGAACTGTCCAGACCTAAGCCTATCCAACGCCTAACTCTTTTAAATAAAATGATATTATTTTATTTAGAATAATATCTTGAATTAGTTTAGGTGTGACCCATAATTCAGCTCATTAAAAACAACTAAATTTAGCCTAATTGGTCAAAATTTGTCATTCCTAAACTTTAATAAAGTCTTAGGATGTTGTTATAATTCGTTAATTTTCTTCTCTTAGTATACTTATCTGTATAGTTTCTACTTGAACTCAATGTGATGCTGATTTAGTTTTGTTCATAGTTAGTGCAATATTCATTCTTCAAATAAGGTATCTTTAATTTTTCATCACATCATGATTAGGATAGACAAGAAAAATGACATTTTCACAGACTGTTCGTAGGCAATTGCAATTGGGAGTCAACAGTTGTTACTTACCAAGTGTGAAACCCAATTCAAGTGATTCTTTCCTTTCCTTAGGGGTAAAGAAGAGTTAGGATCCCAACCTTCTACTATATATTATGTCTTCAATCTTCTTAATGACCATGCTTGTATTAATCATTACAAACACAAGCATTTTGACCAACAAAGTTACATGACATTATGATTGCATTCTGCGAAACTTGCCCGCCAACTGAAATCACGTGTCAATGGCTTTCTCGGGATGTTTTAATCATCTCCTGCAACGAACAAGGAATCGTGCATTTCCAAAGACGTATTCAAATGGTACAACAACTCGTCCACTTCTTTAGTTTCCAATAACAAATGAAGAGTACCTTTAATAATAAATAGAATACCTCCATTTCATTTGAAAAGAGTCTGCACCAACTCAAGAATGGGTTGGAAAATGTTGTTTATGATGAAAAGTTGGTGTCAAGGTTACAATTAACATTCTTGGGCACGTGTTCCTTGTTTAATTTTTCTATATTTCCATACAAAATTATAATTACCCATAGTGAAAATCCACTAAGTTGATTATCCATTGATTAAAACATGAATTAGTTATACTTCAAAAGATTTAATGAAAGGAATGTGGCATCAGGAGCAAAGTGTCATAACATACTCGAATAGAAACTGTATATATAAATCCAAATATCATCTTACTTTCCGGAAAGACGATTTAATCGAAAACGTATATTTTCCAGTTCGCTATAAAGTATGGATTAGTGTGTAAAACTTGAGATGAAAAGACATGATAAAAGTGAAGCCAGCGAGAGAGAATCGTGATCTAGACCGAAAGCATGCAACTTGCAGGACAAAAGTTGGCGATGTCAACTGCAGATGTTGGACTCGCGGCCTAAATTAAATATATATATATATATATATATATATTATACCAGAGGATCATATCTTCAAAACAGCACATATACTCTGCAAAGGTTTAGAAATGGCTAGAGAGAGTGGTCTTGACTGTATTGCCAAGTTCCCAAACACTAGTTTGGATGATGATAATAATAAGAAGGTTGGTAGTGCTGCGAAGACCATCATCCTGTCTTCACAATCTCTACCTGAAATGGATGATGATAATGATGATGATGATCAGCAAGGGGTTAATAGAGGCGTGTCTCTTCAATTCCGTGATCGTATCATGGTGTTGCCCATGGATGCGCAGGTAATTAAGCATTTGATCTATTCTCTGCTTTTTCCTTTCGCTACACGACATGAAAACCATTTTGCTTCTTGGATTCATCTTTTGTTATATATAATGCATTACTTTGGAACAGTCAAAATTGAATAATCTATAACGAGTTGAGCATATTAGAATAACCTCTTTTCTATTGCATCAAAAAAATAACACGTATTAGTAGTCGTAATTACTAATTAGCATGAATTTCATTTTTTTTTCATAATATTAATACAAAATTTATGGATTTATAAGGTCAAAGTAGAAACTCTCTTTCCTTTCCAGTAATTGCAAATGACATTTGAAGCAATTGAACTTATAATTTTACTTTGATACGTAACCATGACACTAAAAGTTTTTTATTAACCCCAAGGCGCATGCACATGAATTGATAAGGGCTTCTTCTGATTTAAGTGAGGTCTCGAGTTCGAACCACCCTTATGTATGCAGTCATTTAAAATTTGAGATCAAAATTTTGCCTTTCACAAGGGACCTATCCGACTTGAGCAGGGATTAGTTTAAGAGTGAATAGCTTACAGGTGACTTCCTATATTTGGGACCCTATTAAGATATATCGTGAATAACCAAAATTTAAAAAAAAAAGTTAGAACTTTTATTATTAGCAATTCTTTTTTTATAGTGATAGCATAGACCACCAAATCTATAGAGCTAATGTTGAACCCACGATTCAACAGATCTACATCTTATTTAAGTTTATTAAACAATGTTTAAGTTTAGATTTACTTATCCGTAAACCAAGCTGATCTTAAACAAGGCTTTTGGGAGTCGATCTCACGAGTTCCTCTTGTCTAACCTTGTACTTTGCTCTCGAGTCTCGAAAGTCAACACTCCTTCCAGGGAATGTATTTCAAATAAAATTACTATTAACCAAATCTAAATGACCCACGTTTTTAAATTGAACATGAAAATCTTCTGCACCTTGAGCTCGTCTTGATTTTTAACCTAGGGTATTGAGAACCTGCCAAGCGTTTTAACTTTGTCAGGAAAATTTTGTGCCCAGCTTGGCAAGTTGACATAATTCCAACTCGTGGCCTAAATGTATAACACCGCCTATTTATTACTTGCCTTTTCCACTCAAAGGTTTCTCCTTCACGTTTGAAGAGCTGCCGGTCCAGCGATAGCGCGGAGAAATCGGAGGATTTCATGGCTACCAAGAATGCAGAATCCTTTAGCAGATTACACGTCAAAGAGATAGCATTAGAAAGTGAACAAGCTGTGAATGGTGAATTGATCAAGCTTCAATATTCACCACCTTCGCCTACAATCGAAAATCATGGAGTTAGTAATGGTGTGGCTCTTAAAGTTCCGGGCTGGTATGTTGATATTGAGGAGGACTGGCCAGGTATTTTCTCTCGACCGTAGCAAGCACTCGGAGTACTTATATCATATCTTGAACAGCACAATCATAGTATAGAATTATGTAGGTATTCGATCACGTATCTATACACTACAGGCCTTACGAATAACTATAAGACTCTCTCTCTCTCTCTCTCTCTTTTTGTTTTTGTTTTCTCCCTAGCTTTACTCTAAGGCAATTAAGATTCTTCTGCTTCTTGGTCTCTATTCGAACCCCTGAACTGTGTATATAGGGACATTGAAAGAACTTGGGTTAGACTCACCAGTTTTCCTGACCAAGTTCAATTTTCTACAGGTGAGGCACATCTATACAAGGTCGAAAAGGTCCTGTTCAGGGGGAAATCGAAATATCAGGATCTTTTTGTCTTTCAGGTAATATTTAATTTAAAAAGAAAAGGGTGTATAGGCTAGAAAGTAGTTAAGAAACAACTTGCCATGGAGATAATCGGAGTTTTCTCGTCCATAACTGTAGTCGTCAGGTCACGGCAAAGTTGTTGTCCTAAATGGGGATGTTCAACTGACAGAAAAGGATGAGTTCGCTTACCAGGAAATGCTCACTCACCTCCCACTTTGCTCAATTCCAAATCCCAAGAAGGTCATAATCATTATTTGACTCAACACTGAAACTTGCACTATCTACGTTTTTATCTCCATCATCATGTTTACCATCAAACCTGTTGTTTTGATGGGCCAATCTTTCACTTCAGGTGCTGCTTATTGGAGGAGGAGATGGTGGGATTCTAAGAGAAATCTCTCGGCATGCCTCCGTGGAACATATCGATATTTGTGAAATCGACACGATGGTTATTGATGTGAGTTACCTTTTCGATGGTTATAAAGGCTACTTTTTGTCCTTATCCCACTAAACATCACGCATGAAATATTCCATGATATATGTTTTAACCTTTTCTTGTGTACCGTAACAGATGTATAGACAGTTCTTCCCCGAGATAGCAGTAGGATACCAAGATCCCAGAGTGAATCTACACATAGGGGATGGTAAGATAAGTTGATTCGTTTCTGCTCCTTTTTCTTATTCAAAGTTGTTTGTTTAGGATTTACTTTATTTGGCAGGAATTGAGTTCCTGAAGTCTGCTCCTCAAGGAGATTACGATACCGTCATATTGGACGCATTCCAATGCATGGGTACATAGCATATATCTACCCTTGACTGGCGTATATCAAACAATTTTTAGGAAATGGAAAAATAGATTTTCAATGGCATATACGCAGGATCTGAAGCAGAGCAACTGGCCGGAGGAAGCTTACTAGAATTGGTGGCAAGGGCTCTTCAACCTGGAGGAGTCATGGCAAGTCAAGCACAGTGCCTTTGGCACAAAGAGTTTTCTGTTGCAGACGCCATAGCAAGTTGCAGGAGGACGTTCAAAGGCTCCGTTAGCTATGCCTGGTCACCTGTTCCTGCATACATAGGGCACGAACCCTCCAACAAAAACTGAACCTTAAATGCAGTTCTATTTAACATTTACGAGTTGCAGAGATCTATTTGCTTATGTTTGTAGAGACTTTCTTGCAGAGGGATGGTTGGTTTCATGCTCTGCTCCACCGAAGGGCCAGCAGTTGATTTCAAACATCCCATTAATCCACTGAATCCAAAGCACTATGGAGTTGCCCGAGGACCCCCTAAGTTTTACAACTCAGAGGTTGTTGTCCATAGTGTCGATTGTTCCAGCACTATGATGTCAAATCACTATGTTTTGTCGTTTGTTGAAAACATTCTGGTTTGCAATGTAGGTCCACACCGCAGCCTTCTGTCTGCCATCTTTTGCATACGAGGTCTGATGTAAGACACCAGACTATGGCCGCGTAAAATTTTGTGCTTCCAGTCTCCAAGCACCCTGTTCATGAGGTTGTTACTTAAGAGACAGTTTGCTTCTTTTCTTTTCTTTTTTCTTTTTTATTTCAAGACTTATGGGTTCTGTTTTAACGGAGATTGGAAAATTTAGAGTGGAAATTAATTAGCTAGTTCTGTACTCCTTATACAATATTGCAATTAGTAGCGCATTCATGTTTAAAATCCTTCAAGCTTGTCACCCTATCCATAATATATATGGCGAAAGTAGAGTAATGATAGATAGATACTAACTGTTTTATAAACAAGTATACATATATAATAAATCCTTTTACCTATTCCAATTCATGATTATGCCTGTTAAATCCACATGAAGTTTAACACCTTCTAAAGCAAAGCAATTTATAATGAAAACTACTATACAATAGCTCTAAATGGGAAGAGACCAGCTCCAAATGTCAAAACCTCCTTAACTTATTGTAAGGGAGAGTACAAGAATTCCATTATCCGCTTTTTCATCAACTGGTTGGTCGAGCAGGGTTTACACTTACAGACCACAATTAAGTAGTATGATAAATTTTGGAGACCGGCACACACACTTCAACATGCGTGCCAAAATAGTCCGTGCAATATGATTATATATGTCCAAGTACCAAAGCAAACATGGAATGATGCTAAGGGAATGCTTGGTTAAGGGGTATGGAAACAAATCAATGGGAATGAAATGAAAGGTAGTGGTTGGTTGATTATTATGATTGATTGAATAATTTTTTCATACCCAAGTTTAGGGTAATGGTCCATACCCTCCATGTATGGGAGGAATGGGTTTGATTACTACCAAAATTATTTTTTTAAATTTTGAATTAAATATTTTTAATTAAATATAATTAAAATGTAACTAATTAAAATAGATTTAATTAAAAATATAAAATATAATTAATTAATAACTTTAATTAATTAAGATAAAAGCTAATTAATTAATTAATTAAAATAATTACAAAATGTAATTAATTAATTAATTAAAATAATTAATCAACATAAAATCTCATTAATTAATTGAAATATAATTAATTAATTAAAGTATAATTAAAATC
>JANTPM010000001.1:734269-746731 GCA_025434745.1 Erythroxylum divaricatum
GCTTGACGGTAGTGGCTAATACACTTTCACATAAAGCTCAGGAGAGTCCGAACAATTGATAGACATCTACATGACCACACGTACGCGCAGGTCTTCATCAAATCAAAAGATTACTCCCCTACACACAAGCAATCTGCTTTTTGCTTGACGGTAGTGGCTAATACACTTTCACATAAAGCTCAGGAGAGTCCGAACAATTGATAGACATCTACATGACCACACGTACACGCGGACGGCTGGAATGAAAAAGCATTAATTAGGAATGGAAAAGCATTAATTAGGAACGTAGTATTAGAAGAGACATATGAGTGAGTCTCTGTGCACAATTTTCAACATGAATAGGCATAATCGAACATCTCACTTTTCTCATCAAACCTATGATTACGAGGCAGTGGAGTTACAACAGGAGTAGAATCAACAAGACCACAATCAACTAGAATATCCATTAAGTATTTCCTCGGAGAAATAAAGGTAACTGTAGGAATTCTAGTGATTTCAATACCTAGAAAATACTTAGCATTTCCCAGATCTTTAATGGTAAAGATATAGTGTAAAAATTTCTTCACAACAATGATATCTTCTTCACAAGTGCCTCCAATTAACACATCATCGACATAAATCAAGAGAGCCATAAATCCACCTTTATTTGCCTTAGTAAACAAACAATAATCATTCACCGACTGAGAGAATCCATACTACAAAATCTGAGTAGTAAACTCGGAATTCCATTCTCTAAAGACTTACTTCAAACCAAACAAAGACTTCTTTAATCTACATACTTCTCCTTCTCCAACTTTTGTATAACCTTCTGGTGGATCCAAATAAACCTCTTCCTTTAGATATCCATGCAAGAAGGCATTATTAATATCTAACTGATGAACATACCAGTTTTTCATAGTTGCTAAAGCAAGAAATGTTCTGACTGTGACTAATTTAGCAACAGGTGAGAAGTTGTCAAAGAAATCAACCCCAACAATTTGATTATACCCTTTTGTCACCAATCTAGCTTTATACCTTTCCACAGTCTCATCTAAATTAAACTTTACCTTGTAAACCCATTTTGATCCAATGGTTTTCTTTCCTTTTGGCAACTTGGTTATCTCCCATGTCTGATTTTTTTCAAGAGCCAATAACTCCTTATTCATAGCTTCTACCCATTCTGTGTATTGTACAACTTGACTATAAGTATGTGGTTCCACAATTTTGTTGACATTAGCCATAAATGCTGTATAGCTTGGAGCAACCTCATAACCATGATCAAAAGTGCTGCAATTTACATAATCTTTCATCCAAACTGGTAATCTCCTTTGCCTTGAACTCATTCAAAGTTGTTGCTCAGGCATAATTTCTTCATGCATATTTTCTACCGTTTCTTCAATTATCTTAGGTTCATGTTCTGCATGTTCTTCTGCCAAATTAGCTGAAACCTCATAAACATGTCTATCCTCATCTTTCTTTGCACTATCAATAATCTCAGCAGATTGATTTATCTCCAAGTTGACATGATCAAAATCCGTCAAACTCACAACTGGATTTGACATGTCAGTAGCAGTAGATTTACTTTGTTTTGTTCTAGCAAAAGGAAATATCATTTCATAAAAGACCATATCCCTTGAGCTAAGCATCGTATGATTTTCCAAGTCATACACTCTATATGCCTTTTGTCCAGTAGCATATCCCACCATTACACACTTCTACATTCTTGCCTCAAGTTTATCTTTCTTCGAAGTAGTGTTTGTAGCATAACATAGACATTCGAAAGTCTTCAATCTCTCATAATCTGGTACTTTGTTATATAACATCTCAAAAAGAGTCTTCCAACCAAGTACAACAGATGGTAATCTATTAATGATATACGCAGCAATTAAGATAGCTTCTCCCCAAAACCACTTAGGCATTTTTGTTTGAAAAATTAGTGCTCTAACAACTCCCAACAAATGCTTATGCTTTTGCTCCACCTCCATTCTGTTATCGAGTATATGGCGTGTTCTTTGATGGATTATACATTTTTCAACAAAGAAAATATCGCAAGTTTGATTAACAAACTCTATCCCATTGTCTGGCCGCACCTTATTGACTTTACTATCAAATTGTTGCTCCACCATAGTGACAAAACCTTGCAATACTTCAGGTACTCGAGACTTGTATTTTAACAAAATAGTCCAAGTTGTCCTGTTAAACTCATCAACAACAGTTAAAACATAATGGCAATAATTGAAACTTGCTTGTTTATATGGTCCCCATATATTGACATGTAAGAGCTCCATTGCTTGTTTTGCACTACCATCAGCCATTGGAAAAGGCAATCGTTGATGCTTTGCCAAGTGACATGTGTCACAAGGATCATTCAACTCTTTGACATCAAAACAACCAATGTGTTTTAACACCCTTAATGAAACATGCCCAAGTCATGAATGCCAAAGTTTAGTATTTGTATTTATTTGAGAATGAGAAATACAAGAATTGGAAAATACAAGTTTGGAAAAAGGGTACTGTCAACTCTACTCACAGGTATATTATTTACACAAGTTTTCACATAGCTATTGATTACAAAAGAATCAAAAGAGTTGGATGTGAGTATATACAAGGTTCCCACTACAGCTCCCACAGCAATGATGTTATTACTCCTTAGGTCCTGTATTATACAATGGGAAGGAAAGAAAGTGAAGTAAGCATCAACACTTTCAGATAGTTTCTGTATTGATAATAGGTTGAATTTGAATGAGGGTAGGTATAAGACATGTTTAAGAACTAGTCTGGGGTTTAAAATTACACGGCTGACATGAGTAGCTATCTTAGTACTAGAATCAGGCAACTGAACTGGCACATTATGCTTAAGTTGTTTTTTGTGTTTCATGAGTGCATCATCATAACACATATGGTTAGATGCCCTTGTATCGATTATCCAAATATTGCTACAAAACATGCTAAATGCATGTAGTGTTGTGTATGTAGAAACAACATTACCTGCAAAAGCAAATTTTGAAAACTCCTTTCCTGCTCCTCCAGTCACTGGCATCTTCCCTTTCACAAATTTAGCCAATTCCTGTTGCATAATTTGCATCTGCATCATCAAATGCCCAAGATCTTTTCCTTCGGAAATAGGTTAGGCATCAAAGGGTGTATCAACAATTTCAGCAGCCATGTTAGCACTTGCTTTCTTAAATCATGTTCCTCAACTCTTCATATCATTCAAGATACCCATGAAGCTTGAAACACGTCTCCTTTGTGTGTCCCACATTGTGACAGTGGTCACATTGCTTATCAGACTTCTGCCCATAATCCTTGTTCTTGCTTCCAACTTTATCTTCTCCTTTGGAACCATAAGTCTTAGCAAGCAAAGTAGTATCTGGACTTTCAGTAGAGAAAGTTAGATGCACTTCTCTTTGACTTTCCACCCTTAATACGATACTATAAGCTCTGTTAATGTCAAGTGCTGGATCTAGATTTAGGATTTGACTCCTAACATTATCATAAGTCTTGTTCAATCCCACGAAAAATTGCAGCAGCTTGGAAGCATCTGCTCTCTCCTTAAGTTTTTCAGTCATTCTTGCATAACAAGAACAACCAATACATCCACAAATAGGTAGAGACATGAGCCTGTCAAACTCATCCTAGCATTGGTTGAGTTTACTAAAATACTGAGTAATCGAACTATGTCCTTGCTTAGTAGACATCATTTCCCTCTTTACTTGATACATTTTGGGTGTATTACTGACCTTAAAATGTTTAACCCAAACTTCGCACGGATGCTTGGCATTAGGAGAATATACAAAGCTATCTCCTAAATCCTTAGATCCAAGACTTAATCATTGAATCAACCTTCTTCCATTTCTTGTATCGAATTGTATTTGTGGGTGATTCTAGTGTTCCATCTATGAAGCATAGCTTGTCTTTAGCCTCGAGAGAGGTTTTGATAGCTGTGCTCCAGCTGAAATAATTGGATCCAGTCAATGGTGTAAGCACCAGCGTTATCCCTGGATGATCAGAAGGTTGCAATAAATACGGATCATCATCAACAATAACGTCAGGTTGAGGACGAATCTCTTCTCGTTCTGCCATTGATGAGCTAACTTTCACCAATCAAATAGTAATATCGACGTCGGAATTGCCTTCGTCCTTCTAGACTTTGTCTTTTTGGAATCAAGAACCCTAATTAGCTCTGATATCATGTACAATTTGGTAACCGCAAGAGGTGAGGAAAAAAAGTGAATAATCTGTTATTAATTCAGAACATCAACATGCTTTATCTATTACAATTAGCTCATCTAACTAACTGCAGCTAACTATACAACTCAATCTAACTTTAGCTAACTGTATAACTAACTAACTACATACAATTAACATATTTACAACTATCTATCTTTCACAAAGGCAACACAACCATCCCCGAAGTTTAATATTTTTAACGTGAATATCCTGTTTTCCCTCTTCCTTTTTGTTTTCCCTTTTATTTTTGCTGAAGTTTGTTACAGTAATGTTTTCTTTCTAGCTGTCTTTGTGTACAAGTGGCTATAAATATTGCCCCTTCATCATTTAATAATGAGTGGAGAGAAATACCTTTTTTTTTTCTTTTTACCCAAATTACAGTTTTTCAAAATTGAATAATGGTTCTCTTTCAACCATTTTTGTATTTCTTTGTATTAAGATTATTTACATAATTATGATTTCTGATGAATATCAACACTCAAAAGTAATGAAATGAGAGTAATTTGATGAAAGAATGGATATTATTCGAAGTTTAATTAAAGAAAAGAAATTACAAAATGTAAATTAATTGATTTATTATAAATTTTGAAAACATATTGATCCATAAAAATTAATTGATTAATTAACAAATAAATTGATTTTTATTAACAAAAATTATTAAAATAAAATAAATTAAAAAATTAGCTAGTTTAATATTTTTATAATTAAATTGGTCAGATTAATTCGATTTATAATTATTAAGGAGGACTACTAACTCTAAATTAATTCTCAATAATGAAACGTCTGAGGTGAAACAAATTATCAATAATGGAGTTTCTTAAAAGGAATGGTTGCTTGATGCTTGAAAGTTTTTGACCAGACCATTATTCTCCCCACTTCGACCTTCCATCATTTCATGCCATTACAGTTTATGGAAGAAAGTCAGCAAGCACATTACAGGATGTCAGGAGTACACGCATCAAGAGTCCAAGTTCATGTTCTTTGGATACCTTGAAATGGGTTTTTAATAGAACACGAAACAAATAAAATATTGCTCGATATTGGCATAAGTTGGAAAAAAGAAATATGCAAAACATGCAAACCTTGATAAACACGTAAAAGACAATACATAACTATAAATGCAATGTTTTAAAAGCCTGATTGAAAATTACATCCTTATTATAATAAATCGAATCGAAAATTTAGATAATTTAAAATTTTTAAGACAATTTAAAATTTTTATGATTGAATCGACTAAATTGGTAGAATTTTTTAATCATTGTTTATAAATACTAAAAACACGACAACTACAAGAAATTTTTTGTAAATATATCATGTGTAATATATTCTATTTTTATTTAACTTATAATTTTATTTTACAGATTTAGAACATTCCTACATTTTCAGATTTATAAAAAGCTGGAGGGTATAAAACAAAACATTGCCCAATATTGTTAACTCATTGAACTTGAAAAATTAAATATTTTTAAACTTTTTTTTAATGGTGAGAACTTGTTTACTATTAATTTTTATTGAATAAAAATTATTTGTATAATAACAATTGCTGCACTCTTTTTAATTAAGGTTTGACTGTTGGTCTATCTCCTTATATTAAAATAAATATTTTAAAAACTAAATCGATTTGACCGGTTTAATATTGAAAATTTTGAACTGACCAACTTTTCAGTTCAATTTTTAAATTTTTGATTTGATTTACCTTAATAATTTTTTTGGTTAAAAATCGATTAATTTATTAATTAACCAGTAATTTTTCGTAAACTAATCAATTTTATAAACCAATTAATTTTTATTTAACAATTTTTTTCAGTTAAATTTTAAAATTTTCAATAAATAAGAACAATCTTTTTCAATTATTTTTTAAATTCTTCAAATTTATTTAAACTTTAACCGATTTTATGATGATTTACTATTAGTTGAACCTTTTAAACTTTAAGCATATTTTCTTATCGGTTTAATTCTTTATCTGGTTTTGAAAACATTGATTAAAACATGTGAAATAGGTCACAATATTGCCAAAAATTAAGATCTAGAAAATGTTTTCTGACTTGCCGAAAATGATCAAAAAAAAAAAAAGAGAGAATAAGAGGTCTCATAAATTAAAACTCAATTAAAAAAAAAGCCAAACCCCAATATTTTTGTTATTTAATATATTATTATACTAATTCTTTTTGCAAAAATGGGATGAAGTAGTTCTTACGTCCTTCATATCCATTTACACATGAAGTTCCTAGTTCTTACCCCACCTGAGTTGGAAGTAAAGCTTTAAGAAAACGTGACCTAAGAAGCTAACAAGTTAATGTGATGGATAACAAATTAATTGACATACACTTTAATTGATTTCTAAATAGAGAAGGGCACAAACCAAAGTCAAAAAGTGGATACTTTAACAATTAAATATCCTTCATTTGGTCCCCTAAAGTGGTTTAAGTGGTTGATGACACTCCCAAAAAATCTCTAGGCATTAGGTCTTAGATTTGAGTCAAATTCAAGTAGACTTTATAATAATTAAGTGCTTAATTTGTCGCATGTTAAAATATTGAATCTTTAAATTAACTTGTTAATTAATTTTAAATTATTAACTCGTTAAATATTTCTAATTTATGAATTAATATGTGTATTTCAAAATTTATTAAACACACTCAAAAAATAAAGATTATGACTTTTTTTATGAAAACAAAAAGGAAATTTCTCCGTTATTTACTTGTCTAATTTTTTTTTATAAAAAATATTTACTTGTCTAATTGTCATCATTGTACCTAAAAAGTAAACTGTTTTTGATATAGGAACACAAATTTATAATTCTTTATTATCTTACTAGTTAGGTATGAAGAAAAAAATAGTATAAGTCAAATTAATTTTCATGAACAGGAATTTTAAAATGTTTTTTGGTTACTAAAATACAAGAGTTATAATTGAAAAAGGACTTTGACAAGTACAATTATTAGGGAACACTGACATGAAAAGATCCTAGTATATTAAATGTTTGAACATTTTTTTAATGTATGTCTATATTTTTAATATGAATATAATTAAAGTTACTTTTGTAAAATAAATTATATTGCTTTCTATCACTCATGTCACTCTGCATCTTTACATTCTAAAATTTAGATAATTGCACATTAATTAAAACCCTTATTCTATACTAGAATTCAAAACCAGAGAAATAGGAAGATTTTTTTTGGTCAATGTGCGATAATAAGTCTAATGATAATATAAGAAAAAAGATATAGAAGTCCCCTTTAATTTAAAAAAATTCTTAATTTTCAAAATTCTCAAAAATTCTTTATAATTTTTAATTTTTCCAAAAACTTATTTTCTTTAACTTTAGTTAAAAAATAACGTTGAAACATATATATCATGAATATCTCACTTGGATAAACCAAATAATGCTTATATGATATTTTAATCTAACTTTTAATTTCGAATCGAAGTAACTAAATTTGATCTAAACTAATAATTTATTATAATTAATTTAAATTAATAATTTAAGTCAACTTTAATTGATTCACATTAAGTTTAAGAGCTAAGTTGGATTGTCATATCAATGACATTTGATTACTCATCATTAATTTGAACCCAAATTTAAAATAAGTTGTTTTTTTTAAAATTAAATAAAAAGATTTTTAAAAATTTTTAAAAATGGATTTTAAAATTTTCTTAAATTATAGAGGAGATATATGTTTTTTATCCAATGATATATTGTAAAAAGTTTAAACAATCTATTTGTCAATTTTAAAATCTTAATAAAACTTTTAGTATTGTTTAATTTTATTAGGGTTCAAATTTGAGCCATATTTATGTGGAGAGGGTATTATATCATCTAGCCCTAGCATAGTAGCACATAAATAATTCAAAGAAGGGGAAAAGTTCCAATTCTCCTAACCTTTTCCATCAATCTAGCAGGGACATCGGATGAGAGAACATAAAGTGAAAACTGAAAAGTACTTCTTCTTGTGTTCGTGACAAAAGTCCCAATAAACAAGTTATTGTCGTCACATTGTTGTTTTGGCCAAGCATCCAATTATGCAAAAGAAGAGGAATGTTTTCTTTTGCTTTTTTTTTATATTTATAATAAGAGTGAAACTTAATGTTTATCTTAAATAATGTATTTTAGACAAATCACGTCACAAATTAGCAATTTAAATTCAAGTAATGTGTTTAATTTAAATGATATTTATATGTCATAACATGTTTTAATGTGTCTTCACTCTCAACCAACCATTCTTATCAAGGTTGAGATTAATCAGGTTCTTTTTTATAATAACCCCAACTTTAAACCCCTTAAGCGATTTAAACTCAAGTAATATGTTCCACCTAAGTGACACTCATAGGTTATAATTTATTTCTCTTTTAATTAATTGTTTTTATTAAGATTAAAGTGAATTACATATACTTCGATCTTTTAATGTTTTAAATTAATTTTAAAAAATAGATTAAGTAAAACAAGAGAAATATTTGATTAGACACGTAAAATTAGCTAAGCATTTGTTAGTGGGCTAGTGGGAAATATGAACACACATGTTTGGAATTGCAGGAACCTCAAGACACTATTGGAATACATATGTTTGATCAAATCAAATTTCCTTTACTCGGGAATTTATCCTTTGACAAGATTGAGATAAACTTGTGTTGGTTCAGCTCTCTCTTTTAGGATACATTTAATCTTCGGAGAGTTTCCTTAATGACAAGTTTTGTGGTTTATGGTTCGATGTATCATAAGTCGATGGAATGATCGTGGAGTTCTTTGGAGCTTGAAAGTGGATCGAAAAGGCTCTTTGCCAATATGCACTATAAAACTAGCTAGTGCCTTGAATCTAAGAAAGCTTTAGAATGCATGATCAAAGTGGATGCTTCCCTTTAACAAGACAATGACAAATAGTTTGTGGGATTTAGAGCATCCCATTTGAAGGTATTGATGTATAGTGGAGGCTTAGGATCATGAGATTCCAAGAGAAAAAGTGTTGTATCTCTAAGCTCATCTCATCCCTTATTTATCTTTACCTCTTTTCTTCACTCTTTTTTCCTATTGTTATAATGTAATGTAAAAAAATTTCAATTTTCCTTTTGATCATTTCATCCGAAGATTTAACAGTGGTTTTACCTTTTTATTATGTCTAGAGCATTATCATAATTCCATTCAAGACTGTTTGGAGTTATACCAAAGGTAAAAGGTATAAGTAAGTGCTAAATATTTCCAATTTTTAAAAAATAAACGTTTAAAATATGGATGCTAATTAATATATTTGATAATTTTATTGTTATTAAATACTCATAAATTAATGTTTGACATATTAAAATTTAGTAATGCACTTTAAATTGTGTTTTTTAAATATTAGGAATTATAAAATTTTTTTAACTCTTTAAGTTACTTTTAGATTATGTCTAAAGAAGGTATATTTTATCTAAAGACCCAAACATCAAAGGCTGCTCAAATTTTAGGGCTTTTTTTAAGACTTTAAAAATAAAAACATAATTTTTACAAAATTATACTTTTCTTTTATAAATTCTATCTCATTTCAAGTTTGGTCAAGAAATAATTTCAATATTTTTTATAATGATGAAATCAAAAACTATTATTTTTCGTGTACTTATCAAATAAATTGTTTAGTATGCTTAATAACTTACAATTTACATATTTTAAATAAATTATTTAACGAGTTAATGACTAAGCATTAAGTGAAATAATTGATACAAACTAGTGCTTGCAAGTCTCAAAACGTATCTTCACTCTCAATCAATCATATTGTTTAAGGTTTTAAGTGAATTTCCAACTCTCATTATTAAAACTCGATCTTACAAGCTCTTGAATTGAAATACTTTAAAAAGGGTTTGTTTCATTAATTGAACCACCCCTTAGAAGCAACTAATCCCAATATTACAAGGCCTATGGCAAGTAAATTTGCTACTAAGATTTAGAGTCTTACATTTACATTTACATATATGTAACTTTGACGATCCTTCTTGGATCAAGACCATGGTGTCATACATGGATGGATTCAGGAGGAGGATAGCAAGAGCTATAGCTCCTACAAAACTAAATTTTTTTAAGAATATGTGTATATATATAGTAAACTAAGTAGGGCTATAACCCCTACAAAACTAAGTTCCTTGCCCCCTATGACTAAAATCCTGGATTCGTCACTGTTCGGAGCAAGAGATTGGATCGCACAACTTCAAATTCAGGTCTAACCTTCATCAAGAATTGATCTCGCTGACTTGTCTGATGCATATTTCTAACAACCTCCAGTGATGCATCTGGAATCGAAGTATACACAATGTCGGTATATTCTGTCCACAAGGTCATAAAGCCCGTATAATACTCCTGGATTGACAAGTTGCCTTGCGCATAATTAGATATGTCATACTCAAGGTGGAATCGCCTAGCAGAGCTTTCTTGATCATATACCTTCTTCAGATATTCCCACATAGCTTTCGCTGTTTTGTACGGTCGTAAATTGACGACAATGGTAGAATCCATTGTTTGCAGCAGCCAGCTCTTGACACGAGCATCCTTGGCAGTCCATTCGGCAGCCGTGGTTGGATCAGTAGGCTTACTGTCCGTACCATCAACAAGACCCCATAACCCTTTTCCCTGAACATAAATTTGAAACTGAAATTCCCAAGCAAAATAATTCTTGCCTGAGAACTTGATGCAAGATATCTCGGATTTCTCCATGAAAGAGAAAAAAAATGAAGCAAAAGAATAAGACAAATCAAAAAGACGGAGAGGGCTCTGATACCATATCAAAACAAAGGTCTGAGAAAAACTTTCTATCCCTTTCGGTCCACAGACCTGTCATTAATATAGCAATCATAACATACAAAAAGCCTAACATCTAGCCTAACATACAGCCTATCCATTTATAGCACCTAGCATATATGAAGCCTAACTTGTAGCCTAGCTAATTTACAGGAGTAAACAACAGCCTAACTTGTAACCTAGCTAATTTACAGGAGTAACTTGTAACCTTATCTTGACAACCAGTTGCCAAATCATGTCAAAATTCTCAAAACGAAAATCTCCAAAATTCGGGTAAAGATTTTGAAAATAATCCAGCATAATTGAACTCATTGCTTCATGGCCTGTTTGAGGAGTATCCGAATTATCCAAAAGCACAGGAATATGATTTTTGCGTTTCTTATCTATAATTTGCTTTTGAAAATAATAGGTATTAGCATTACCAAAATTGAGCCAAAATAATTTGGCTCTTTGCTTCCAGTAAACCGACTAGTCAAGCCCCTTTTCGATATAGAAACCCAATCATCATCTGTACCCTCACTCTTTGCCTTTAACAAATCAGCTTTAATTTTTTTGATTTTTTTCTTGAAAATTATTATCCAGTCCCTAATCTTTATATTATCTATCTTCTTCTTTTTGTTAATTCCGACACCTTTTGGACATAAAGTGGAATAACGCCGCACATTTTGACTCCGCTGCTCAACTTAGGAAAATCCACGTACTCTGCGAAATTACCTTCTCTAAATACCCACTCTGAAAGCTACGTACTCTTCGAAGTTACCTTCTCTACATACCCACTCCGAAGACTATCAGACGCTCATACCCACTCTGAAAGCTACGTACTCTTCGAAGTTACCTTCCCTACATACCCGCTCCGAAGACTATCAGATGCTCTTACCCACTCTGAAGACTATCAGATGCTCTTTACCTTTTAGTAAGGTTCATGGAAGCTTCACAGTCAAACAAATAAAAGCTTTTTTGAGACGACTTCAAGTCAATGGATTGTCTTCAATAATGTGTTAAAACATGATTAACCAAATATTTAAGAAATTGTTATTTATTTAATTTAATTATTTATTTAAATAACTTAGTAAAATTAGTGGGTAACTGCTATGCCTGGTTTTCAGCTTTTTCTGTGTAGTCCTATTTAAAGGCTTATTTATTTACTTTAATATACACAGTATATTTACAATTAATGAAATTGTCAGAATTCTTTTCCTTTGCGTATTTTACATACTCTGCATACCTTTACTTACCTTTTTCCCATCTTTTGCTCACAGCCATCCAACATAATGCATATAAGATTATGACTGCCCATTTTCCATTATTATACAGCTTCCACAATCCACCCTCTTCCTTCAACAATAATGGCTTCTTCTTCTTCTTCTTTGGCCTCTCACCGATTGAAGTACGATGTCTTCTTGAGCTTCTGGGGTAAAGACACTCGTCGTGGTTTCACCAGCCATCTCTATGCTGCTTTGCGCCGAAAGGCTCTCCAAACCTTCTTTGATGAC
>JANTPM010000001.1:778665-790620 GCA_025434745.1 Erythroxylum divaricatum
AATTAGATGGACCTCGCAATAAAGTTAAAGAATTAAAAAGAAGTTTAGATAATTATATTGATATGATTCATGAAGATATGGAATACGACCAGGAGAGCATAGACAATATAAGAGAATGTAATCGTAATATATATATATATATGTATGTATGTATGTATGTATGTATGTATGTATGTGTATGTGTATACATACATACATACATATATACATACATACATACATACATACATACATACATACATACATACATACATATGTATGTATGTATGTATATATATGGATATATATATAGATATATTTTATGAGAGCTAAAAAAGGTGTGAGTTTAATTGTGGTTGTATATATATACACACACACACACACACACCAATATTATTACAACTAATCCTAAAAATCAAACTTCAATAAAACTTTAGTTGAAAAATACTATTTGGACTCTAAAACTGTTATCCTAAAATGTTTTTCTGTCTTCAGCAACTTCTGTATCTTATCTAGCTTTTTAAGTATGAGAAGATAAGATTTTTAAATTGTCAACAATGACTTACATAGCCGTGTGTGGTGACACTATGCCCAAATAAAACACAATGTCACTCTGATGCAAAGTTCCAATAACTTATACGGTTGGTGTACACGATAATGCCCTAAACTTACACTGTTATTTCTGACTCCATAAGGGCGTATTTGACTTCAAATGTTGTTGTTCAACTTGTACATGGTCATAAAAGCTTACACGTTCATCCATACATTTGTTTCCATCATTGGTATTAGCTTGTGTAACTCATACATGAGAATGTCCTCTAGAAATATCTTTGACTAATTGGTTTTTATCTTAAAATCTGCTAGAATTTTGTTCCTTTTAATCTATGAAGAAAGTTAAGACTTCCAAAGTCTAGATCTAGTGGTATTAGATAAAAAAAATCTATAAAAACGTGACTAGACTTATAACAATCTCCCCCTCAAACTCATCTTGAAGAAGAAATCAACCACCATATTGATTACTTGATAGCCATCTCGATAAGCTTACTATAAAGCTCAAGCTTACTCTAGGGAACCATCTTCATCAATTTGTCAACACCATTTTTGTCCATATAAATCTTCTTCAAAGAATCTATCTCCTCTTACATTGCCTTGAGCCAAGAGTCTTTGGCTATAATTGACAACACCTCGTAGAAATTCTTTTGCTCCCCCTCAATAGTAACTAGGAAACTAATATTCCAAACTCGAGTGTCTAGTTGAAGGTTTCTTTACTATAGTTAATCTTTGAAGTTGGACTTCCTCTAACACTCAAGCAGGTTGCTTCCTGTTTGTATTTTTAATTGAAATATTTTCAATATTGTAAGTATACATATAGTATCTTATAGTATAAAAGATATTGTTTCCACGAGGATTGAATATAGTCACCTAATAATTTGAATTACACTTTAGTTAAGGGAAAAAATGATTGAATTAATTTAAAATTAAAGTAAACAAACAAAATTTAACTATTGAATAAGTAAAATATATAATGAAATTGAAGTACTCAATAATGGAAACTTAAGGATTATTCTGTCCTTGTTTTGTCTTTCCTTCACCTTATGAATTCATCTATGCTTGATCTTATATATCCAAAGCTTTTGGTTATCCTCTCTTGAGATCTAATCATGTAATCCCAACTGAAATAGATAAAAGTTGATTTGGAATCTCTTGATTTCTCAATATTACTACTAACTACTTAATTAGATTTGAAGCAATCCTAAGCATAATTAACTCACAATTAGGATCTCTCTTCAATTGCTTATTAACATGATATCTGTAAATCTATCAATGTACCGGCTCTTGTTGTGCAACTTAACATAAATAACTTCACCTTATGAATTCATCTATGCTTGATCTTATATATCCAAAGCTTTTGGTTATCCTCTCTTGAGATCTAATCAGGTAATCCCAATTGAAATAGATAAAAGTTGAGTTGGAATCTCTTGATTTCTCAATATTACTACTAACTACTCAATTAGATTTGAAGCAATCCTAAGCATAATTAACTCACAATTAAGATCTCTCTTCAATTGCTTATTAACATGATATCTGTAAATCTATCAATGTACCAGCTCTTGTTGTGCAACTTAACATAAATAACTTCATCCATATCAAGTATGAGAACAACGAATATCACACAACAGTAATATATTGGATTCAATAAGGTAAAAATTATACAAAATAATTCAAGAATAAACCTTAAAATAGATTTAACAATCCATAATCATGATCAAAATGCAACTATTCAGATTTAGTAGAAAAGACAATGAAATAGAATAAAAAGAAAAGAATGAAATTAACTTGAAGCTTTGATTTTGAAAATCTAGAAAGCTAGAGTTGATCTTAATGTTTCCACTTTTAATCCTTTTATTAGTGATGTGCAGCTCTTCTTTTTGACATTTTTTTTTCTTATTTTGGTGTCTCTATTGACTCTAGAATCTTAATCTCTCTTGCAGAGCCTTCGTAATATCCTTTTATAAAAAAAAACTAGGTTTTCAAGGTGACCGTGTATGTCCAACAACCTTTTAATCTAAGTTTACACAATTGTAAAAGCTTATAGGGGCATATACACTATGTATGTTGAGCTTCAAAGATGCTATTTATATACATAAATGTGTATCTTCATACAGGCACCAACAACATCTTTAAAGCTCCATATGGTTACTATGACTTATATAGTCACTATACATAAATGTGTAAGTCCAAGGTTGTTTCAATTCTTCCATTTTATGCCCTGATTTTACCTAAATTTTTCTCCTCTTAGTTTATGAAGGAAATTATCACTTAAAAAAACTTGAAGAAGAATAAGTGCCACAAATTCCAAAAGAATCTAAAAAAACACTAAAATCTTTACTTGTCCTTAAGCAAAACTAAAACCATAAAATAAATAAAACACTTAAACACATAAAAACACAATCATGCAACATTACAATAGTGGTTTAATAGTATCATTCTCATATAATTAATTTAACCTTAAACATTAACCACTTGAAAAGTTCCAATACACTAACTTATTCCTTTCATGTTCAAGTGTTTTAATTTGAATACACATAATCAAAATATTGACACCTTATTCATGCATCTATGACACTTGTAAGCATGCATTCATTATTATTGATCAATTATAGAGGTAAATTATCATTAAGTATCAATTCATGAAAATTTTTGTTATTTTAAAAGATCAGCAGGTTTAATTTTATTGCAAGCATCATCTTTTTAGATTTTCTTTAGCGATCACCTAGTCTTAGGATGCGAAGGTAAACACCTTAACGCCTCCTAGCTACTTAACTAGGTTACAATTTTTAGCTTCGTTGGAGTATCATTATATCCTTTTAATGTGAAGATAATATTTTATTATTAATGCACCTAGTTACTCAGCTATATCATAACTCTTAACTAGCTACTAGCTCTATTTTTAACTCAATTTCCTTTAAAAAGGCCAATGGAATGGGAATTTTACTTAACACTTTTTTTCAATTTATTAGCCTACCTTATTTCTTCTTATTCAATCACTCATGTGAAAAGTTAATATTGGTTCCATATCTTAATTAACATGCATATTTATCCCAAAGACACTTAAAACACAAAGTTCACAAGCTAATGTGTCTTCACAATTTAAATGACCATGTTTGAAGGTAAGCCAATTTTGTTCGATTCATGCCATTGTCACATTCACACAATGCACAACACACATCATGCAACTAAATGTTCACATAATGCTAACCTAATCAAAAACTACCACAATGCAAATGAACTAACACAATGAAAATGCAAAATTCGCACACTCAAATGATATGCAAGTGCATATATGTTCCCACACTTGAACAATACATTGTCCTCAATATGGAAATGATAAATGACATATAACTAAAAACAACACAAATAACAAATAATAAAACAAAAAAGGCCAAGAATATTTATGGGTATTGTGGTGGTAATGGCATCAGAGAAGGAACTTGGATACACATCATTTCATGAACATCCATCAATTTAACTCTCTGTAAAATAAAACTTAAAATAACAAATCATTAAAAAACACAAAATTATAAAAAAACCTAACGACCTAAAATATGCTAATTTTAAGGTTACTGGCTTGACTATTTTAATTCCATTATTTTATTTAATTCCTTTTTGGATGTTAAATTCTTATGCATCATAATAAAAAAAAGAAATCATGCCTGTGATTTTTATGACTTGGCAACCTAAATACCTAGTTTTTAGTATAAATACAATGTTATGATGGCGAAAACAGATAGATATCATTTTATGGTTTCAGGAGACAACAGAGAGCTACTATTTTTGGAGACCCATGGAGGCCATAGAAGAATAAAATTCTCGACACAAATTCAGAGGTGAAATCGATGCCTAGAGTCATAGTTAAGCATATCTTTCCATTGTTTAAGGTTGAATCTTTGTCTTTATGGATTGTTATTGTTGTTCTTCTTTTATTGAGTTTGGTATTGTGTAAATATGAATTTAATGCATTGATTAGATTTTTTTTTTTACAAACTCCTTACTAGAATCTTCAATATAATCCGTAATTGTTATGTTTAAGATTTGTTTGTAGCTACTAATGACCTAGAATCATTAGGAACAATATAACTTAGGTTAGATAACTAGAGTTTGTGAGGTTATTGCCTATATTGATATGTTTTCTATTATATAATGTAGCTATCCAATTAAATTTAGAGAGTATGTTCTAGGTTATTCGATAGTTGGGTTTACTTAAAGAGCTCATTTTAATTAAACACAATCTAAGAAAAAATCGAGGTTAGCAGAACTTATTGTTAGTCTACAAGTAATAGTTCTAGGAGAGCTGTGAAAGCATTATAACAATGAGATATGTTTAATCATATCTAGGCTGAGATTGATCCATGAACCAAATTTTACACATATTCCACACTTTTATCACTTTTGACTATTTTATATAAATTGCTTGTGTTAGTTTAATTTTATGTTGTTTTCTCAATTGTATCAACCCAAAACCCCCATTTTATTTACTTAACATCAATTATTGTCATTGCAAAAATTAACCGAACATTCCTTATGGGTACGATCTTGAGAAGCATTGCTAGTTCCTCCTCTTTTCAACCTCTATTTTCTCTATATGGAATCAGGTAGGGAAGCCTATCCACTTTCTTTAGCTTGTTTAGGATTGTTAGCCATAAAATGAATGAAGAGCTAGGAAAAAACTTTTTATGCTAGACTATTCTATGCCAATCTACTTTGTCATTTCTCTGTATCTATCACTCTCTATTGGTCTTAGTTCTGAATGGTCCCTAGGGATGGTTTCTCTAAATGTTTCTATCAAGTGACAATAGATTTAACTGATAATTTAGTTTTAATAATTGAAGCTCCCTTGGAAATTCAATCCGATACCCTTCCCTTACGATTGAGTTTACCTTTAAATTTGAATGGAAGTGGTTCAAGAGTAGAGTGGCTATCTAATTGCTAATTAGGGGGGCCCTCCCTGACCAATTGTCATACCAACAAAACGATATCAATTTCTCGTCGCCAATCTTACAGGACATCTCTTATGGTACCATATCTCTTAACTATAGATTTTGATCAAGAAAGTGTGAGTGCAATGGATTTTTCTGGATTGTTCAAATACTTTTGCCTTTGAGAAATAGAAGTGTAACCATTTGATCCGAAGGGATGTTTTGTCTGTCAAAATCTACCAAAATCTCTTGATAATCAATGCTTGATTATTAGTTTTGATGGAGCATAAGCTGAGGCCACCTTCATCTTTCAAATAACATAAATCAGTCCATTTAACTTTAGCAGCTCCTGGGAACCATTCAGATGACTCCGCAAAAAAATCTTGCGGATCCTTTCTATTGATTTAATGATAATTTAGATTAGAAATATATGGGAACTTCAATATATCTGCATTGAATTGAGCACAAATTTAATGAGTTGAACTTTAACTATATAAGAAAGGTGATTTGTTAGCCCAAGATTCAACTTGTTTCTTGATCTTTTCGATGAGAGGAAGGCAGTCCAGGTGGTTTAATCTTTTTGTAGACACTGGTACGTCAAGATACAAGATAGGTAAACATTTGTGTGTCATGCCCATAGCTCTTGTTGTAAGAGTTTCTAGATGGCTTGCACTTTTGGAGAGATAGAAATGGCTTTTGTGTATATTAATGTCCAGACTCAAGTATAGCTTGAAGATGTCGAGAGCTCTCACACAGGTGAGGATGGAATCCATGTTTGCCTTGAAAAATAAAAGCAAATCATGTACAAAGCAGAGTTTAGTTGGTTTCTTCTTACATTTCATGTGGTGACTGAATTTTGGGTTGTTTCGAACTTTTTGCATGATAAAGGCATTAAGAATCTCTATGTAGAGAATAAAAAGATAGGCAGATAAGGGATCCCCCTATATGAGACAACAAACTGCCTTAAAAAATTTAGTGAGATTTCTATTGATTAGAACATAAAAGGTGGCGGATGATTCACATTCTGTAAGCCAATTAATGAATTGAAGTGGAAAACCATAGGTAGTAAGCATTTGCCACAAGAAGTCCCAGCTGATACTGTCAAATGCCTTGTGAAAGTCGATCTTCATTGTGCACTTTTGGAGAGCTGTGTGTTTGAAAGTATCCTTTTAAAAGTTCTTGTACTATAAAGACGTTGTCATTGATATGTCTTTCCTTAAAAAATGCTCCTTGGTTTTCATTTATTAAAGGAGAAACGATTGTCTTCAAACAAGTAGCTAATATTTTGGAAATAATTTTGTACAAGAAGTTGGTGCATGAAATGGATCTGTAATCCCCAAAAGTGGAAGGATTAGCACCTTTAGGAATCAAGCACAAGAAGGTTCAATAATATTGTGCAATTCGTTGGAACAAATTTTCAACCAGGATTTGGGTATGATCCGAACACAGTGGATCCTTAAAAGAGGCAATGGAATGAGAAAGTTGTTTAGCCAAAAAGATCATTTACTAGAGCTCGATTGAGCTTCTTTCGAATGAACCAGTCTGATTGTTGTTTGTTAGACCAAGAATAGAGGTGGCCTACACGTTTAAGATCTATCGCTCCAATGTATTCAACATAATTCTTGAAGTCAGCTGAGTAGTTCTTGAAATTAGAATGGCCTTGAGCTTTCGATGCATGCAGAGTGGAATTAAAATTTCCACAAATTAGCTAAGGTATGGTGATGGAGCTACTGGTATGTCTGATATTATTCCATAATCTAAGTCTTTGGAACCCAAAGTTACTTGCATAAATGAAAGAGATATTGATGTAAATATGTTCCCATATGAAAGAGACATTTAGACGGATGACTTGATCAGTGGTGTCCAGCAGATCTACTTTGATGTCATTGAATTTGTAGCAGATAAAAATCCTTCTAAAAGCATGACGAGTGTGGTTTGAGATCATGTTCCAGTTTGTCAAGGTGTTTTGCTCTGAGCTTGGATTCAATACTATAGGAGATTTTTTCTCAATACAAAGTCCCTTAAGACTGAAAGCTTATGGTGGCAATTTATGCCTCTTACATTCTAAGTTAAGATAGACATATTAAAGAAAAATGGTTTTGGAGCTTTTTCCCTTGCTCCTCTGGGATTTCCTTTGGACAATACTATGGAAGTTGTCATTTTCATCAGATCTAGTCATTCCTTGTTGTGTACAAATTGGTTGTGCTAGTGTTGTGTTCCTGGGAGGATCTAGTGTGGCACAATTGTGGTCAAGTTCAAATATTATAGAAGTGTTAAGATATGTCTCACCTGAAGTAGAGTTTGGGATCACATCTGAGTTGGAGTTGAGTGGGGTAGTATCCGTATGAGTTTCTTGCAAACTTGACATCTGCAGTTGTTTGTCAACCACATCAGTACTCATTTTAGTATTGGCGATCAAAGGAGATGCTTTAGAGGTGTTGTGCGGAAACGTGAATAAATACGGAGTAAAAAATAAACAGCAACAAGAACACCAAATATTTTTATACTGGTTCGGCAATGCCTACGTCCAGTTTGGAGACAACTGAGTATTTCACTATAACAATGAGAGCATACAATAGTGTCTATCACTCAATTTTTCAAGAGACCCAAAATAACCCAAGCTCACAGAAAAGAGAAACAAAAAAAATATAAAAGTTTTTTTTCTCTCACTATTCTTCTCTCTCCTCTCTTCTGGAGATTTTTCTCTCTCACTAAACAACACTCTCTTCTCACTCCCGAAACCTTAAGCTCTCCTCTTGTGCTCTCCTTCTCCTCCTTCATTTGCTTCCCTTTTATAGAGATCTTCATGGGTGTGAAAGCCTCCAATGTGTGAAAGCCTCCATTGGGTGTGAAATCCTCCATTGGGTGTGAAAGCCTCCATTGGGTGTGAAAGCTTCCATTGGGCGTGAAAGCCTCCATTGGGGGTGAAAGCCTCCATTGGGTGTGAAAGCCTCCATTGGGTGTGAAAGCCTCCATTGGGCGTGAAAGCCTCCATTGGGTGTGAAAGCCTCCAAGCCTCCATTGTTGAGCCACCATTTTTTATCATCGAAAGTAGCTGAGATTTCTGACATTTGAGAAGGTAAGCAAGCTTTCATTTTTTACTAGAATTTGAGACAATATTTAACACGTTACATTGAAAATAGAAAACTTAAAATGGCCACAAACCAATAAGTTCCTTTTTCCTGATTGAGAAGCGGAATTGATGATGAAGAAGAAAAAGCTTCCAACAAATTACACGTTAATATAATTAATTGACTAAGATTGTTTATTTATCTGTCACTACTTTTTCTTCTTCACCATTTTAGAAGGGTATCAAGGGCCAACAGTATATACTTACTACACGGAGGAAGATCTTGGAGTTTTTCTAGCTGTAAGGTCTTGTGATGTGATATGCAGGATCGGGATGATCAAGAGAAAGCAGTAAAAGGGTAGTGAGGAACTAGGTTTCTCGACCATTGTAGTAGCAAGAATTTGACTGATTCCTTAGAAACCATATTGGTAAATGGTTTAAAGAGTTTTAAGCAAAGTATTAAAAAAGGTGAAGATTGAAAAGTCCAAGATGTTTGGAACTTACCTATCCTTAGAGCTCGGTCACCACAGGTTAAACCATGTATGAAAGTCACGGTGGGTGGGAGTCGGAAGATCGACGAGTGCAAGCAATAAGAAGGCCGACTAATTTATTACTTTGGTGAGCATGACTATCCCAAAAACCTAACTATGGGCGGAAATAAAAAGAAGTCGTTTTGAAAAATAAATTTAAAATGATGTTAATCTTTAAAATTAAATTTAGTCTAAATTTTGGTCTCTCTAAATTTAATCTATTAATTTTAAAATAAATTGAATTTAATTTGTCAAACATAATTAAATTTAACTAAACAGAAAATTAATTATTTAAATTAAATCTTTAAAATAAAATTTTAAATCACAAAATACAAGTTATAACAATTATTATAATTATAGATAATGTGCGTAATTATAAAAGAAAGATTGCAATTATGACAATATTATACTTGTAATTGTAATTCCAATTGCATGTTGAAAACTATGGCTTAGAGGAAGTGAAAAATACGGAAAATATAGTAATTTTCTTGGTGAATGGCTACAAATTGAGATTGAAAGGAGGATTATATTGCAGTAACTTTTCCATAGGATTGAAGATTGGAGATACACTCACTAAGGGCTAATGATACTTTTTTTAAAATTAGAAAATGCAAATTTTTATATGATAAAATACAAATTAAAAACAAAATTTGGTTTTTTAAAAAGTAAGAAAAAGAGCTTATTATAATGCACAATTAACATAATTTTTTATTTGATTATACTGGGCATCATGTGGTACAATTACATCTAATATAGAGAAGTGTAAAGGACCGGAAACCATTCCCTTTTTCTTATTTAAAAAGCCAAGTTCGATGAAGTAGAAAAGCACAAATTAGCATGACAAATTTAATTAAGTGCCCATATCGTAGTTTATTTTTTTTCAATACATTAACTAGAAGAGTATCTATCTATGGAGCCGGAGGAGGAGGAGGAGGATTATAGTCACGGCTGGCCAACTCTGGATCCGAAGCCGGCGTTTGGACCATCTTGTTAGGCAGATTCCTGTTGTTGTAGTAATCGGTATGGGAGTACATACAATTACCATTTGGCGGTGACCGACTTCCGTCGACCCATCCGTTCGACTCTGCATAATACCATATTCTCCAAGAAAATTAATCATTCAAAAGATGAATTACATATAATTTTTAACGTTCAGTATGCAATAAATAAATTGTTGAGATGAACCAAAAAATCTAATGTTTTAAAAATTTGGGTTAGAGTGTACTGTCAAGGCCCATAAGCATGTTCCTTTATTAAATCCATGATATAGATCTGTCGTAAAAGTAGAGTCAAATTACAATTGGAATTAATAGAGGGTGAAAATAGCATTGATAATAATAAGTAGAGTTGAAAAGATAGAAAAGTATAGTTAGTATTATTAAAATTTTATATAAATAATTTACTTTTCAAAACCGTAAAAAATACAGTGAGTGAAAAAATAAACTTACTTGAACAAGGTGCTGGTTGAGCTCCAGAGACAAGGATGATGAAGATAAAGCAGCAAATGTATAGCGAGGAAGTAGGCTTCATTATGAATGTAGTAGCTAAGATTGATGAACTCATTCATCTTCTGCAATTCATGATTTTATAGAGGTTTAAAAGTATAAGATACGTTGCAAATCAGTCTTTGGAAGATCATTCACACGGTGACATTTGACAAGGAGTGTGGGGAGTAAGCTCCTTAATTGTTCAGTCCACAAAAGTCTTGGTTCTAATCTGAACGGGACTCGATCAATTTTGATTTTTTGCATCTAGGCCTTAGATGTCGTCCGAACTTGATCAGACTCAAATTACTACTTAAACAATGTCCTTTTAGTGGTGGAACTCAATCCTTTTGGGCGAACTAAGCCAACCTTCTTACATTTGATTTAGTCTTACGTTTGAATAATTGAGAATTAACTCGTTAACTTCAAACCAGTTGAACCGGACCAAAAATAAGTCATCCCCACTTATATGAACAACTTATTTGCAATCTTGATAATTCTAGTTTCTGGCCAATTTCTGCCAAGTTTTCAATGAATATATCATTTTGATGTTCTAATTTTTATAGATTATAACAAAATGATTAACATTCAATCAAATTTGTTTTACAAATTTTAATTAAATGTTGAACAAAATGTTCTATTATAATCTAGCTCGACTCGAGACTAATAAATTAAGTTTGATCATTTAAATTCAGACTGGAATTACATTATTTATTAAGGATTGATAAAAACTTAATTTGATTAGAGTTTACAGTATTATTGTTACTATTTTAATAATATTAAATTCAATATAATAATATAAATAACAACTTAGAAACATTCCAAATAAGTAACGTGAAGACTTCCTCATCTCTATTTATATTATCTGATGTCAAACTTTTTAATAATATTAAATTCAATATAATACTATAAATAACAACTTAGAAACATTCCAAATAAGTAATGTGGAGGCTTTCTCTTCTCTATTTATATTATCTGACGTCAAACCCATTTAATTGAAAGCTTCTTGGAAAGACATCCGCTAGGCCATGCACCATGACTTCTTTGTTCTCTGAAATAAATATGGAGAAGGACAGCACAGGAAGCAGCTTGGCTTGTCCAATTAGGTGTGCCTTTCCGCCTTGCACCATGACTTCTTTGTTCTCTGAAATAAATATGGAGAAGGACAGCAGCTGGGCTTGTCCAATTAGGTGTGCTTTTCCTCGTATATCTAATAATAATTTTGGATATTATTCTGGTTTGGGAGTGGGACCCGCATCTCATGTGTTGTCCCCTTTGGTCTCCTAAGTTTTGTCCCTCTTCTCGTCAGGAGTTGAACTTGGGACCTCAGGATTTTGTTGGGTGCAAGACCCAAAACTAATGCTAAAAAACGCAGCAAATAACTCAAACACGAGGGGTCAACCAGACGGGGTGGT
>JANTPM010000001.1:790720-805235 GCA_025434745.1 Erythroxylum divaricatum
ACTATATTATTTCAAAAAATGACAGAATAATTATTCGATATAACTAAATAATTATAAGAATAAGTGATGAAAATTAAATTTAAAAAGTTCAAAACTTATATTTTATTAATACAAATGCTTTTAATTATTAATTACTTCATGATTAAAAAGTCCAAGGAAACACGAAGAAAAAGAAATCCGTGACAGGTTATAAATATATTGACTTACACTAGTCAACGAAATTTTCATTAATTGCCTTCTGAAATAATTTTATAGTTGAGGAATTATTTTCAAGAATTTACTAAGCGAGAAGAAAGAACAAAGAATCACAAAAATAACATAAAACCAGGCCGTTTGTGCTGTCTAGCTATTTTAATAATTTTTATTTGAATATTATTGAACATCTTGTGGTACAGATTACATTGAATATAGAAAACTTAAAATGGCCACAAGCCAATATGTTTCTTTTTTCTGATTGAGAAGTGGAATTAATGAAGAAGAAAAAACTTCCAACAAATTACACATTAATATAATTAATTGTTTATTTATCTGTCACTGCTTTTTCTTCTTTACCATATTAGAAGGGTATCAAGGGCCAACAATATATACTTACTACATGGAGGAAGATCTTGGAGTCTTTCTAGCTGTAAGGTCTTGTGATGTGGTATGCAAGATCGAGATGATCAAGAGAAAGCAGTAAAAGGGTAGTGAGGAAGTAGGTTTCTCGACCATTGTAGTAGCTAGAATTTGATTGATTCCTTAGAAACCATATTGGTACATGGTTTATAGAGTTTTAAGCAAAGTATTGAATAAGGTGAAGATTGAAAAGTCCAAGATATTTGGAACTTACCAATAGTTAGAGCTCTGTGATCACAGGTTAAACCATGTACGAAAGTCACAGAGGGTGAGAGTCGGAAGATCGACGAGTGCAAACAATAAGAAGGCCGCTTGGTTCATTACTTTGGTGAACATGACCGTTACATAAACCTGAGTATGGTCGGAAGTAAAAAGGAAGTCATTTTGAAAAATAAAATTAAAATGATGTTAATCTTTAAATTTAAATTTAGTCTAAATTTTGGTCTATTTAAATTTAATTTATTAATTTTAAAATAAATTTAATTTAATTTGGCAAACATAATTAAATTTAACTATGTAGAAGATTAATTATTTAAATTAAAATATTTAAAATAAAATTTAAAATTACAAAATACAAGTTATAATAATTATTATAATTGTGGATAATGTGAATGTAATTATAAAAGAAAGATTGCAATTATAACAATATTATAGTTGTAATTGTAATTCCAACTGCATGTTGAAACTACGGCTTATAGGAAGTGAAAGATATGGAAAATATAGTAATTTTCTTGGTGAATGGCTACAAATTGAAATTGAAAGGAGGATTATAATGAAGTAAGTTTTCCATAAGGATTGAAAATTGGAGATACACTCACTAAGGGCTAATGATACTTTTTTTAAAATTAGAAAATGCAAATTTTTATAAGATAAAATACAAAATAAAAACAATTTTGGGTTTTTAAAAATTAAGAAAAAGAGCTTATTATAATGCACAATTAACATAATTTTTTATTTGATCATTGAGCATCATGTGGAACAATTACACCGAATATAGAGAAGTGAAAAGGACCGGAAACCATTCACTTTTCTTATTTAAAAAGCTAAGTCCGATGAAGTACAAAAGGCACACATTAATATGATAAATTTAATTAAGTGCTCATAAAGCTGTTTATTTATCTATCTGTCATAATTTTCTTTTTTAGTACGTTAACTAGAATAGTATCTATCTATGGAGCCGGTGGAGTAGGAGCACTATAGTCACGACCGGCCACCTCTGTACCCTGAGCCATCGTTTGGACCGCCTTGTTAGGCAGATTCGTGTTGATGTCGTAATTGTCAGAGGGGTAACTAGAAATGCCACCTTGCCGCGAGTGACCTCTTTCGATTGATCCTTCCAGTACTGGGCCTATTCTCATAATACCATATTCTCATGTAAAATTTCTCCAAGAAAATTAATCATTCAAAAGATAAATTATATATAATTTTTTTAAAGTTCAGTGTGCAATGAATAAATTGTTGGGATTTCAACTACGAAAGGAAATCCTACGTGGATTTAGTGAGGAGTATGTAAATGAAAAAACCCATAAATTTGATGTTTTAAAGTTTTATGTTGGAGTATGATGTTTAGGCTTATAAGTATGTTATTGAGGCTCATGTGAAGATTTTCCAAATAATTGAGCTTCCCAATGCTAACAAGTGGTATCAGAGCTAACGGTTCGGCAAGGGATGAATATAGAGACGTTAGTCGGATCCCATAGTTGTCATTCTCACGTAGAAAAGCAAGGAAACTCCTAATGAATCCAGACCAATAAAATAGAAGAGCTCTTGATGACGTCATACATTCAGCTTTTAAGAAAAAGGCTTTCTTTCAAAAAAGAGTCCAAGCCTAATGTGAAATTTTACATTTAATTATCTAAAAAAATGTAGCATCGATAGCAATAAGAAGTAGAGTTGAAAATATATAAAATTATAGTTAATATTATTAAAATTTGATATAGATAAGTTTATTTTTCAAAACCGTAAAAAGAAGTTAAAATAAAAAAGATGCCTAGTGAAAAAACATAACCTTACCTTCTGGAGCACGTGATTGTGGGGATCTAGAGATAAGGATGACGAAGATAAAGCCACAAATGTATAGTGAGGTAGTAGGCTTCATTATGAATGCAGGAGCTAAGTTTAACTCGTTCCTTGAAAACATCTTCTGCAATTCATGATTTTTATAGAGGGTTAAGAGTATATGATACGTTGCAAATCAGTCTTTGGCAGATCATTCAGGGTAACATTTGACAAGGAGCGTGGGGAGTAAAATTTAGATACCATCCGAACTTGATGTAAAATTTGACCAGACTCAAATTACTGCTTAAACAACGTCCTTTTAGTGGTGGAACTCAATCCTTTTGCGCGAACTAAGCCAACCTTCTTACATTCGATTTATTCTTACGTTTGAATATTTCAGAATTAACTTGTTAACTTGGTTAAACCGGACCAAAATAGAAGATTAATACTTTAAATTTAATTTTTAAATTAAGATTTTAATTAAAAACTGTAATTTTTATAAGAAAAATTAAAAATTTTGATTAAAAAAGGTAAGAAAAAGAGCTTATTATAATGCACAATTAACAAAAATTTTATTTGATTATATTGAGCATCATGTGGTACAATTACATTGAATGTAGAAAAGTGAAAAGGACCAGAAACTATTGGCTTTTCTTATTTAAAAAACTAAGTTCGATGAAGTAGAAAAAGCACACATTAATATGACAAATTTAATTAAGCGCCCATAAAACTGTTTATGTATCTATCAATCATAGTTTTCTTCCTCAGGAGGTTAACTAGAAGAGTATTTATCTATGGAGCCAGAGAAGGAGGACTATAGTCAGGGCTGGCCACCTTTGCACCGTGGCCAGGCGTTTGGACCGTCTCGTTAAGCCGATTAACACCAGCTGGCGGCGATATACTTAGATAAACAGGTCCCCCTGTTCATATAACATTTCTCCAAGAAAAGTAATCACTCAAACAATAAATTATATATAATTTTTTAACATTCTGTACGCAATGAATAAATTAGAAATGGCATTAATAGAGAATGAAAGTAGCATCGATAATACTAAAAACTAGAGTTGAAAAGATAAAAAATTATTGTTAATATTAATAAAGTTTTATATAAATAATTTACTTTTCAAAACCGTAAATGATAAAGTTAAAATATAAAAGATGCCTAGTGAAAAAATAGACTTACGTCGTTCAAGTCGTGATCGGGCTCCAGAGACAAGGATGATGAAGATAAAGCAGCAAATGTATAGCGAGGAAGTAGGCTTCATTATGAATGTAGTAGCTAAGACTGATCAACTCATTCCTTGAAACCGTCTTCTGCAATTCATGATTTTATAGAGGTTTAAGAGTATTTGCAAATCAGTCTTTGGCAGATCATTCACACGGTGACATTTGACAAGGAGTGTGGGACTGGGGAGTAAGCTCCTTAATTGTTCAGTCCACAAAACTCTTGGTTCTAATCTGAACGGGACTCGATCAATTTTGATGTTTTGCATCTAGGCCTTAGATGTTGTCCGAACTTGATATAAAATTTGATCAGACTCAAATTACTACTTAAACAACGTTCTTTTAGTGGTGGAACTCAACCCTTTTGGGCGAACTAAGCCAACCTTCTTACATTTGATTTAGTCTTAGATTTGAATAATTTAGAATTAACTCGTTAACTTCAAACCCGTTGAACTGGATCAAAAATAAGTCATCCTGACTTATATGAACAACTTATTTGCAATCATGATAACTCTAGTTTCTGGCCAATTTCTGCCAAGTTTTCAATGAATATATCATTTTGACGTTCTAATTTTTATAGATTATAATCAAATGATTAACATTCAATTATTTGATTTAATCTTTTTTATAAGATTTCAATCTTAATCCTAAATTTTAGAAAGTACTTTCATTTTTAAATAAGTTGCTTTACAAATTTTAATTAAGTGTTGAAAAAAAATGTTCTATTATAATCTACTTTCACTTGACTCGAGATCAATAAATTAAGTTTGATCATTTAAATTCAGACTTGGAATCACATTATTTATTAAGGATTGATAAAAACTTAATTTTATTAGAGTTTATGGTATTATTATTACTATTTTAATAATATTAAATTCAATATAATACTATAAATAACAACGTAAAAACATTTAAACTAAAAAAAAACCTTAAGGGCCAAATAAGTAATGTGAAGACTTCCTCTTCTCTGTTTATATTATCTGATGTCAAACCCAATTAATTGAAAGCTTCTTGGAAAGACATCCACTAGGCCATGCACCATGACTTCTTTGTTCTCTAAAATAAATATGGAGAAGGACAGCACAGGAAGCAGCTTGGCTTGTCCAATTAGGTGTGCTTTTCCGCCATGCACCATGACTTCTTTGTTCTCTGAAATAAATATGGCGAAGGACAGCACAGAAAGCAGCTTGGCTGGTCCAGTTACGTGTGCTTTTCCTCGTATATCTAATAATAATTTTGGATATTATTCCACATTTCAAGTCTTTGTAATTAGGAAGTGTAGAGATATTATTATATTTATTTACAAGATTTTATTACTGTTATTTGTTAATGTGTTAAACATAATCAAGATCAAACTTTTGTATCAAAAGATTGATTACATTAAATTTTCAAGTAATCTAACTTTTCTCTTTCTTATTGGTTTATTTATTTACTTAATTTAATATTTATTTTAATTTTAAATTTTAATTTTGCTTTTATTTTATTTATTTATGCAATTACTTATTTATATATTTGGTCGTTATTATTTTCTTTTCATACCGTTTTCAATATTTTTTCTTTTCTTCCTTCTTTTTTCATCGTCTATAGAGGCTTAAGCAGCGTATTAGATACGGCGAACTTATCATATCGTTAGAGCCCTGTGACCACAGGTTAAAGCATGCACAAAAGTCACGGCAAGTGGAGGTCAGAAGATCGACGAGTCCAAAAAAAGAAGAAGACCGACTGGTTCACTATTTTGGCAAGCAGGAATGCTACAAAAACTAAGCATCATAGGAAGAATAACGACGTTTTCAAACTTAAACTAAAACAAGGTTGACATGAGCAAAATAATATCGTTCTAAAAGATAAAACTAAAACAACGTTGATCTTTAAATCTGAATTTAGTTCAAAATTTGGTATACTTAAATTTGATTCATTAACTTTAAGTTCATTCAAGTCAGCCTAGATTTAATTTGTACAAACAAGCACGTAATTTGTTAACCCTAGTTAAAACTACGTAGAAGATCAATTATTACAAATTTGGTTTGATACTCGTGCTTTCTTCTTACATTCTTAAGATATTGGAAAATTGCCGAATAATATAGGACCACCCCATCGTAGAACAAAGAGTATATTAACATAATATAATCTAGATCAGCATATGCCTTAAGTGGAAAAGAGAACTTGGAAGGAAAAAATAGTCCACCATCACAAGTTCCCGATAGATAGCGAAGAATGCAATGAAGAGATGAGAGATATGACCTCTTACGTTAAGAAATAGACTGACCGATAACTGAAATAACCTTTAATTCGATGTCATCTTGAGGTTACTTTAAAAATTTAACTAAAAATTGCATATAACACAACCTCGAGTCGCTCTCTTTGAGGAACTAAAAGATGAAATTAATTTCTTGAGTAACTAAACACAATGCAACCTAAACTATAAAATGAGGTTTGATTTGAACAATTACCGCTAAAGTTTGCAACAAATCGAGATAAATACTAAGGACTTGTTTTTTGATATTTTGAAATTAAAATGATTAATATGAAATGATAGTAAGATAATGGAATATGAAGAAAAACACAATTAACTAACAATGATAACGCAATCCTCCAGTTCAATAGCGCAGATAATCATCACTCAAACCGATACGGAAGTTTAAACAATTGAACCAAGAATTAAAATCGAGCTTTTAATCTAACAACTGAGGCACCTCGAATTGTTACAAAAATATTTTCCAAAATTTCAATTCTACTAACTGCCATACTAAAAATAATGCTTGATTTTTACTCAATAATTAAGAAAATAGAATTATTGTCAGCAATAAATATAATGATTCAATAATTCAAGTCACCTTGAATAATAACTAATTTCGCTAAAATTTCAATACAAAGTCTTGACCTAAAACAAAGTAATGAAATTAAAACAAAAATTAACACAATATCAATTGTTAAATAATAATCCAGTCACAAAATCTTCCAATTGAAAGATATAATCAATGCGCAACTCTAGATAATTAATAGTTGTCCGAAAACTTGGAAATCATTAAATAATTAAATAGTTAGAAGATAGATGCAGTTTATACTCTCCTGTAAAAACCAAACTCCTGCTTTTGCTATTGAACCAAAGGAATAGGATAAATTAGTTGCGGCAACTCCTGAGAAACGCTATCGACGTTGAGATTCGGTTATCAGCCATGAAGGTAGAAAATTTCTACATTTTTCTTCTATGCAGACCACGTACTGACGTTGCACACACAATACTCTTCAGCATTCCTTGGATCACGCATGCCTGCCACCTAGCTACAGCTGGATGTTTTTGTTGTTCTCCCAGCCACGCAGCCCTTGCCTGTTGCGTGATCTCCACACCAAGCAGAGCACGTCACAGCCAACAACGCCAACTCCTGGAATCAACCCACGCCCACGCTGCCACGCCTCTCATGTTTGCCCACACACACCTCACACACTGCACCTCAAAGCCACTCACATAGCACCACGCAGCAGCCTCCTCTTATATCGCTGATGTGACAATTTAAATCTCTAGTTTTGGCCCATCTCTGCCCAGACGTTTGGCTCTCTTGCGCGCCGCCAGCCTCTCCCTTCTATAGCGTGCTCTCTTTTTATATTGTTCTTGGTCCAGGGTAATTATTCATTCAAAAACCTTGCAAGCCTCCACTCCATTGTCGTTTTCTTTGCTTGGCCATGCACTTCACTTTAGCTGATTAGATAATTTAATGTTGCATTTTCTGTCCCTCTTCACTCATGCAGACCACTCTCACTTGTCTTCAACGAAGTTCACTATCGTTTCACTTGTTGTTTTCCTTTTTATTTCTCTAGACCACGCACTCCTCCATTTGTCTTTCCACGTCATCGTTTGTGGTCATTTTTCCTCAATGTTCCACTGCCCATGTCTAATGTTGTCGTTTTACCCAGTGATGCTTGTCATTAAACTTCTCTTCTCAAATTCTTTTAATGCCTTGGATCACTACTTCTTAATTTTTTTAATTCTAATTTCTCCAAGTACCTTACAATAAAAATTATAAATAATATAATATTAATTTTTCAAAAATTAATTTATTACAGTTAAATCAAAATATGACAACTTTTTGCTCTTATAAATACAAATTAAATGTAAGGCGCAATAATTTGATCGAATAACAATCGAATAAAGCCATAAAGATCACTTTTAATGACAAAAACTCATCCAAATGATATGAAAATATATATGAACAAGTGAGTTTGTCAACAACTTGAACAACAAAAGAGATTTCAGGATACGCAATAGTGAGATAAATGAGACTTCTCACTACACATGGATACAAATTAGGATATGAGAGAGAAGCACCGTCATTGCGCTTTAACTTCGAATTTTGTTCCATTAGCAAAGAGCAAGTTTTCTAATCAATGATTTTCTGCATCTAGATCCGTAGAAACTGTTTGAATCAGGTTAAAGTTCAGTTGAGTTTGACTTATTGTTAAAACAATATTGTTTTAGTAATAAGGTTCGTTCTTTTAGACTAAGTTTGGGGATGATATTTGTTTCTGAATTCTATGTGACCTCATATGAAGTCAATAAGATCAACTCAAGTTGATCGGATTTTAGGTTAAATTTGGACTTAAACTTTATTCTCGACCTGAAGCCTAAATGTTTTAAGTACAAATGTCATCATTTTCAAAATAAAATAAAATTAGATCAAAAATAAAATAAATTTCAAGCTCAACCTTTACATTGTACAAGCTCAATTAAGTCATAAGCTCCAAGCTTGTTTTGGCCAATAGAGATCGAGCCTGACCTTATCTGATGTAATCTCTAAAAAAGTTAAGTCAATCCCTCAAACCTAAATTCAATTCAAGATCCGATCAATTTAGATTTAGTTTGTTAATCTTCAAAAGAGAACCAAGATGAGCTACAAACATCATCCTACTTGCATCAATAGTCTATCAAGGGTGTGATAAATTTATCTGTCATATTGTCAAATATACTTTTTGCCAAGTTTTAAATGAACATATTATTTTAACGTTTCTATTTTTTATAGATTGAATTCTTGTTCCCTATAATCAAAGGATTAACATTCAATTATTTGATTTAATTTTTTATAAGATTCAATCTAGATAAGTTATTAAACTTCAATTATGCATTGTAAATAACGTTCTCAACTCCATTCAAAAACAATGATCTAAATTTAATTAATCATACTTAGGCTTATTTAAGTACCTAATTGTGATCGAACTCAAATTTTATATATTTTTTAATCAATCAATTATAAAAAAATTGGACTTAATTAAGTTTGAGTTTAAATACTTAAGCTCCATTGACATCAAGCTCAATCTTAAACTCAAAATTTTTTTCAAACTTGAATTCAACAGTTAGAATGTCTTTTTTTGATAAAGTTACATTTCGAAATCAAAGTACTTTTTTAATCATGTAACCACGATAATTTAATAAAAATCTCATTAAAATGTGAAATTTAAAAAAAAATCAGTAATATGCAATCTTTCCCTCAAACTAATAAAGAAGTTGCTTTCAAAACTTCCCTTTACTTCGCCATTCTTCAAAATGACAAGTTGATTTATCTTCACAACATTGCAAAAGAACCACTTCATAAGCTGAGCTTGAACATTCATCCACTACTAGTAACACTGTATAAAATCATCTACTGAAAGCTATCTTGTGATGGAATAGCTCTGTTTCAAGGTTTTACATTTAAGCTCGATAAATGTTGTCCTGAGCTGACCAGGAATGTGTAAAATAAACTGTTTCAATGGCTGAAACAGAGAAGTTGGTGACCTGTGGAAAAATGGAAGAATATGTACACTACACCAATAGTTGAAATTAGCATAAAAGAGAGATTGAAAGTCCTCAGGATTTTGGCATTTTCAAGGTTTCTGCAACTGTCAAAAGAGGCTAACTTTGCAAGCCACCCTAATCATGATTTCAGGTACCATACGTCTTCTTGGAAGCGCCACTGCATCCTTGGCCTGCGCTTGCAGGTCATCTGTATGAATTATATTATGGGCCTCATAAAATAGAGCCCAATCATTAGGCCCAAATATTAAGCCTCGATATAAAGCCCAATAGGCTTAGGTGAAAAGAATCTCATATCGACTAATTTGATTTTTTGGTGGCATAACTCATGTATATAAATACTTGCCTCCACCCACACATACACACCATATGCCCTAAACACAATAACAACTTTGGACTATTACAATTTGGCCCTTATTTGACCTATTTACATTTTAGTCCTCTTAGTTTAATTTATTTGTAATATAGTCCTTCATTTTGGATCAATTGCAAATCAGTTCTTTTTGGAGGCAGAGACAAGATTTGGGAAGCGTTCTTCCTCGCACGAGATTGGAGAGGGGTAACCTTCTTTTGTCTGTTGGTGGTATTTGTCTAGTTTTATTCTAGATTTTGGTGCCTTCGGTTGTCTTCTGCGCTATTGTTGTTGGTTGTGTACTTTATATCTTTTTTTACCTGTTTCAATACATTTTGGTTGTGGTTTTCACTTGTTAGAAGGAGTAAGGGTCATTTGTGTCTATCCTTGTATTATTGAAGACATTTGTTGTACTCATTCGATTGATAATGGAGTTTTTTTTAGACTAGGTCCCGTGGATGTTACCTCTCGATACTTGAGAGGGTGTTAACACATTAAAAATTTTGGTGTTCTTTAATTTGTTGCTTGACATTTTATTGTTGCTTCTATATTTAATCGACATCGCGTCCACACATATTTTGTTTTGCGTCCACACATATTTTGTTTTTTGTCCGCACGCTCTAATTTCTAAGCACATCTCTGTTTTTTAATTCCCAACAAGTAGACTAACCTGATTACATGCTATAATTTAGTAGTTTGTGAATGCTATTGACTAATATTCACAAACTATATAGTATAATACTTTTTTTTGTGCTTAATAAGTTTGTTAGTGTTGAAGTTAATTGAATATAAATTAGATTATGTGAAGATATTCACAGATTCTTCATTAACCCTCAACGAAGACACAAAATCAACAAAAAGCAGAGTTGAAGATTTGTGAATGTGTGTGAAGGGTATATGTCTGAATCTCACAAAGAAGAAAGAAGGAGAGGCTTTCGAATTTGACATCAAAAGCATAAAGTTATGTCATTAGAAAAACCATGTGATAATGACGTGAGAAGGACAACATCATAATGTAAGTAAAACGCAGTCGCATACAGTGGAATAAGTAGAAGCACGTGAAAGACACGTGAGACATGCCTGATAAATGAAAACCACCAAATGAAACTGCCACTAAGTCACGTATAAGCAGGGACGGAGCCATGTCATGGGAGGGAATTTTTTTTAAATTACTTATATAATTAAATTTTTTAAAATTACAAATATAAATGACACTCTCTTAAAAATATAGGTGTCCCCTTTAGATGTTCGCCCTCGGTCCCCTTTAGAGTTGAATCTGGCTCCGTTCCTGAGTATAAGATAGACCCAAGCATCAGTCATACAGACAGAATACACACACTATACATTGTTCTTATTAGATTGTAATCAAAATCTGAGAGTGTAAGAATAAGAGAGAAAGATTTGAGAGTTGCTAGGGTACTTATATGAGGATACTAAAAAGAGTTCATAGACTCTTTGCAAGTGTTTAGAGAACACCCATACTCTTATAACCTTGTTCTATTTTTGATACTAGTTGAAACTATAAGTGTGGGATCCTTAGATGTAGATAGTATTAAAGCTATCGAATCATGTAAATCTATGTCTTTTTTAATTTTTTGTAATTTTCAATACTTGCAAAAGATAACATCTTTATCAGTCTTTACAGTATAAAGTAATAGTGCAACATTAATAACCTAACAGATTAATTTCTAGAAAATATCTTAGATTAACGAATAATATTTGATTTAATTAAATTTATATAAAGTTTACATTTAAAGATTAAAATTTTAGATTTAAAATTGAATTTTAACTAAACACACTTTTAATTTTTAAGTTAACCCAGTTCATTACTACTCCTATTTGTAACTGTAGAAATTGTGAAGTATGGTACTATTTTTTGTCTTTCATACTTCCTATGCCTTTTTTTTTTTTTGGACAATACTTCCTATGCTATTTGAGGTTAGAATTAGAGAGCTTATATGGTAAAAAATTGACTAATTTACCCCAAAATCAACAAATTTAATTAGATTAAGTCTAAACTTTAAAAAAATTAAAATTTGGTTCATTTTGACTAATTCAATCCAAACCCTTCATTATGACTAAAATGTTAAAATCTTGATAGTTCATTAATCATTACCACCGTATTTGTAACTTGAGAATACAGTGATGAAATAAATACAGTGATGAAATAAATTAAATTAAATACAGTGATGAAATAAATTAAATTGACAATTTTGACCGTAACACAACAATTAAATTGCAAAGAGAAGTGAAGAGTTAAGTTTCACCTAGACGGAGCACTGAACTTGAAGACCTTTTTACAGTTTCTTCTACCTTCACCGTAGACATGTGAATCTCCTTATTTCCTTGGTTAAATGTTTCCTGCATTGTGTGTAAATTGACATTTCTGACAACGACAGCATGATGAAAGTGAAGAATTAAGATCCCTCAATCGGAGCAACAAACTTAAAGCACTGACCTTTTAGTTTGAGTCAGCTTCTCGTGTGAAAAATAAACGGGATAGAGCAATTTCGCAATTAAATAAGATTGACGAAATTAACACACATCTAAATGTATAATTTTACATTTTTGAAAGTAACAACACAATGAAAATGAAGAATTGAACTTAAAGCAATGGCCTTTAATTCGAGTCGGCTTCTACTATCTTTACCGTGGACACTGGAGTAGGAAACTCAAATGTTTGACAGAGTTCATCCTGATCTTGGGAATACACTGGAGTGACCCCGCACTTCAGGATTTTCATACCTCCTTTCTCTTCACTGAACTTGAACTGCGTGCCTCGATTCTCTATACTGAACTTGAACAAGGCCACATCCTCTACACAATTACCATGTCTCCATATCCAGTCACAATATCTAGCTCCAAACAAGACCACCACATGCTCCTTATCTGCTTCACGAATGCCTTCTTCTGGAAAAGGCATTGGATCTGCGAAGGCAACATGGTAATTGTCTCCAAAATAGCAATCACATCTAAGACCCAGTCTTGCCCTCCAATTCTTAGAATCAATGCACACATAGAAAGCAACCTTCAACAAACAACGATTAAGCCAACGAGATGGATTGGGGACTTCCACTGAATCACCCATACTTTGATACTTGACCCACTCCGGTATTTTACTTCCAGGATAATGCATACGATGATATTTCACCTAACCACAAGAACACAAAACTCAAATTAGTGATGATACCAACACAAAATAAAGGAGAGAAAAAAACGATAGTTACATACCCATGGTTTGTGATATCTTAACAGTACATCTGCAACTTCCTGACATTCATCTTCATCCAGCTTTAAGCAGTTCCATAAAGAAAAACTCGTAAGAATGCCTTTTGACTCGAAGACTAGCTGTTTAAGAGCCCATATTTGTTCTAGTGATGTGCAGTTGTCAGCTTCTAACTGAATGACACTGGATGGAAGTTCTGGCAAGGATATAAGCTTTTGGCAATAACTTAGGTCAATGTGTGTCAAGTTTGAAAGTTGTTTGATGGTTGTAGGGATTCTCTCAAAATTATTTCTACTTAAACATAAATAAGTTATAGAAGACAGAAAGCTTAAGTCCTCGGGTAATTCGCTTAATTTAAGGTTGGGAAGCCTCAAAGTTTTTAAAGAAGAGGCGCCCTCTAACAACCAAGGCAATAAACTGTGGTCTATAACCGGATGATGTGCCATGCGACCTGCCAGATTTACAAATTCAAGGCTCGCTAAATTAGCCACACTTTTACGCATAAAAGTAATTTTGGAGGAACCATAAATGTTTAAAATCTTCAGCCCTTTCAGATTGCCAATAGATGGAATCTCTAAGTCTCCCCCACAAAAGTTAAGATTCTCTAAACTATGCAAGTTCTCTGAGATTTCAGGAAGCTTCTTTAGGTGCGTGCACCAACCCAAACTAAGTCTTTTAAGAGATGTTAACGCGCTGAAAAAGTTGCTTGGAAGGCTTTCGAGGTTTACACAACCGCCCATGTCTAAATCTTTCAATTTGCCGAGGTGCTCAATTGATGATGAAGGTATCTGTTCTATAGCTGTCCTACATAAATTCATAGACTTTATGTTGCTTGAAACTTCTGGGAATGTTTTCAAATTCGTGCAATATCGGAGGTCAAGAACTTCAAGAGCTTCTAGAAGTCCAACTCTACTACTCGGAATATGGCATATGTTTTTGCAGTCTACCAAACTTAGGGACGAAACCTTGCCCAGTTGCCATCCATACAGGTAAGATGGAATTTTAATCAAACTGCAAAAACGATGAAAAATCATACCAAATTTTCCACATGGCAGTTGAGATGCCACTGAATATCCTATATTCTCATCCTGCAATTAGTAAATAGAAAAGGGATTAATTCTCATCCGTTGTTGCTTTCAAACTTACTTGTAAGAAAATTAATTATATGAAATTACAAGGCATAATACAAATACCCTGACTTCTTTCTGGAATTGTTTTATCTTGCTATTGCGCAATCCAAGCACAATCAGATGGTTTGGTCGAAAATTGCTTGGAAAAGATTCCAATGGATATCCATCCCAATGAAAATATGTTA
>JANTPM010000001.1:805335-824163 GCA_025434745.1 Erythroxylum divaricatum
TATTCTTGTCCTCAATTGGCTTGGTCCGGCATCTCCAAGGTGAATTATACCCTTATTTCCCAAAATCGAGCATTTGTGCCTACAAAGTAATAATTTCGAAATGTGAGCGAATTTACTGAATAACTTCAATTCCAATCAAATAAGATAAGTCAAATTGAATCTAAATCATTCCCACTTATCTACATAATTTGACTTATCATTTCTGCTGAGGGAAGATCACCTGTTGTTGATGTTCGTGACCATTCCATTGAGTCTACTCATCAGGTTCATGATACATCTGCCTTGGAGGGAGTGGTTGAGCGTTCAGATAATGATGTTGTTCTTGCTCCACAATTCAGACAGAGTTTTAGACAACGTCGATCACCTATGTGGATGAAGGATTACGTGACTTGTAGTATTTCATCAGATTCTGCTATCAAGTATGCTGTTTCTCCTACTTATACAACTTTTATGGCCAATGTTGGTCAAATTGTGGAACCTCAGTCTTATAAGCAGGCTGTTCAACATCCAGAATGGGTAGAGGCTATGGAAAAGGAGTTATCAGCTCTGAAGGCTAATCAGACTTGGGAGCTCACCAAGCTACCAAAGGGGAAGAAGGCTATCGGCTGTAAGTGGGTTTTCAAGGTTAAATTTGCTTCTAATGGAGATGTGGAGCGATATAAAGCCAGGTTAGTGGCGAAAGGGTATAATCAAACCGCAGGCATTGATTCCTTTGATAGTTTTTCACCTGTTGCCAAATTGGTTACCGTAAGAACCTTTCTTGCCTTGGCTACTTTGCAACACTGGTTTGTTCATCAATTAGATATCAATAATGCCTTCTTGCATGGTTATCTAAAGGAGGAGGTTTACTTGCTTCCACCCGAAGGTTACACCAAAGCTAGGCCAAGTGACGTTTGTAGACTGAAACGATCTTTATATGGGTTGAAACAAGCCTCTAGGGAATGGAATTCTGAATTTACTACTCAGGTTTTGAGTTTTGGTTTTACTCAATCTGTCCATGATCCTTGTTTGTTTACCATGACAACCAAAGATGGTTTTCTTGCTGTCTTAGTATATGTGGATGATGTTTTAATTGGGGGACCTTCTGAAGCTGATATTGTTACTGTCAAGAAATTTCTTCATTCTGTTTTCACTATCAAGGATATGGGGACTGTTAAATATTTTCTTGGTGTTGAGGTCCTTCGAACTCCTGCAGGTATGTTTCTTTCTCAGAAGAAATATCTACAGGATATTCTTACTGGATGTGGTCTTGCTGATTGCCATGTTACTGTAACTCCCTTACCTCGCAATCATAAGTTTGATGAGCACAGTGAATTGTTCCAAGATGCAGACATGTATAGGAGAGTGGTTGGGAGATTGCTTTATCTGAATATGACTAGACCTGACATTAGTTTTAGTATTCAGCAACTTAGTCAATTTGTTACCTCACCTACGAAAGCTCACTGGGATGGTGTTCTGCATGTTCTGCGTTTTCTTGCTAGTACTAAAGAGAAGGCTTTATTTTATAGCAGCTCCAGTAGTCTACAGTTGTCTTGTTATTGTGATAGTGATTGGGCATCTTGTCCTATTTCTCGGAAGTCCGTGAGTGGTTTTTGTGTTTTCTTGGGTGGTTCTTTAATCAGCTGGAAAAGTAAGAAGCAATCTACTGTTTCCAGATCGAGTTGTGAAGCTGAATATCGCAGTATGGGAACTGCAGTGTGTGAACTTCAATGGCTTGCGTCTCTGCTCAAGGATTTCAGGGGATTTCAGGGTGACTGTTCCTCTTCCGATTGATCTTTGGTGCGATAATCAATCGGCACTCCACATCACCGCTAATCCCGTCTTTCATGAGTGTACTAAGTACCTAGAGATCGATTGTCATATCGTGCGTAATAAGTTTAAGGAGGGGTTTGTTCTTCCACAATATGTTTCCACCCATGACCAGCTTGTTGATATCTTTACTAAGTCTTTAGCAGCTCCTCAATTTACTGATTTCACTGTCAAGTTGGGCTTGGTTACTTTCCCATCTCCAACTTGAGGAGGGAGTGTAGAAGTAACGACGTTACTGTACAGTTAGTTGTGTAGTCCGTTAGTATAACTCTGTTAAACTTAGCTTTGTTAATATATTTGTTGCTGTATATATATCTTAAAGACTGTACAGTTACTGATTGAGATATACGATATTTTTCTGTCACTAAAACAAGCTTTCTAAGTAGCGGTTACCAATTTGTTCAATGGTTTACATGGTCGGTGTTCCTCGGTCGTAGCAAAACTCTGGGATGTCTATTTAGGGCTCAATCTGACCTGGGACTTAGGATTTCGGAAGGTGGAATTAGAAATAGATTCATAGGTGGTATCTAGTCTTCTCTATGATTCCACTAACCGCGTCACGTCTCTTAATCCGCTCGTCTTGGACATCAATGAGCTACTCAATTGTAATTGGGTAGTCTTACCCCGCCACAATTACAGAGAGGGTAACAGGAGTGCCGATTGGCTCCCAAATTTTGCTGTAAATTTCAGAATAGAGGTTACCACGTTTGTATCCACACCCAACGGGTGTCAATCGATCCTCATAGAGGACATAGCTGGGATTAGTATCCCCAAATTAGTCTAGCTCGATGTTTGTACTTTTTTCCTTTAATAAAATAAAAGACTGGTTCACTATTTTGTCAAGCAAGAATGCTACAAAAACTAAGCATCATCGAAAGCAAAATAACATTTCAAAACTAAAACTAAAACAACGTTAACATAATATAATCTGCATGCCTTAGTGGAAAAGAGAACTTGGAAGGAAAAAATAGTCCACCATCACAAGTTCCCTTTAGATAGCGAAGAATGCAATGAAGAGATGAGAGATATGACCTCTTACATTGAGAACTGACTGACAATTTGAACAACAAAAGAGATTTCAGGATATGTAACAGTGAAATAAATGAGACTTCCCACTACGCATCAATACAAATTAGGATCTAAGAGAGAAGCACCATTATCGCAATTCAACTTCGAATTTTGTTCCATTAGCATAGAGCAAGTTTTCTAATCAATGATTTTCTACATCTAGACTCCTAGAAATTGTTTGAACCAGGCTAAAGTTCGGTTGAGTTTGACTTATTATTAGAAGGATATCATTTTAGTAATAAGGTTCAATCTTTTAAACTAAGTTTGAGGATGATATTTGTTTCCAAATTCGATGTGAAGTCAATAAGATCAACCCCATTTGATCAAATTTCAGGTTAAATTTGGGCTTGAACTTTATTCTCGACTTGAAGCCGCCAGAATGTTTTAAGCACACAAACATCATTGCTTTAAGATAAAATAAGATAAGATCAAAAATAAAATAAACATCAGGCTCAAGCTTTAGGTTGTATAACCTCAATTAGGTCATAAGCCCCAAGCCTATTTGCCAATAAGGCTCAAGCTCGACCTAATCTGATGTCATCTTTAGAAAAGTTAAGCCAATCTCTCAAGCCTAAATTTAATTCAAAATCCGAACAATTTATATTTTAGTTTGTTAATCTTCAAAGAGAGCCAAAATGAGCCACAAATATCATACTACTTGCATTAATAATCTATGAAGGGTGTGATAAATTTATCATGACATTGTCAAATCTACTTTTTGCCAAGTTTTAAGCTCCATTGACCTCAACCTCAACCTCAACCTCAATCTCAAAAATTTTTTCAAAAAAGTACTTTCTTTTATCACATAACAACAATAATTTAATAAAAATCTCACTAAAACGTAGAATTTAAAAAGATCTAGTAATATGCAATTTTATCCTTATCTAACAAAGAAGTTTCTTTCAAAACTTCCTTTACCATGCCTTTCTTCAAAATGACACAAGTTGATTTATCTTCACAACATCGCAAAAGAACCAATTCATAAGCTAAGCTCGAACATTCATCCACTACTAGTAACACTGTATAAAATCATCTACTGAAAGCTATCTTGTGATGGAGTAGCTCTGTTTCAAGATTTTACATGTCTTGTAAGCTCGATAAATGTTGTCCTGAGCTGACCAGGAATGTGTAAAATAAACCGTTTCAATGGCTGAAACAGAGAAGTTGGTGACCTGTGGAAAAATGGAAGAATATGTACACTACACCAATAGCTGAAATCAGTATAAAAGAGAGATTGAAAGTCCTCAGGATTTTGACATTTTGAAGGTTTCTGCAACTGTCAAAAGGGGCTAACTTTGCGAGCCACCCTAATCATGAATTCAGGTACCATTCGTCTTCTTGGAGGCGCCACTGCATCCTTGGCCTGTGCTTGCAGGTCATCTGCATGAATTATGGCAACCAAATCTTCAAACATCTGATCTTTTCCACCTCTCATTGGATCCTGAAATGACCATCCATTAGAACAAGTTATAATCGGGAAGGAATTTCAGCTTTACGATCATGAAAATATTTCAGGGATTACACAAGATAAATAGCTAGATTACCTGAAGAAACAAATCAGTATGAGTCTTCCCCTCATACACGATTGATTCAGCTCTGACCCCGACTCCTCGAAGAGTTTCAGCAAAGTTTTTACTGCAAAAGAAGTTCAAATGATAAGATCCTGTTCCTGCTGACAAGCACCTGGAAAATGTATTAGGCCATGAACAATAAACAAATTTCGCGACGGGACGCAATCATTCTTTACTTTTCATACAGTACATCCTCTCTGGGAACAAATTCTCTTGTGCAGAATAGAATTCAAAGACAGCTTTCTCATTTAAGTACTGCAATTCTAATTTTATCAGTACTCTCATCATTTAATCTCTCACATTTGTGATAGTGATTCAAGACCAGTATAAACGCACCAACCTGACGCCTAGAACAAGGAGTCTGGGAAATCCTGAGGCACGTACACATTTCAATTTGATATGCCTCGATACAAGGGTTCAGATAATATATTGATCAGCCATTTAGTGAAAAGGGTTTGGGTTCAGAGACACCAATTCTCTGAAAGTATTATGAATTCCCTTAAACTATGAGATAAAAATATTTGTTACAATAGCCTGCAACCACAACTGCCTCTAACCTACAGTGATCTTAAATTAAAATGGTGAATTCGATCATACTAAGTCTCTGAAAACCTATTAGAGTTGCATAATCATCTGCAATTAAGAGAATAATATGAATGGATATATGTATATATCCAGGATTTTACTTGGAGAAAGTCCTGACCTGGCATCAACTGGAATTGAGTAGTCTGCAGTACCATGAAAAAGGATGATAGGAGGTAGAAGAGCAAAAGCATTTTTCAAGTTAGGGTCCTGAACAACAACTTCAGGAGAAAATCGCCTTAAAGACTCTTCCCCTTCCATTATGCTGTACATAAATATGACAACGACAACGACAACAATCAAAGATGCAGTCATTCATAATGTATTATCAAAACGAAACATGTATTGGACGATTTACAGAGGAATGTAGTATGAAGTTACCTTAAAAATACAGAACGGTACAGACCCCGACTATGGAAGTAATCTACCAGGTTAAACAAATTGTACCTATTCCAGATGATAAGAAAAGGTCCTTATAATCATGATCAAACATGATAAATTTTTAAGATATAACATCTTTTAAATCTATATTTACCCTCCAGATAAACCAAAGTGCGCATTTATCTGAGAAAGACTCCAAGAAGTGCTCTCTCCTTCACCAGCCTCTTTGATTGCCTGTTCTACAAGTACACAAGCTGCAATATGTGCACCAGCTGATTGTCCCATTAGATAGATCCTACCCAAATGAAAAACGAACATCATAAAGAGAAATTAATGATTCATGCAAGCTTTTAGAGACAGGAAAAGAATTAGTACAAAAGAAAAAGGACAAGATGAAGAAGGATCAAAGGCAATTACCTGTTAGGATCACCTCCATATTCAGCAATGTGATTGCAGACAAATGAGATACCTTGGGATGCATCAGCAACCATGTCACTCATAGTTCCCTGAGGGAAGTTTCTACATGTGCAATGAACTGAGGTTAGGATATAAGGAGTCATTAACTAGAAATGAATTGAAACTAAAACATGAAGAGAAGATACTGAGATAAACTTAACCAAAAACTATCTTTGTCTGTGATGATAAAGTTCATAAATAGATCATAGAATAAAAAAATATAACCTAGAAGATAATCTTTTGTCATTCACCAATAAAACCAAATGTGTTAAGTCCAATAACATTCATCAATCAGCATACGTACTAAACAAAGTTAGCCATGAAATGGGGAAATAAAAAAGAAGCAAAACAGAGAACAATTTAAAGAAATTAATGGAAGAAACACATGTACACTCGTTGGTAAAGGAAATGGAACATAGATTAGGTAATCCACTGTGATGATCACCAAATACCAAAAAAGGAACATTAGGCTGTGCACAAAGGGAGAGATAGACGCAAGCACATGTTAATTTAGTTTACCAGAAATTGCAAGATAATATGAAGTTGAACAAAGAATAAGGCTTTAGGTAGAAAAGGTACAGAACAGATGTTTGGATAGAGATGAGATGTTGCTGTGATTTCTCGAATGATATAACGTCACAGAGGAAGGAATTTTTGCAGTTAGAAACTACAATGCAGACCCGTGCCAGAAAGACGGAAACTACGTGTTCCTACGCTAAGAACCTTTCCTCAACAGTAGTGTGCACACAAACTTCCATATATAGGGCATGTGAATCAGTAAATAAATAACCGAATAACAACTCAGTTTCAACAAAAAGCATCACATAAAGGTAATATACAAGAAACATGGCATGGTAAATTGATCATTTAAAGATATTACCTTTTGAAGTATAAAATCTCACCTGTAGTCTATGCAAGCTACTATAATATCTCGTTCTGACAACTGCTGTCCTAATAGAGAACCCCATGCTTTATAACTGTACGAACAAAGAGAGCTCCATGATATATGATCAAATAGGAATGACAAAGGAGAAAGGCACACTAATGGCATTCAATAGAATCTCAATACACAGACTATGTCTAATCAAGTCCTCTTTTTATTTTTAATACCAAAGCTAAATAAACAAATATAACATTCAAGAGGAAATTCCAAATTTCTTATAATGGTACTCAAAAAATGAAAAAGGTTAAGACTTTGATTCTAGCTCCATCTGCCAGTGAGGAATTTGCTCTGACTTCCTCCCATCATATTAATTTTCCTTTTTCATAGGAAGTATCTAAGAAGCAATTATTATCTCCATGCAACTCAGAAGAGGGTTGTAAGTGGCCAGAGATTGACTTTCATCTCATATTATGTTAGGCAATGTATCTCCTGCATCTCTATATTCAAATCTAGAAGGAACAAGGAACTCACCCAATTATCCACGCTCCACCAGTTATAAAAGCAACTACAGGCTTTGGTCCATCACTGGATTTTGGTAAATAAAGGTCAAGCCTGCATGAGAAAGTTTTGGTTATTCATTTTACGAATGTGTTCTAATAGAGTTTATATGTTCTCAATGTGAGGCAACTCAGGATAAACATAGCATGTAAATCATACCTATTTCTTGGTTGTTCCCCGTATACTATACCTCTAATGACATGGCGAGAGAAGAAATAGTAGTACCCAACTGCAAAAGACTAACAGAAAACTTTGAACTAGATACTCATGGATACATTCTACCAATCTTTAGCCTAGTGATCTTACCAAACAAAACAAATTGTTATGAGGTTTAATAGAAATAATCAAAGGATTCGATATGACATTGGAGAACTTCTTCATGAATTACTGCTCAATTACCTTGAATAAAACCAGGAAGAAGCATCAAAGAGTAACAACCAAGGGCAAGAAATCTCAGAATCCATCTGTAGCCTACCCTGAATGAGAAGAAATGATTAGGAAGCACATGACAGTTGTGAGGAAGTTAGGGAATAAACATTAAGTTCAAGTTCAAGCAGCTATTCAGTTTCCCCTTCATTTAGGCGAAGTGATCTTCAGAAAACAAGCAGATTTTTTTCCAAAGACTTGAACACAAAAGTTTTGGACCAATAACCTTGAACTCAAAATCTTTCCATTAAACACATTTCCAAATGGCATCCATTGTGTGTATTACAGAAGATGATTGAGGATAACAAAGAACTCAACAGCCTAGCACAGAAATGAGGAAACATTTATGGAGGGACAGACACAAATGCAGTGACATAATCCAACAATTGAGTGTATCATCTTCATCAATAAGTTCACTTTGCTGAGAGATAAAATGGCAAATAAAGTTTAATCTCCTCATTGCAACAGATCCAATCAAGATGAAACAGAAGACTCTTCTTAATGGCAGCTTGCATCTTATTTCAAATAACACAGGCTTACTAAGCAAGCATCAAATAGACAATTCATGTATTCTGGTTATGAATCAACCGCCAATCTATTTATATTACGCTCAACAAGCCCAAGATGATATTGGACAAATGCTTCTTCTATCAAGAAAAAGACTTTTACCAAACAAAAGAACTTCCTTAGATCATTTCTGAAAGAGTATGGAACACTGATCGTTTCCCAAGAACCATCAGAGTAGTCATGTAAACCATATACGTCTTTCAAAAAGGGGTACAGAAAACTGTAACTTGAAGCCACAAGCAACTTAAAAACAAAGGACCCACTATTTATGTGTGATAAACAATTAACTTAATAAATTTATACCATGAAAAGGCACACAACAGACACAAGAAGGAAAGTAACACAGAATCCAGAAGAGACGGTTGAGAAACAAAAACATGTTCTCTGTCCATACAATTCTAGACGTTGGTATATCTTGAAACAAAGCATAAAAGTGTCTAAGCGTAAGCAAATTAGATAACTGAGCATATAAATGTTGCAACAAATTAAAACTCAGAAAAACATACCCAAGGTAACTCAGGAGTTTCACACTCAAACTAGTGGCAACAAACGTCTGAGAGGCGACTTCACCCACTTCGTGACCAAAAGACTGCTCTCGACCATTGCCATCTGAAAGGGAACAGAGAGAGCTTTCACTAGCGATCCGGCGACGTCTCTGTTGATAAAACTTGGTAGTACTAGTAGTTGTGCTAGTAATACCTGCAAAACTAGAAGTCCTTGACAAAAGAGGGCTCATTGAAACGCTGGATTCATCTTGAATTCTTGGAGAAATCAAAAGTCTCGTTGTTGGGTCGTCGAGCATCTCTGGTTTGAGGAACATCGTTGATGACAACACATTCGGTGAGGTTGGGTCAACAAGAGAGATGGGTTTCGAAAACTGGGGACTAGTTACAGGTAAAACAGGAGATGGCATGATTGAGAGGTTCGACACGTTACAGATACCAAATGCTGTCCTGTTCCTATTTGTTGGGTACTCGTGAAACCTCTTTTTTTTCACTGCATCTCCATGTTACAGGGAAAAAGGATGCAATCTTTCTACTCCTTGGTCGAAAAAGATTGAATCTTTATCGGCAAAGAGATCTTTGAGGGATCAATTCTTTTACAGTTGATGACAGGAAAGATCTAGGGGATGGGGAAGAGGCTCGATGATTGGAGAAGGAATTGCCAGTTGGTGTCTGCCACGTGCGGCTGCGTGATTGGATGATAGCGAAGTTTGTTCCTTTGGTCCTTCGTGAGAAGGAAGAAGCTACGTGCTTGCAAAAAACAATGTCGGAATAAGTCTTTGCTTCCCTTTTGTGAAGTTTTTGGAAGTGTCTTAAAAAATTAATTTGTTTATTAATTAATCGATATATTTGACAATTAATTAATTAATTTTATAAATTAAAATAAATCAATTAATTTATATTTAATAACTTTTTAATTAAATTTTAAAATTTTTAATAAATATAGACAATTTTTAATTTTTTTTAATTTTTTCAATTTTTGACAAATTTTATAATTGTCTAATACCGGTTAAATTTTTAAAACTTTAAATTTTTTATCAATTTAAATTTTAGTCTAATTTTAAAATATACTTTTCCATTCATATAATATTTTGTATTTGTATTGAAAACAATCTTTTTACTAAATAAAAACAACGCCTAGTATTATCATATTTTCTCAACTCTTAAGCACAAATGATGATAATCCTATTTTGGGTCCGCAAATATTTAATGTGAACATTTGGTGGAATAATTAATTATCATTGGTTCATGTGATAATTCCGAGATGATCTTATTATATTTTTTTTGTTCTTTTTTAATATACCTAAATCATATTGATTTTAAATTATATAAGATACAAATTAGGAATAGCAAAAAGGGTTAAAGTTAATTCCAAAAGTTCAAATTAATATAATATTATTTTAATATAATTTATCAATTTTACATATTAAAAAATAATAATCAAGATAGCCTCTTTCTACTAAATTTTGTTAAAATAATGTCTTTTTAATTCTTAATTAAACCAAATTTGAGTTTAAAAGAATTGTGATAATACTCTTAGTCCTAATAAGAATATAATTTAATTATTATAATTTACAATCGTTTAATTTTAAATCTTTATATAAATAAAGCTTGTTAGGTTATTTGACATATTGTAATATAGAATTGGTCTTAAATTGTCATTATATCTTTCCATTTTCTTTTTATGATGATATTATTATTTTTATGGTTAAATTAAACTAAATAATGACATTAAACACTATATTTAATTTGCATAAGTCATATAACCTATATTTAATAAATCATAAATTTTAAATACTACAATTCCTAAACTCATATGCATTGAAAAACTTATCTAGAGGTGGCAATTGATATTAGGTCCAAGTTAATTGGGTCTCGATCCTGAATTTTCTAAAGATTGAAGCTTCGAATTTGGATAACTTAAGCCTGGCTTAGTTCGACCTAAGGCTCGATATGTATTAACAAAATATTCGATATGTATTAATAAAATAGAGTTGAACCTAAGAGGTGTGATTGAGTGATAAGGAACTCATCCACCCTTAATTAAAGGTCAGGGGTTCAATTATTGGCTTTGGGTATAGAGCAGCATTAAATCTTTGGGCCAGTTGTCCCATCCTGTGAGGTGCCTTCCCATCAACGAGGGGATTAGTTATTGGATCCGCCGGTGAATACCCTCATCACAAACCAAAAAATAGAGTTGTTTTTACTAAAAAAAAAGACATTATTTTAACTTCTTAATTTTAAAAACAATTCGAGCCTGGCCGAGTCGACCTCAGGCCAGGTCGAGAGGGCTTGTCATCCCTAAACTTAACTATGGCTTATTCCTATATTTTTGGAATTGACCCAATGATGGACTACCAGAGAGTGCCATGGTCAACCCATTATGAACTGGGCCTATTGGCCATACAGACTTGGTTCACTCACTTCTTAGAGGATATTCATTCTTACTCGAGCAGCCGAAAACTAGACTTAGTGCATAAGTCGAATTTAATTAAATTTCGGTCAAAATTAAAAAATTAAAGATAGTATCTAATCTGATTTATAAAATGAGTTTCATTTAATTTATTATAAAAATTTTAAATTTAAATCCACCAATAAGTTTGCATTTTTAATAATTTTAATAATTGTAAAAAATATAAGTAATTTATTAAAAAATTTTAAAGTTTTTAAATAAAATATAATATCTTCAATAATATACTAAAATAGTAATTAAATTATATATTTTATATTTTATAAAATGTAAACAAAACAATAGTACAGTAATATTAATTATTCCAAAATAAAATTAAACAATAGTTATAATTAACTTATAAATATTAGATTTTATTTTTTTATATAACTCAAGTTCGACACTTTTAAACTTCAACATGATTTATGGATTGACCCCAAATCGACTGACTCGCCGTGTGGGTATTGTTTTAATGGTATTGCTATGTAGTAATGACCTAATAATTATAGTACATAGAAGGTTAATTTTTCACCAAGCTCTACGTACTTAGAAATTAGGTGAATGAGATGGGAATTCCACCTCTTAATTAGGGACAACGGTAGGTTCGGGCCGGCTACCCTTCAATTAGGGATGAAAATAGGTCAAGTTAGGATAAGGCTTCATAAGCTTGAGCCCAGCCTGACTAATGTTGCTAGAGTTCAGGCCTAATGCAACCTAGCCCGAGATCCAACCCAACTCGACAACCTAACCTAAGTTATTTTTTAGGAAAATATAAAAACAATGTCATTTTGCTTATATGTGTCGGGCATCGAGTCCTTAGGCCCAATTTTTTTGAAAAATTTGGTCTAAAGCTTAATCAAGCCAACCCTAATCTATTGACATCAGGTCGGGGCAAGCGAACCTTAGCTCAAATGTCATTTCTAATCTTAACACTCAAAACTAGAGAGCCAAAGCTTCGTATTCTTTAATGTCAAGTTGGAGTTGATCTTGACGCATTAATGCAACAAATTTACATTTAAGATTCCTTCTTTTTTTCGTTAATGAATTTCTAATTAAGATTTCCTTTCTTTAACTCATCCATAAATGAATATAAAGATTTTTCAAAATTAATCAAAATATTTTTTTCATCAATCCTAGTTGGCATTGGGATGTTTGGGTCAGGCCAGTCCAAACGATTTGATTATTTGAAGATCAATCAAACTTCAGATTTTGACACTATTTTAATGTTTTAATTGGTTCGATTCAAATTAAATCAACCTTTTGAACTAAAATTCAATCAATGTAAATTTCTATCTCTCGACTTAAATTGAGTCAATTTGTTATCCCTAAAACTTTGATGCTCTAGACAATTACAACCAAATGACTCTAATTATCTAACTCATCATTCTCTTTATTTTATGATAATATAGTTTTAGTCCCCTTCCTGTCCATAATCAAATATCATTTTCATTTGCTTTCAGTTTTACTCTTGTGCATCCAATTTTATAAGAAAAATTTTTTAAAAATCTAAAAGTTTTTGTTCCATTGAAGCAAAATTCTAATATTGGCTGAATAATATTATTAACACAAAATATTTACAGACATAAACTCCTTAGCTTTTTCATGATTATAAAACAATGAGACAGCTTATCAAAAGATACAATATCATCATAAAGTTATTTCCATCTTTTCCAACATATCTTGATACGTCATTACCAAGCATAGAAAAGTAACAAACATGTTTAGTTTATAGACGATTACACCTACATAAGTAAGATAGAGCTCAAATGATTTGCTTAAAAGAAGAAACAAACGGCCAAAAGTTAAGAAATAGACACATATTCAGCAAAAGTAGGAAGCAAGCATGCATTAGTCAATGAAGTAAATTGGCTTCTTGGATAAAGAGTCATCACTTAAAGAGCTAAAGTAGGGTTTTGTGGTTATAAAGCCATGCTTTTTGGATGCGGTCGTAAGTGATCATTTTGACCATAATGTTGTGTTAATGACCTGCTTGATTGCCTAAAGTAACTTACATGATTGTTCTAAACTTTACTTGGCTTTTATATATGAATTTTGTCACGGTAGAGAGACCGTGAGATGATGAACTCCATTGTTGAACAACTCAGAGAAGAGATTTAGTTGAAGTAGTATAGACAATTCCATACAACCACTACTTAGATTATTATAATAATTACAAAAGAAGAAAAAAAATTATAGGTTGAATGCTTGAATGATGTTATTAAGGATAATAATAAGTCATAATGAACTCAAAATTTAATTGGATTGGAATTGTTCGACTTAGATCTGACTCGAATAGATCCAGTGAGAGTTATTTTGAAGTTTGACCGAAATCATTTCAAGTCTTGTCTACTAGTTTAAGAAACTATATTGCACATTGTTTAAACATAACAAGCTTACTTTAATTGTGCGTTCAGAAAATTAAGAAAATGACCTAATCTTGAAATTAAGTGACAACTTTATTAAAAATATAAGACAAAAGATGATGAATTACATTTTTATGAAATTAAAAGGGCTATATACCAAAAAAGAAAAAAGAATTTTTTGTGTGGATGTAATTCTTAGTGAGTCCAAAGGGAATCATAAAATAATGACAGTCTCTAAAATCACTAAATGTCTATCATATACATGATAAAGCACTAATAAAGCACATTATAATGGTATCCAGCTCCCTTTCAACCCCCCTTAAATCTTGTAATAATCTAGCAATATGAACAAGCCTTTCCTAAGTTTCCTTATCTAAATCATCGAAATGAAACCCAATTAACTATTTGGGTTTATTATCATTTAATGGCTAGCATAGGATAAGATTACAATGATGAGGGAGATGACTAGTTATGGCTGCTAAGCATTTTAGTTGGCCAAAATGGATACAACTCCTGCGCAAAAGTATGTGTTTTTGAAAGGGAGAATTTTCGGTTGCACCACCAATCACAACAACAATTTACTAAAAATTTCTACTAAAATACGAAATTTAGAGAGACCCAATAATATACAACTTTACCTTTAATTAACAGAAAGGTTATTTCCAAATAAACTATATTTTTTAAAATATACTAAGAACCACTTTTTGCAAATGAGAGTGCTTCAACTTCATTGCATAAACGAAAAGGACTACTAAAAGTTTATCTTTTAGTATTACTCTTATAAAGTGCAAAAGGAAGTGTTGATTGTGGAGCTCCATAATGAATGAATTATTATGTTACCTTGGTTTAGAAAAGTACCATAATTTATTTCCATGATTGGTTGTTTCGTTATAGATTCTTGTTGTTATGTTTAAGTTTTAGTCGTTGCAGGAAGTATATCATGATGATTGATGCAGTTCGATTATGCTAAATGTATTCATTTTAATCCGCCCAATTTCAAGCAAAGAATTTATATTAATTGTAAAAAAAATTCTAAGTAATTCATAAAATTAAGCAACCATATTCATTTATGTATTTAATGATTATAAATACTAAATTTTCCTAATGTTTAGAATGTAATTTGAAGAATTAATTTTGTTTGATTTAACCAAGAAATTAATCGTTTCATGACACTAATCCTCCTTTTAATTTAGGATTTAGACTATGAATATTAAAGAAACCTTATATTATTTAAGTTGTATTTTGTATTGAGACCTACTTATAATCAATGTTTTAAAAATTAGACCGAAAATTAAACTAATAAAGAAAGAGATTTAAAGTTTAAAAAGTCTGACAGATATTAAACTATCATAAAATTAGCTAAAAATTAAAGAAATTAAAATATAATTGAAAGAGATTATTTTTTTCTATCGAAGAATTTGAAGTCTAATTAAAAAAAGAGATTATTAAATAAAAATTAATTGATTTATTTTAATTTATAAAAATTTATTAATTTAAAAAAGTGATCGATTAATTAATAGATTTATTGATTTTTAACATCAAAGATTTATTAAAATAAATCTAAATGGAAAGCTAAAAAGTGAAGAATGATTCAAAATTTTTATAATTAAAATGGGCAAATCAGTTGAATTTTTTAGTAATTACTTATAAATCAAAATTTATACCATTTTTAGAAGTAAAAAGGATTAGATTGATTAGTCTTTTTCTTTTTTTTTTTCTTTTTGTCCCTTTTAAAAATTGAACATAACCTTGGAAGGTAGTAAACCTAAAGTGGAACTTAGACACTAAAAATTTTCATATCCATCATAACTTGTGCAACCTCTAGTTTCCTTTAAACTTTTACGTGTATGCAAGCTAAGTTCTATCCAAAAATCTTGCTCTTTCAAATGGGTTAAATAATATCCAATGATTTAAAGAGTTAATCATTTCAATCAATTCAATTGTAAAATTCTTGAAACAGCCAATTTGCGATTCGGTTTTAATTTTTTGATTAGATTTATTTTAGTAACTTTTATCATTAAAAATCGATTGTAAATTAATAAATTCTTATAAATTAGAATAAAACAATTAATTTTTATTTAATAATCTTTTATTTGAATTAAACTCCAATTTTTCTAATAAATAAGAATAATCTTTTTAAATCATATTTCAATTTTTTTAATTTTATTCAATCATTGCCTGATTTTATAATAATCTCGATTGAACATTTTAAACCTTAAATTACTTATCTTACTATTTTAACTTATAATCCGATTTTTAAAACAATATTGATAATATCCACAAAGATCTTAATGACTTTATAGTTTATACTTTATATGGATAGTCTTCACGCGAATAAATAATAATACTTAATAAATCTAGTGCACGTTGGCTAGTTCTCTTAATATATATGCTAATCCATGTTTAGATATGATATAAAACTTAGTGCACCTTTACCGATAGATATTTCTATAGAAAATTAAGCAACCAATTTGCCATCTTAAGCATATGAATGTGATCCTAATGCATTGTTTAATCGTGCACAGATTATGGATTCTCGAGTTTAAAATAGCAGCAGTCCTCGTGCTAACAATCAGAGGAAAGTGGGTGACAGATGATGGATATCTAATTACTATACTTATTGGGTGCTTACCTTGAAGAGCAATAATTAGATATAAAAATGGAGATATCTTCTTTCTATCCAATACTAAGATGATTCGTTTTGTTGCCATTGTGGTTACAAGACGAATTGCTATTATAATTTATCATAAGCACGAGGATTTTCAATTATATTTGGATTATTTTTAGATATCACCAATGTTTTAAACATCGGACGGAGTTAGACTGGTAAAACAAGAGGTTTAAAGTTTAAAATATTTAATTAGTATTAGATTGTTATAAAATCGGTTAAATATTAAATAAAATTAAAATTTTTAAAATATGATTAAAAAATATTATCTTTTGTATCAAATAATTTAATATTGAATTGAAAAATAAATTTTTTAATGAAAATTAGTTCATTTATTTTAATTTATAAAAATTTATTAATTTATTAAAATTGACCGATTAATTAATAAATTGATTGATTTTTAACAGCAATAGTTATTAAAGTAATTTGAATCGAGAAATAAAAAACTAACCAAAAAAATAAACGATATAAGGTTTTTACAATTGAACTGGACGAACCGGTTAAATTTTTTACTCATTGGTTGTTATTACAAGACGAATTATTATTATAATTTATCATAAATATGATAAATTATAATTATGTTTGAATTACCCATAATTGTCACAATTATTCACTATTATATTAAAATTAGTAGTCTATAAATTAAAACTTTGCGTGTAACATATCTATTTGGCTGCTGAGTACGGATATTAGGCCCTCAGATCCTCTAGCATTGGCTAGGTACAGAGTACCTGGGCCAGAGGATCTAGTCTCAGATATTAGAAGACGATTGCATACATACGTCAGCTGTTACAAGAGTATGAATATGATTCGTTTGATTGATGCAATCGTAGTTTTATAACCGTATTATTTGTAATTATCGTTATCGTCCGTAATTATAATGTAACTCGTAATTCTTAATTTAAATATGATATTAGAAGATGATGTTAGAGTATCTCGTATTGGCTAAACATGAAAATGTCAAATGATATATAAGTGGTAAGGGTCAACTATTCAAACAACTAGTTCTAATTATTTGAACAATTGTTGACCCAAGCTCAATTCTTGTAAGTGAACTCTACACTCTGTCCATATTAAAAATTTATTATAGTATCATAGCAGGTTTGATCCGAATTATTAATTGTCCGGTTGTTCGTTTAGAAATCCAGTCTCAGCGGTCCGGTTCGGTTACCACTGCGTATATTTCAAGTGACAATTGGATATCCAGTCTCAATTGCACTTGAGGGGAAGTGTTAGAGTATCCCATATTGACTAAATATGAAAATGTCAAAGGATATATAAATAGTAAGGGTTAACTATCCAAACAACTAGTTCTAATTATTTAGACAATAGTTAACCCAAATCCAATTCTTGTAAGTAGATTCTACACTCTACCCATATTAAAAATTTAATAAACGACTGCATGCTTATGTAAACTACTTATAGTGCAACTTTCCCTAACCCAAAAGCAATTAAGCCACGAAGCTATATATTTATCCTTTTCTCTCTTTAGCTTACACAAACATTGCGTATTTATGCTGCCTCTTTGCTCATTGCATGCAGATATATCGGATAATCTCATAACCTATCCAAGATTGTCATGGTTGATTCATCTCAAAGGCATGGGATTGTCATGCTCGATGACCCGTGCACGTAAATGTGTTCTAAAGGCATGCAACAGGAGCCATTTCTAATGTATTCCTACTCAAAAGTTTGTGATACCACAAGTTTAATTTGATACGTGTTTAAAGACTTATTTCTATCGTGGCATTCTTATGATCTTGAATGTGTTATTTGTTGAAAGACTTATTTAATGCACATAATTATAAATTATTATATATATTTAATTTAATATGAACATACAAAAGATTGCTTAATAAAATAGATGGTGAATCAAATTGAAAAATCGGTAATGAGAATTGAATTTTATAATAAGGTAGATGACAAATTACACCTTTAGAATTAGTGATGAGATTAGAATTTCAATTTTCAATTGCAAGTAAGGGATTCAAAAATCTAATTCAAATTGTGAGTGTTATATTTAATTATCTTTTAAAATAAATTAATTATCTCAATTTGAACTAGTGAAATGAATTTTTATTATTTTTAACAACATTCAGTATAATCCCGCTGAGACGTAGGATCTGGAGAAGTCTAGTAGTATATAATCTTATTACTAACTATTAGAGAGACTATTTCGAAATAATCGTTGAATTCTTATTATTATCTTTTTGATAAAACAAAAAGGGGAAATAATTGTTGAAACTCTATTCCAAGTAGGGATGGCAATGTGTAGGATTCGGTTCAAGTATTCCTCAACCCATATCCATATTCATTTTTTATAACTCAACTCATATCTATATCCATATCTATCGGTTTTTACGATTTACTACCTATATCCAACTCCATTTGATTGTTCGAATTTTTGGATATCTCCAATTCAGCGCATCAATCCTTTTTATGAACTTGACATCGGAAAAATTTTCATGAACAAGTCTCGTATCTGTCTTTGATCTCCAAAAGCTGCCTTCTTTTGAAAACCAAGAAGCCAACAACCCCAATCTG
>JANTPM010000001.1:824948-851925 GCA_025434745.1 Erythroxylum divaricatum
ATTTGTTTGTCTTAAAAAATCATAAAATTGGAATAATAAAAATCATAATATCTAGTACAAAGACAACATATATTTTTTATAATTAAGAACTGGAACAAAGACAGAAATATCCAAAGCTTCAAATTATTTTTGCGTGAACTCCACAACATTCAAAACTACATCTTCATATCATTTACATTATTATCATCCTACAAGATAATAAAATAGGATGAAAAAGGTGAGAACTGAGGAATAAAGTAGCGATTTTAAAACTGTTTCTTTCTTATTAATATTTTATTATATTTAATCATAAATATTTAAGAAAAAACAGAAAAAATAGAGTTAATAAAAAAAGGGTAAGATATGGGTATCCATCGGTTTGGGTTATCATTAGACCTATATCTAAATCCAAATCCACATCCATTTTTCAGCATCCATTTAAAATTTATTGAAAATCTATTTTTTAGCCTTCATGTCTATTTTTTTGGGTCGGATAGTACGGATATTAATCAGGCTGAAAACTCATTGTCATCCCTAATTCCAAGTTCTTTACTTTAATTTCCTTACTTTAATGAATTAACTATGGTGTTTTATGCAAATACCTTCAATAAGAATGAGGGATATTTAATAAAATGAATAGCTAACACATTTATTAATTCAAAATCGTCATTGATTCTTAATTAATGAATACACACCTATTTTCATGTAATATTTAAAGCATTTAAACAATCAATCTTGTAAACTTATTATTATTTAGACTTTGCCTAATTATGTCGAATATCTTTATGAATTTACATAATAAAAATCAAAATAAATATAATAAAATAGAAATTATCTTTCGAAAAGATGACCGAGTGATATCAATTGGATAGATATTTAATTGGTAGTAAGAAAAGATTATTCTAATTGCATAAACTATAATGTTTTAAAATCCTAGTACACATGAACCAGCAAAATGTCTCCCTAATAAATTACATATTGTGAATAGCTGAATAGTAATATATAATTATGTAGATTAGGGAAACCAAAACTTTTATTTCTACGGTTAAATGGGGGACATAGAGCATCAATTCATCTTATTGCAATCAATCAGATCCAATCAACATTCTTTGATATATTCTTTCCAAAGTCTTTGCCAGATTTTGATTCTAAGCGCTTAGGAATCAATCAACAAAATGGAAAGTTGGAAGCAGATAATAATAATAATTTATTGGTTAATTTGTTTTTTTCTACTCTTAAAATCATGTCCTCATTTTGATATGTTATCTTATCTGAGTATATCTTCTCTAAATTATCATGGGTTTAGTTTAATGGTTATGGAGTATCTTTTAAGGTACTTGGGGCTTGGGATTCATAAATCTATGATCATTGTGTTAAAAAAACATTGTTTACTCAAATAAGCATAGTTTATATCAATCAAGTCATTTCATTTTGATAAAACTAAAATTAGTTGTAACCTACAAGTTTATAAATTAAGTTAATTAGACTCCAATCAATAACTTTAAAGTGGCATTTGATTTTTATGATTTTATCAATGATGGAAATCCCCCTCCATTTAAAAAAAAACTTGATGTAGAAAATTTTAATTTCCATTAAAAAAAGGAACGAGGAGAATTTCTAAAATCAAGAGATGGGAAGAGCATGTAAATGAAATGTTTTAAAAATCGGGCCAAAAGTTAAACTGATAAAACAATCGTTTAAAGTTTAAAAGGTTCAATCGAAATTACACCGTCATAAAATCGTCTAAAAATTAAATCAAATTAATTATGAATAAAAAGAAATTGTCCCTATCTATCGAAGAATTTAAAGATAAATTTTTAATAACTTATTAATTTATAAAAATGGACCAATTAATTAATAAATTGATCGGCTTATAATAATGAGAGCTATTAGAGTAAATCAAATCAAAAATTTAAGAAAAACCAAAAAATTGGATGGTTCAAGGTTCACAGTTGAAGATGGAACCAGACCGGTTAATCTTTTAATCATTTCATAAATGACAATAGATGATGGAAAACAAATGGTAGATTTGGGAAACTAAATTCTTAAAAAAAAAACCTTTCATTGAAGTACAATTTGAAATGAATTTATATGGTCTATTATAATAATATAAAATACAAAAAAGGAATTTAAAAAAGCTTATTGTCAAGCCCTAGGCACAACTAAAGTTTATTATTAAAGAAATTACACTTTGGAAATTAAATATATATATATTAACTTGTAAAACAATGCAATGAAAAAAAAAAACATAAGACCAACATTTTCTTTATTTCTTTTGGTGTGACATATAATATTTAATCCAATTATTTACACATCATTCAAGTATCTTTCCAAAACTTAAATAGTCAAAATCTTTATCCAATCCAACTCTCTGGAAAAACAGAGCATTATTTGGGTTCCCAACATATTTTCAAGAATACGAATCCTTTGTCCACTGCCTTGAAAGGGAATAAATTAATATGCAAAGTAATTTAATTAAAAGCATATACTTTCAAAAAAAATAAAATACTAGGTGGCTAGCTAGAGAATGTGCAATAATGTTGTACAACTGTGACTATAATAGAAGACATTATATCTAAAGTATACATCTGCCTTACCTTTAATATGTATTGAAGTATATGCCCTGCCTGAATTACAAAACCATTGGAAATAGAGGATAATGAAGTGATGGGTTCCTAACTTCCTATAAATCCATTCTTCTTCTTCTTTTTTTATTATTATTAGTGACAGTTGTGGCGGTGGCCGTAGAACTTGTAAATTAAATTACTAGTTTTTAAATATATGTCAAACATTATTTGAACTAATTAAATTTGATTTAAATTAACAATATAAGATAATTATAATAAATTATTATTTTAAGTTAAATATAATTAGTTCGATTCAGATTTAAGAGTTAAGTTAAATTATTATGTAAATAATATTTGATGTTTATAGTGTGTGTGTTTTGTTATTATTTGGATTTTTTAAAATTAAAAACTAAGACAAATTTTTTCGAGAATTTTAAAATCGTGAAATTTGCTAAAAATTTTAAATTATAAAAGAAATTAATAGCTGTGTCTTATATTAAATAAATTATTAAGTACTTCGACTATTTTTTATCAAACTTAACATGTTCCAATCAACCCCTTTTAAAAAATAGGTATATGGAATTATGGAATAAACTATCGAGTGCTCGTAATAACCTATAAACCATTTAATTCGAATATTATCTAAGTTCCTTCCAAATTGGGATATTCCTCGTTAAGTGAAGGAAAGACATTTTAGTGTCAATTTGAGGGAGAGACATGTAATCCAGGAATCATATGCTTTCAGAATCATCTTCTCAATCCCTTGGAAATTTGAACCCAACATTTGCATTATACAAAAACCATGTGTCCTTTGCAGGAATTTAACTATTTGCAAGGAATGTGGTGTGTTATTGAAGATTGGCACCTTATTCCATATCGTATTCAAGCAACTATTGATTAATAACGTGGAAGGTGGTGGATGAGCTTAAGATCAATAAAAGCATTAAAGGCTTGTGAAGATTTGATTGATCTTTGCCTAACGCAGGTTCTTATTTTCCACTGTGGCTAATGAATCTTTGGATCATCTATGGAACTTTTCCTAAAGTGATGCTCACGTGTGATCTAGAGAATTTTAGGTTTATTATATGTTCCAAGATTATAAAAAAGAGAAAAGAGTGAATCATTTCTTATAAAGTATAATAATGTTTGGAGGAATTTAGGTGTACTCTAAAAGAGAATGAGCTACTTTATGCTTAAATAATTTGAGAATTAAAGATATTTATTAGATTTTTTTATTTACAAAATCAAATTATGAATATTCTTAAATTGAAAGTTAAATCGCCGTAAACATAATATTTAATATTTTTGAACTTTCATTATTCAATATATATGTGTGTGTGTGAATTTATAATATTTTTTAATAATCAATAGGAAGAAAATCACAAAAATTGTGATTTTCTCTTATGAATTTTTAAAATTTGGGATATATTTTTTAAAAAGTAAGAAGTATATCATTAGTGAGAAAAAAGAGACAATTTTAAAAAAATTAATCTTTCATTCCCATCAACTTGTGCCTTTAATTAGGAAGAATATATCTATTAAGTTAATAGGATTTTGGTACATAATAATTATTAAAATTATAATTATCTTTTAATTAAATAAAAGGATAACTAATAAAAATGTAATATGTAAACCATTATAGAGAAAATATCCATTATTCGATCCTTATTATACTATTAATCCTTTTGTTCTAGTAATAGAAAATGACGTGCGAATCAAGAACAAAATCTTTATTAAAGTAAGTTAAATTATAAATTATTAATAAATATAAATTAATAAAGATTGACGTAGTTCCTTCTATGCATTACAAAATTATTAAGATACTTAATATAACACTTAATGAGAGATATTATAATGGTTAAATAATAATATATTTGTGAAAAAATAAATTCTAGTATATCAACATAATTCATTTATGTATGTAGACTAATAAAACGTGTTCGTTAAAATATCATAAATATTGCAACGATGACGACGACGAGGATCTTGTAAAAAGCTCTTGCTAAATGTGAGATTTGGAAAGTTTTAGGATACGACAATCTTACTCCTGACTACAAAGTTAGCAGAAAGATTGTTTTTAAAATTAAAATATCATAAATATTACATAATGAATTCAGATTATCAAAAATAAGGAACATAATATATCATTATAATGTCAATAGTAATTTTCAATAATCCTCCTCCTTCTACCATGTTCACTAAATGTTTTTGGAGCTAATCTTTTTGTCAACGCATTGTAACCATAAGGTTAGTATTAATATATTCAATTAACACACTTTATTTCTCAATGTTAAAGTATGCATTTAAAAAAAAGATAATTGTAATATTATCACAAAAAATTTAATGACTTAATAATAAACTGTAGACTACTATAGACCCTAGTTTATTAATGTTTTAAAATTCAGACTAGAAGTTAAGCTAGTAAGACAAGAGGTGTAAAACTTAAAAGGTTCAGTAGGAAATAGATCGTCATTAAACTGGTTAAAAATTAAATAAAAATAAAATTTTAAAATATAATTGAAAGAAATTGTTCTTATATATCAAAAGAATATGAAGTTTAATTAAAAAAGAAAGTATTTAAAATAATTGATTTATTTTGATTTATAAAAAATTATTAATTTAAGAAAATAGATTAATTAATTAATAAATTGATCAATTTTTAACAACAAAGTTATAAAATAAATTGAACTAAAAAGTTAAAAACTAAATCAAAAAATGGGACGGTTCAAAGTTTTTACGTCGTATCAATTTTAATCATTAGTTTTTATGCTGATTGCAACAATAATATATAGCCTCACACTCTTTTAAGAAATTGTCCCCGATCAAAAAAATAAATAATTGAATGTATATATTTACACATATAAGAATTAAGATAGTATATATGTGTGTATGCGTATTTCAATTAGAAGAAAGATTGTAAAAGATTATGATTGTCTCTCTTAAATCCCTTAGATTTGATGATGTGCTTCTTTGATAATAAGCGTATCTTTAGTAGATAATAAGTGATTCTCTCTCTTAAATCCCTTAGGTTTAATATCTCTCTATTAATAATTAAATACATAATAATTATTAATATATAATTATCTTCTAATTAAATAAAAGATGATTAGTAAGAATATGACATATAGTCAAAAGAATTATGTTTTGAAATCACATTTAATATTTTATTTTTAAACTTTAAAGTAAGATTATCAATCAAGAAGAAAATACAAGACAAATTATTACGTGACTGTCTAGACTAGTCCTTAAAATTTTAAAAAAAGAAATAACAGACGTTTAAATTATGAATATATATTTGAAATGTTCAATTTGATTAATATTTTTAATTTAATATATTTTTACTCACAAATTATCAGTTTTTTAAGTCAATAAAATATTTCTAAAATGCAAATTGATATGTAAGAAATAAATTCTACTAGACCACTCATGGAGGAGTAAAAATTGAAATTTTAGGAGTTCGTTTTAATGATTAGACGTGTCATGTGTGGTCAAAAGTTTGGATACAACATAGAATATATATGTAAAAGAGATGATAATGTACTTAATGAAGGTGAAGAAAAGAGAGGCGATATCTATAGGTGGTAGCCTACAAAGGCGCACCAAAATAAAATGCTCTCTGAATCAGACCATCATCTCAATGTCTTGCAATTGGTTCAGGCACCTTTTGATCTCGTGCCTACCTCCATTTCTTTTTTTTTTCTTCTTTTCAGTACTTTCACCACATTAAAAATAATCTTTATTTATTTTTCCAAAAAAAAGTTTATTTATCGTTTATTTTTCTTCTTTTCTATTTCAGTTTTCCCTTTTCTCCAATTGAAATTTATTAATAAATATTTTGGTAATGAGACAATTTATAATTTATTTATGTCTAATTGTTGAAAGACCTAACTCATCCCTAAAAGTTAGCTTGAGATAAGAGGTTTGAACATTATTATAAATCACCGAATACACTGACGATTGTCTAATGTGAGATTCTTGACACACCTCTCTCAGTCCAAAGCAGGGTTGAACATCTGCTAAGTATATTCGACAAAGTGTCAGAATCAAGCATCACCCCAAACTATCGAGACAAGCGGGCTTTGATATTATGTTGAAAAGCCTAACTCATCCCTAACTTTTAGGAGAAGTTTGCACACTATTATAAATCACTTAATACACTCACACTTATTCGATGTGAGATTCTTGACACTAACTAATATCATCATACTGAATTTACATATGAATTTATTAACAAATAACTTGGTATTGAAAAAATTTATAATTTATATATGTCTAAATAATTTCATCATAGGAAATCTATTTTTGAATTTATTAATAAATATGTTAGTATTGAGATAATATATGATTTATGTATGTCTAATTAATATCATAATCCACATCTGAATTTATTCACAAGTATGTTATAATTTATGTATGTTTAATTAATATCATCATAATATTGAGCAACATGTACTGAATAAATTATTAATAATTCATAAATTATATATTTCAAACAAATCACTTAACAAATAAGTGATTAAATTAAGATTAAGTGACATGATCGATGTAATTGTCATTCTCTAGATCGGATATGTTAATACTCATTTCATGTTTGAGTTTTGTAAACAAAAATTAATAATTATTTACGTTTAATAATTCTAAGTTAGAAAAGAAAAAAAAGTGGGTTTTGTCTATATGTGAATAAAGGGAATAATATAAATGGAGTATCTCTGAGTCAGCAACACAAGGCACGATGTCAATTTTCCACAATTACAATGTTTGATGTTACAATCCATATGTCTAGTTGGGTAGGACCGAATGTGTTTGTGGAGATTAGAAGTTTTGAAAGCTTAAAAAAGTGTACAAGTTCTCATGCTCATGTCAAGTTGGGAAGGAAGGAGAAAGAAGGAGAGGAGATTAGAACTAAAGAATAAAATAGAACATAGAACCTTCCACTTTGTCAAATTTTAATTCGTCACCCAATATTGCTACTAAACTTAACTATTGACTATAAAATTCAGTCAATTCGATTGGTTTAATTGTAAAAATTTTGACTCGTTTAAATTTTCGATCCAATTTATTCTAATAGATCTTGCTGTTAAAAATTGATCGGATTATTAATTAATCGGTTAATTTTTGTAAATTAATAAGTTCTTATAAACTAAAATAAATCAGTTAATTTACAAATAACATTCTGTTTTTTTAATTAAACGTCTAAAATGATTATTTCAAATTCTTTAATTGATTTTATAACGGTCTAATATTGATCGAATCTTTTAAACTTTAGTCCTCCTACTCTGTGATTTTTAAAACATCGAACCTAGCTACTAGTTTCTATAATTATGTTTTTTAATCCATTTTTCTGTATTTTTTTAATCATAGTCTAATTATACGGGAATCATGTTTTTTAAAAATACAAATTTTCTGTATTTTTTATAGTTTTTGTCTAGTAATATGGAAACCACGTACTTAAAGCAAGTTAGGCATCGTATTCTCGATCCAAACTCATTATCCAAAACGAAAGAGATTCTAATCATCAAGTATACGAAGTAGTGATGGAATAAACCTATATATTAATACACACTGAAAGAAGGAATAAACCATGAAAATGAAAGTGGTTGAATTCTCTTTCTAGTGCTTACTATCCTTAAAATACATATCAAAATTTTAAGAATAAAGTTAATTATAATAGTATCTCTTGTGATTTGATCTTTTTTCGTTTTAATATTTTTATTTTTAAATTATTATTTATTTTTACAATATTAGTTAGTTATTATACAAGTCTAGTTTTTATTCGATACCATGTTAATTTTGATTATAGAAAAATAGAAGAAAAATGAATTTACATGATAATTAAACAATACTATAGAGGGTAAGTGATAATTTTTAAAATACGAGAAACTAAAATGAAAAAAAAATAAAATTTTAATATATATATTTTATTTATCTGTCAAGAATATTTTAAATAAATATTTTGGATCTTTTGTATGAAAAATTATACAATCGAAAATTCTTACACAAATAAGTATGAAACAGATATTATGTATTATTAATTTTTTAAAATTTTATATATTAACAAAAATTTTACTGATTTGTAGATGGAGTTATTGCATAATGTGTTACCTGTAAAGAGAGCTCTTTAGGAATTTTAAGAATTTACGTATATTACCCTTCAAAAAAGAACATCTAAAAGAGAGATATGCTTTTTTAGTTGTTGTATCTTTGAAATATGCATGACCCCACGTACGTCAATCCATTTAAATGGTCTCCATACTTTGAAGATCTTCGTGTGAGCATGCATGTTGGCCTGAGAGATCATAAAATCCGGTGACTGTTTTTGAGTCAATTTCCGGCGAATCTTGGCCACTATTAGGATTAGTATAAGTGCAGAGGATATTTTGGAATGTGCTGTCTGAGCATCAGTACTAACACATCATCCATATTCCTTGTTTCACACCCCCATAAATGGTGAACAAAGCAAGCCATTGAACACACTCACAAGCTCATTTGTTTCTTCTTCTTCTTCTTTTGTATACTTAGCACCAAAAAAGAGAACCGAGAATGGTGAAGTTCACTAGGCAGTTTGAGGCTCAGCTTGTGCCTGAATGGAGAGAGGCCTTTGTTGATTACTGGCAACTCAAGAAGGATCTTAAGAAATTCCATGTCCTTAACAATGTCAACTCCATACCCACCAAGCACCAACACAATAGTTCTTTATCGAACAACTTCATTTCTTCTCTTAAGAAGGTCTCCTTTTTTGGACATGATCATAGGGACCATGGAGCTATTCATGTACTGTGTTCTATCTATAACTCTGTACTTAACCTGTATAATATGGTTAATACCTTACATGAAAAGTGAAAACAGATGGTGTTTTACGTGAACAGGTTCATAGGAAGCTTGCTTCTTCGAGTAGTAAAGGGGACATGTATGAGACAGAACTTCTTGAAACTTTTGCTGATACTGATGCAGCTAAAGAGTTCTTTGCATGTTTGGATCTGCAACTTAACAAAGTGAATCAATTCTATAAGAACAAGGAGCAAGAATTCATGGACAGAGGTGAATCATTGAAGAAACAGTTGGAGATTCTCAGTGAGCTGAAATCTGCTTTAAAGCAACAGCGTAGCAAAGGAGACTCTTCTCAGGATTCCAAGGAGGATGCTTCCATTTCATGCACCATTTCAAGTGGTAATATATCAAGTACTTCTGTTTGACTAAATGATTCAAAAAATTGAAAACATTTTAACTCTGATGTTCTTGTCATGGTTGTATCTTCTTGGTTACAGAGGAGGATTCTGTGAGGGAAAGAACAGAACAAGAACAAGAACAAGAGCAGGTGCAAGACAACAGCGCAGAGGATTCTGAGAGGACTGATGTGTTAGACTATCCAAGATCAGAAGAACTGGGAAGATCAATGAGGTTGAAAAGAGAGGACAGCAAATTGAGGAGTCTCTCTGGTCGTGCTTTTTATTGCCAAGGCAAGAACATGAGGATACACATTCCTTTAACAACACCTGCTCGTACTTTTTCTGCAATTAGCTACGTAGTCTGGGAAGATTTAGTGAACCAGTCCTTTAGGAAATCTAATCCTGAAGGGAACAAGCTTCATATCAACAAAACTAAGTTGCATCATGCAGAGAAGATGATTAAAGGTGCTTTCATTGAGCTTTACAAAGGGTTGGGATATCTGAATACTTACAGGTAACAATGGCTGGAAAGAAACTTTTGTTGCAATATTGGATTTTTTACACACAAAAAGTTCACTTTGTGTGCTTTTGATTGATTTTTCAGGAATCTCAATATGCTCGCTTTCATAAAAATCTTGAAGAAGTTTCACAAAGTAAGGATATAGGTAGTGGCCTATTTTGTTTCAGTATGTTCTTCTGCTGGTCCCAGTAACTAATGAGAGATTTGTTTGTCATTACTTTCATCAGGTCACTGGAAAACAAGTGTTGCCCATATATCTAAAAGTCGTTGAAAGCTCATATTTCAACTGTTCTGACAAGGTAAATGACGATATTCATCATAGGATTGTTGCAGAAGCAGAAAAACCACATGGGATTCAATGATAGGATGAGATTTAGATGTTTGCCTGCCACTAGAAACTCTGTGTTAGTGCTTGTGACAGTGACAAGGGATCAATGATCCTATAGTGCATGCCTGAACTAGAGATTTAGTGGGATATGTTGAAACTGAACTTGGATTTGCTTGTCTGTTAATTTTTGATCTTTCTTATGAACCAGTTATTCCTGAAGTTGGTTGCATTTGCTTACCAGTCTTAGAAATGACAGGTGACCAATTTAGCAGATGAAGTTGAGGAGCTATTTGTGAAATATTTTGCTCAAGAAGACAGGAGAAAGGCTATGAAGTATCTTAAACCAAATCACCGAAAAGAATCACATGCTGTAACCTTCTTCATTGGTGAGTTCAAACTCAAAATTAGAAACTAGCCTAGAATTTGGTAATTATGTGTTCTAGGTTTGTTCTTGCTCACTTCAGGATACATTATTAGATCTTAAAGAAAGACACTAAAGTATGGACCCATCAGGCCACTAAGCTTTCAGGGAAGTGCCTGGTTCACTTTATCTGGGTGGATGATAAAGCATAGGTCCCATGCCGCACATTAATCATCATGCCTGAAGAGAACATTTTAAGTTTTACTCAGTAAAGTGTCCATGTCCACCGTGAATGTAAGATTGCAGTATACTTGTTAGCTTCAATGAAAATATGAATCTAACAAAATGTTTATTAAGTTTGCCTCTTTCGGGACTCGAAAAACGTTAAAGCTCAATGATAATCTTGTAGGATTGGAACTCAGCAAATGCTAATCCTTTACTTTAGCAACATCCTTAACAAACATATTGATCACTTCTGTTCCTTAATAATCAGGACTCTTCGCTGGTTGTTTCCTGGCTCTCCTTGCTGGGTATATTATAATGGCTCATATCACCGGAATGTACCGAAAACAACCCGATACAGTCTACATGGAAACTGTCTACCCTGTGTTTAGGCAAGTTGCTATCCATTTGGGTTTGAAGTAATAAGTTTGAATCCCCAATGAAAGGAAACTAACAATAGTGGTGTTTTTCAATCTGCAGCATGTTTAGCTTGCTATTCCTTCACTTCTTTCTGTATGGTTGCAACATCTTCATGTGGAGAAAAGCTAGGATAAACTATAGCTTCATCTTTGAGTTGGCCCCTACCAAGGAGCTTAAGTATAGAGATGTGTTCTTGATTTGTACTGCATCAATGACTGCAGTAGTTGGGGTTATGTTTATTCATTTGACACTTCTTACCAAAGGACATTCATATTCCCAAGTTCAAGCAATCCCTGGCCTTCTGTTACTGGTAAATCTTTAAACAGAAGTCTTTACAAGCTTACCTAACTCTTCTTCATTTAGCCATTACTAATAACTGTTGCTTTTATGTCTGCAGATGGTATTGATTCTACTAGTTTGTCCCTTCAATATCTTATATCGGTCAAGTCGTTACTGTTTCCTTCGAGTGATTCGGAACATCATTCTGTCACCCCTGTATAAGGTATGAAATAGTCATTACTGTGATTGAGGCCATAACCAAGAATTCCGCTGACCTGTTTAAACAATTTTCTTCTGCAGGTTGTGATGCTGGACTTTTTTATGGCTGATCAACTTTGTAGTCAGGTAAATAACATGAATCACTGAACAAAAATGGCAGAATCAATTATTAAAGTTTACTGACAGTAGCTGTTATGGCAATAGGTTCCAATGCTTAGGGACCTTGAGTATGTGACATGTTACTACATAACTGGAAGCTACAAAACACAAGATTATGGCTACTGCATGAGAGCCAAGCACTACCGTGATCTTGCGTATGCAGTATCCTTCCTACCCTACTACTGGAGGGCAATGCAGGTATAGTTTCTATACATACACTTTAAGATGTGCAATATTAGATTGAATAACTTGCTGTAATTTTACCAGAACCAATACGGAAACCTGTGCTAATATTTTCTGTCCTTAATCGGGTATGCAGTGCGCGAGGCGATGGTTCGATGAAGGACAGACAAGCCACCTTGTGAATCTGGGGAAGTATGTGTCAGCAATGCTAGCAGCAGGAGCTAAAGTTGCATATGAAAAGGAAAGGAGTGTTGGATGCCTGTGTCTTCTAGTGGTTATGTCAAGTTCTGCAACAGTTTACCAATTGTATTGGGACTTTGTAAAGGACTGGGGTTTGCTCCAAATGAATTCCAAGAATCCATGGCTAAGGAATGAATTAATGCTTCGTCAAAAATTCATTTACTACTTCTCCATGGTATACATGAGATCATCATCATTCGTTCATTGTACTTCCCTTTATGTTTTCGGTAGAAAAAGGTTTCAGGTTTAGTTCCAGGTTCCTAGGAATCCAATTTTAACAGCAAAATTAATGACTCAGAACTTATCAGAACATTATAAATTATTTGATTAGACGATCGAATAGCATATCTTCGTTAAGGTAAGAATATCAGAGACAGGATAATGAACATATTCTTGTAAATTTTTTTACATTGTAGAACAAGATTCCCAACCAACAATAGCTTTCTGATAATACTGGTCTGAACTTCAGGGTCAATATATCTGCTACATATCGTATAACTTCCAGATTCTGAACAGAACTTGGGTACTTCCTGCAGGTACTGAACCTTGTTCTCAGGCTTGCTTGGCTGCAGACAGTTCTTCATTCAAGGTTTGAACATGTAGATTACAGAGTAACAGGTCTGTTCTTAGCTTCCCTGGAAGTGATTAGAAGAGGACAGTGGAATTTTTACAGGTAAAGCTCCAACTTTTAGTTATATGATTGAACTAATTCATAACCTTCTTTAGCCCTTTTATCATCACTCAAAAAGATTTTTTTTTCAAACGGTCCAGGTTGGAGAATGAGCATCTAAATAATGCAGGCAAGTTCAGAGCAGTCAAAACAGTACCACTTCCTTTTCGTGAAGTGGATGAAGAGGACTGAAACTGATTCTTCGTTGGCAATAGCTGCTAATAGGACTCGATTCTGGGTTTTAGAATTTCTCTAACACCTAATCTTTCCAACAACAAGAACCATTGTGTCTTCTTGTTGAAGATGATTTCACAATTCATCAACTTGATACTTTTCCTGTACCTCAGGAACATGAAAAGATTCATACTTTGTATACAGAAATTTCATTAATAAAAAGAAATGCAAATCCTTGTTGCATATGCAATTGCTTGGTTTTCCTAGTTCTGCTCAAGATCAGGCTACAGTCAAATATGTTTTTATATGGATTAAAAAAAAAAAAGAGCTGATAAGATCACCAGGCACAACAATATTCACACAACTTTGTGACTCCAAGATATGAAACCTGACTAAAGTTGGAGTAAAGCCAATGTTGGAATTATTTCAAGTAATTTTTAAACCTGACTAAAGTTGGAGTAAAGCCAATGTTGGAATTATTTCAAGTAATTTTTAAAATATAAAATTTATGATTTATTATAAATCATCCATAAGAGATTAAGAATAAACAAAGATTGACTAGATTATAAATTCCAAAGATGCTAAAAGAGACACAAGTTCAAATTAATATATACAATAAAAAATATTTATGAAAAAAAGAATATTATTCTTATTAGAAAATATAAAAACACGCGCGCGCCCGCACACACACGCACGTATGCACACACACAAAGATATATATATATCTAATTTAATTAACGTCAAATTAATTTTTTTTTAAAAATTTAGTTACATGTTTAACTCAAAACTTTTTTTAAATTTTAATTTAAGTTCAACTTATAAACTCAATTAATAATTTTAATAATTATATAAAGTATGAATTATTTATTAAAATAAACCTAATATATATAATTATCTTAAAACAAAAATTATCTTTTTATAAAAATATAAATTAAATAACAGTCATGTATTTATAAAAATGTAAATTAGCTACAAAAGTTTATAATTTTAATAAAATTTCAAATAATATAAAAATGTTACTAAATGTTAAATGATTATTTTATAATAATTATTTTTATATTTTATTTATAACTAAAGCTTAACCTTTAATTAAATTCAAGTTCTTTAATTTTGGAGTTATAACGACGCACAGGATGTGTGACGAAGCGACCACTGTTCTACATCCTTCTGTTGGCTGCACTGTTCGTCCATGGCTGCCGCCACTCACAGCAGCTTCTCTGTCGCCACTACTGCTCTCTACACTCGCACTCTCAAATCACAGAAACCCTTTAATCTCTCACTTAAAACAAGCAACTTTAAGCCTATTTCTTTCTGTAGTACATACCCAACTCTATCACTGTCAAGGTTAATTTCTCTAAAACCCTTGAAGACCCTCTTAGGATGTTTCTTGTTAAGTTTCAATTTTTTGCTGTCTGAACTTTATAAAGTTGCAAGCTTTATTGCTTTTTCTTCTTTTTTCGTGCAGGCTGAGAATTCTTGAAAGTAAAGCAGTTTGGCCAAAACGTTTGTATCCGTTGTTGGCAACTCCGGATGGAGATCATGAGATAAGCTCAGAAGTGGAACTGGGAGACTCCAATGAGGTGTTTAAATTTAGTCTTTGTACTTTACTTGTTTAGTTTAAGTTTTTGCATCCCATTTCTCGCGTTTGTTTCAAGTTTTAGGTGGAAGTTTTCTAGGCAGTATGTGAAAATTCGGGGTTGATATTGGAAATATCCAGTTACCTGATTATTTGTGATTTTATTATATTGCGAAGTAAATTGTATGATAAGAGTGTTTGTGTAAGGGAAAGTATTTCGAGACCTGGCAGTGTTTTGGTGATGATTTTGGAACTTGAACTCTTGGGATGATATATCAGGAGTAGTTTGAAGGAGGCTTGAGGAGCAAGTAAAAGAACGATGATGATGATGTCATGACGCTGCTGATGATTATGCCTGCTTGGAGCACCTGACATTATGGAGACTCTTCATTTTGCTGAGCCAGTAGTCCAGTATACATCAAATATGACCTTGACAGCTGCATATGATTCTGTCCATATATAACCCACTATCTAAATTGTGAGAAGGATACATTCTTTTATCACATATTCTAAAATGGATGGAGTAGAATTTCCCCTTTAAGGTGAAGAGTGAAGACTAATGCAAAAGATAACATGAAAAGTGCCATCTTCGCCAAAGAAGGGTGTAAATCAGATAGTAATGCCTAGCTTTTTTACCAAAATCCGTAGTAGATTACGTGCCAAATAACTTGTTAATCTCACTGTTTAGATTGTGGGTTTATCTAATATACAAGAACGTAACGTGAAATGCTATCAGCATCCGTCATAATTGAATCAAAAAGGGTTGTAAATCTGCTTAGTCACTTGACCAAAATTTGCTATAGGAATTACACAGGATCTGCCATCTGTTACTTGATTCTATTCATTTATCATTTTGTTTTTCTATTGTTAAACCCTTAAGATATTAATCTTGACATGTTTTAGTCATGCATTTTGTATGGCAGGGTGCAACTATTGACATAAAACTACCTAGGAGGAGTCTGCTTGTACAATTCACTTGTAATGAATGTGGTGGAAGAACACAGAGGCTCATAAATCGATTGGCCTATGAGCGTGGACTAGTTTATGTACAGGTACCTGTTTGTCTTATTGAGCATTAGATTCTTGTGATAGGTGGAATGATAATGGAAAAGCTATTAAGCATTCATATAGACACTCTGCTGATTGCAGGAATGTTAACGTGAAAGAACCAATACAGAATCATCGCCCTTCTACAGATGATAATATCTGATTACATACAAACTTATGTTTTGAATAACAATAGGCCTCAAGTTGTATGTCCATACTGGTGGATGCTATAAGACTTGCTGTGATTAGATAAGGAGAGTGAGGGTTTCAAAGCAGTAATTGAAAGTGCAGAAAGATACCAAGTGCAATGGCTTTTTTCTATTAAGAAGTTTTCTTTTCAATTGTTTAGAGTTAAGATGTGAAATAAATCGATAGGATGGGCAGAATGATGGGTCCATTCTAGTTAGTGAAGTAGGTTGACTGTTTCGACCACAAATGCCCTCAAGAGGGTCCTAGTTTGGGTATTTTGTCAAAGAAACTAGTGGGTTCCTTGTAACTTGTGAAGTTTTGCACCTTACTGCTTTGAATCACATTTGCATGAGAACAAATTTGTCACCACAGAAGAGTTGATTTACAATTTTTAACTGGCAGAAGTACTGATGTTTGGTCTTACTTTCTTTTGGGTTATTCAATAATGTTTATTTGATATATGAAAGTATGATTCTTTTTTGGGTTACTCTCTTTGCCGTAACGTTTTTCTAGCACGTGTACTGTTCTATAGACTTGAACTGTTGTTTTCATTTGACGTTATTAAAATTTGTTGGATTTTAGAAAAACATGAGGGTTGCTTAGACAGTCAGATTATACATCTTATGCAATTATCTACAATTTTGGCAACTTGTTACGGCTGTCATCTTTGGATGTTATGCTGCATTTATAGATAAATTGAGCAGCTAAGTTTGCATGGGAGATTTATTCAGTTAGAATCCTGAACATCAACTTACTGCATAATATCATTGTTTTATTTTGATGTGATTTTTAAGGACCTAAAGTTTAAATTTATAAGTCAAGTGTGTGCAAAATTTGTGCAAAATCTTCTCTTAGAACATCTTGTTTGCTGATAGCATCATCTTTTGCAAGGAATATGTTGCTTTGGCTTTTAAGGGATACCAAAGCTTTTTGCTTTATTGTCACAGTTGAAGAAAATTTTCCATGATTAACCTCTGGTCCTTGTCTTCAGTGTGCAGGATGTGAGCAGTATCACAAATTGGCTGATAATTTAGGCCTTGTAATTGAGTATGACTTGGAGGAGGAAATAAGTGCAGAATCAAATACAGATCAAGTTTAATAAAGTTTTTCTTACAAGTTCATTCTTTTTTACTTTTCTCTTCAATTACTCTGATAACTCACAATGCATTTCTTATAAATAGCAACAATTGGAAGAAATGAAAGAATATTCAATATCCACGCTACATTTTTTATACATCGGCTCGCCTTTTGAAATCCCATGTTCTTGAATTTCCAAACTGATTATTTTGTCCATACAAAATAATCTACGTATATGCATACAAACAGCTCATGAATCATGAGGTAATATAGCCAACTCACATAAGGCTTTATCCTGCAATAAGTAGTGTAAATGCAGTCGCTAATCCAACAGTTCCCCACATTGTGAACCTTCCATGTTGCTGGTGCAATGCAATTCCTCCATTCTGTAAGACATAAGAGGCAAGAAGTGGTCATACTACATAATTTGTTGTGACAGCAAGCATATTGTTGGAACTTGAATATTAACTCATGCAACTATGGAGCACTTACATGCGTTGGAGATGGTGCTGGAGCATCTGGAGCATCTGGAGCAGTATCCAAAGAATCTGCCGCTGTAGGTGGAGCTGGAGGGCTTGGGGGAATTGGGCCAAGAGCTGACAAGTGATGATGTGGGTTCTTGTGTTTGTGCTTTTGCTTTCTTTTCTTCTTATGCTTAGGAGGAGCTGGTGCAGGTGAAGGCACTAATGCTGGTGTTGGAGCTGGTGATGGAATGATAGGTGCTGGGGCTGGGGCTGGAGGTGCCTTTGCTGGTGTTGGTGCTGGGGCTGGAGGTGTCTTTGCTGGTGTTGGTGCTGGGGCTGGAGGTGTCTTTGCTGGTGTTGGGGCAGGGGCTGGAGGCGCCTTTGCTGGTGCCGGTGCCGGTGTTTCCTTAGCTGGTGCTGGTGCTGGTGGTGCTTTGGCTGGAGCCGGTGCTGGTGGTGCTTTGGCTGGAGCCGGGGACACTTTCGGTGGTGGCAACGCTGGTGGTGGTGTAGCAGGAGCCGGTGGTAATACTGGTGGCTTTGATGGTGGTAATGCTGGTGGCTTTGATGGCGCTGCGACTGGAGGAGTTTGTGGTGATTGAGTGGGTGAACTTTTAGGAGGTGGGGCGGTTGGACTAGTAGCTGGGGCTAATTTAGGAGATGGTGAAGATATAGGAGTGGTTGTAGGTGGAGGCGTTACTGCTTTTGCTGGTGATTGCACCGGTGCGGTCGGTACAGTGGAAGTTGGTGATTGAGATGGTGCCACAGGTGTAGCTGTAGGTGGAGGTGTTACTGCTTTTGCCGGTGACTGTGTCGGTGCAGTTGGTACAGTGGAAGTTGGTGATTGAGATGGTGCCACAGGAGTAGTTGTAGTTGGAGGTGTTACTGCTTTTGCCGGTGATTGTGTCGGTGCAGTAGGTACAGTGGAAGTTGGTGATTGAGATGGTGCCACAGGTGTAATAGGCAAATTCACCGGTGACAGTGCCGGTGCCTGGCCACTGGAAAGGGTTAAAGGAAAGGTAATACAAGCCAGGAATATAACCCAAAACTCTGAAGCCATTTTGTTGTGAAGAGACATTAGAAGTAAAAATAGTGGCAATATATAGGGTTTCTGGATCAAGTATTTTTTATCAGCTAAATGTTTTAAGGTAGAAATATTGTCTTCATGAGAATGCAACACCCCTTCTACTGATTTATGGTTAGTGGGCCACTGCATATTCCTGTAACTGGGGTTGTATTGTTGAAGAAAGAAGATCTCGTGAAAAAGTTATTGTCTGCTGATGTTTTGCAGGTATAACATCAACTTGCGAGAGATATGTCACCTGCTTCTTCTTGAGGCAGTAACGTGGTTCAAAGCCAGTATGTGGCTTAACTCTGGAGACAATGTGATTTTGAAGCCATGTTATATATGTTCTACACCAAATGATAATACTCGTGGCAAATATGGGCTAAAAGGGTGGACAAGACATGGAGGTGATGTTTATTGGATCATGATATTTATCCTAACTCACCCTTTCAATTGGTAACCAGACCCTGTCGAAATAAAACAAGATGAAGCAAGCTGCGTATACCCTTTCTGGTTTCTTTGTCTGTTACTATCTCAGCCATGACCAAGTTATCTTGCATCTCCATTACCGCAGACAGAACCAGCCATTGTTGTATAACATTGAAACACTTTGTGTTATATGTATTTGGAAATACCATTTATACATAATTATGAACTTCGAGGATCCAGTGTTAGAGGGATGGTATATATGTCAGTTCCTGGAAACTTCGATCATGAACATCAAAGTTTGCTGCGAGGCAACAGCTTCTGCTAGAAATTCCACTTGTTTTCTTGTTGAAGCCTCTACTTACAGAATCAGTCAAATCATCTATGTATATATATATATATGTATATATATGGTAATCATGATAGTATAGTCCTTGAAAGAAGCAGGGCAATTATAAAGACTAGATGAAAACATCACAAGATCACATATAGTTATCATAGCTTAAGTTTCAATTATTTGCAAAGAACTCATCAACAATTTGTAATTCATCACAAACAAAACATAACATGGAAGATATTATGCAACTTATCAAGGACTTTTGATTGACGACTTGCAACAGGAAGACAGGTCGGCTGTGGAGGCTCGTCTTCATTCTTCTGCTTTTTCCTTCTCCTGAGTTGGAAGAATTGCTGCATAACTTCTGCACACTGTGATTCCAATACCCCTCTTCGAATTGTCATCTTGGGATGAAAGGGATGGACTGGGGCAGCTGGTTTGTCCGTTGGTTGTCCACCATTTCTGTTCTCTTCACCATTTGGGAACAAACTGAAACAATTTGGACATACATAAAATCAAGACATTTTAAAAAGAGCTTATGGTGAAAATTAATTGAACTGATGCCAGTTAGTATGGACTAAACTTAGACTCGAGTCAAAATCCAAATGTCTGGAATGACTGACTAAAAATCTACTCCATGACATTCATTTTTGTTTTATTTAGTAGTCCGAATTAGCACAATGCAAGGCATTTCCAGCCATGCTTGCAGTTCCAGTTGCATCAAACCAAACTTTAGTTGTGAACAATTTCATTTGAATTTTGCAAAGAATTTGAGAGGAACAAGTTAGAAAAATATGGAAAGATGAAGAAAAAGGGGTCTGTGGAGGAAATGTTGTCGAACATCACCCTATGATGCATACCCTGACAGAGGGCAACAGCCATACAGAAAGAAATTTGTCCGGTTACTCCAGGACATGCATAAGTTGACAGCCAACTTATAAGATTCTTGTTGATTGGGAATAAGGGTACATGATTTTGACAATTATTCTTACAGAAGGAATTGAACAAGATAATTATTCAAAGATGGCTTTCGTTATAGATAATGAAATATTAAATGAATATGGTTTGCCTCATTAATAACAGCAGTCAATGCTTAAGCAGAGTATCAGGCAACCATTGATGATATTAAGGAAGAACTTAGGTTTGAGTTATTCAGTAGGAAAGCCAATCGAGTGGGTCATGCTCTGTCAGAATTCAGATAGTTTTGATGTAAAAGTCTGGAAAGAAAGTTCCTTTGTTGGCTTAGAATGTTTGAAACTTCTGAATTTTGATTAGCAAGGGACCCATTTATTGTTTCAGACAAAAATATGTCTTCAAACTTTATAGAAGGTTTGAAGACAGCAGCTTCTTACCTGATCCAGCTCCCATCAGCTCCAAGAAGTTTATTGGGAGCTCCCCATACAAGAGTGTCTATTCTGGCCTGAAGGATTGCTCCAGCACACATGGCACAGGGTTCAAGTGTTACATATAGCGTTGCATCCTGAGAATCCACAGATTGGGAAAAACATTACAATTAAAAAAAAAGGGTGGAATTAGTGAGGTCCCTTAATTAATTGGAAAGCTAGCATGGAACAGAGTATCCTTCTTCTGAAAGAAGGTCCACTGGAACAAAAGAGGACAGAAACTTTATCTAGGGAATCTAAACATTTCAACCCATAACTGTAATAAAAAGCTGTTAATCTCATTTCAGATCTTTACAGGTTTAAAGTGAAAGGAAAAGATCAACACGAAAACAAGTGCTTCAGTTTTTCTAAAATACAGAGAGCTTGTATTGCCAATTTGTCACTGAATAACTTCTCATGATTATACAAGTTCACGGAAAAATAGCTACTAATATTGTAATTGACCATCATATCTTGTAACATGTATGTTTGTCTAACCCACTTTATGCAACTGATAAGCCAGTTTTACATTCAAAATTACTTTTTTCACGGCAATAACAACATAATTGCAGTTTATGAAGTGATCTAAAGCCATTGTTATTACATGAAACAAAGCCAATCATGAAGCATTAAGAATATGACACGAGTTTCTTAAGTTCCCCATATCACCATTGCTGTTTCTTTCATCTGGTGATTAGTTAGGCATATCAGTTTTCTTTTTAACCTTTCGATCTTTTTGCTTATTGTTTTTAGATGAGAGAAAAAGATCATAATAATAATTGAAAATAAAAAGACCCCTTTTTCCAAATTTGTCCATTCAGTAACAATATACGTTAAAAGGAAACATTACCGAAAGCCTCCATGACCGGAGTTGCTTCGAAGCCTCCCGGATGCATATCATTTCTGCATGAGCAGTGGAGTCCCGTAACTCTTCCACTCTGAAATATGAATATACATAAAAATCCAAAAGAATGCTAGTACCATATCAAGCGAATCTGTAAAAGCATGAAACTTACAGGTTGTAGCCACGTGCTATAATTTTTCCATGCTGCACCAATACTGCTCCTACAGGCACCTCCCATGTATCAGCGGCATGCTTAGCCTCTAGCAGTGCTTCCCTCATAAATATCTCATCATTTTTCCGCTGCTCACTTTCGCGTAGGTATGCTTCCTCCCACTCATCAAATCTATCTCTAATGACCTGCTTGTTTCGCTGAAGCTTCTTAAGTTTCAATTCCCCATCCTTCCCATCTCTGCCTAATACTTCATGTAGCTTCCCACTAACATGTTGCTTCGCTGGCTGCATTAAACTGCTATCAGATGCATTACTTTTTCCACTATCAAAGCGTTCCTCCACTATGTGACTAGTTGTGCCATGATAAGAAAAGGGAACTGGTACTAAAGATGACTTCCCTCCTTCCATGTTAGAGGAGCCAACTTGAAAACCCTTCTGATCTAGACTAAATCCAACATGTTCCTCGTGTTCAGGTGAAGAAATACCTTTTGATGTCAACCCATTTTTGGATATACCAGAATGAGATGATGTTTCTAACTCCAGCTGTCTTGTAATGCCTTTTGTTGCACTAGTGTCAAGTATTTCTTCCTGACCTTGACCAGAAGTTTGACGCAGTTGCAGCTGAAGAGAAGACGTCAATTCTTTTGGCATGCTTCTTTCCTTTTTCCCATTCCAGTCACTGTTCTCTTCATGATCATGACCAGAGAAATATGCCTCACTACTAACAGAATCATTTGATGAACTCTTTGTTCCAGAATTTACAGCTGGCTTGGGCATTTCGGCATGTGAACCCCAGCGTAAGCGAACAATGTTAGCAATGATACCCCACAAGGACCTGCCTGTCCTCCTAACAGCAAGAGTCTCAGTAGCTGTGTTGTCTTCTGCTTCTTCTTTCTCTAAAGATTCCTGTGTAGTTGTATCTCTCACATCCCACATTTCATCTGAAGGGCCCTTTACCCCAGAACTTCCCAACGGTGGCCCTGAGTCCTGGTCTGTCAGTTGTGAATCCTTGGTGAAATCATGACTGGACTTCTTTTGCCTTCGTTTCTCACCTTCAATATCTACTTTTGTAACAGACATCTTCATCTCCTCTTGGATACCAGGGGTTGAGAGTTCATGTTTTGACTGTTGAATAAAGTCATCAACATAAATTCTGGATGATTCCTCTAAACGATAAGCCGAATCAAGGGTATCTTCATGGGCCACAAGGTTCAAAGGCTCACCATAAGCCACACTGCTAACACCTCTGTTATCATCTGATTTATGTTGAGCTGGAGTTCTCCCTCCTGAACTAGTATAAAACACACTGGAACTACTCTCAAAAGTTTCAGTTGACAAATCTTGTTTTGCAACTTCACCAGTTGGATCAAGAAGCAATGGACCTCTAGCTACCAATTGATGTGTAGGAGGGATCATTACTGGATTAGAACTTTTTTGGACATCCTCGTCATGCTCCTGCACATTAGTCTGTTGCATTCTCATCTCAGAAACCCTATCCAAAGACACTTGAGAAGTGGACGCTTCATGTGAGGTTCCCTCACTATAACTCAATACTTTGTCAGCTCTGTAAGTCTCTTTTTGGGATTTGACTTCAAAAGCACTTTCGTCAGTTTGATTCTTTTTTCCTATTTCCACAAAGGGTTTCACAACTGATGTCGATTTACTTCCTTGATTAATCAAAACGTCATCAGAAATGCTTTGATTATTAGTGACAGTTTTACTATCAATTGCTTGTAGTACCGAAACGTTGGTAACATTCACTGATATATTTTGAACACCTTGGGACCCTTTCCTGGATTGAATTCTCTGAAGTGTAGTTTGATCATTGGAGCTATGCTCTTCTTCAGCACTAGATTTTGTGATAATAGCTGAATCTCCAAGTTCCTTCCTCCTACTAGATTCTGACCTTCTTGTTAAATTTTTCTGTGTCGTTTGGTCAACCCTTTGGTCTAGTTGTTCACTGGCATTCCGACTTTTCTTTATGTCTATATCTTCTTCCTGTACTTTTACTTGAGACTCTGACCACTTCTGCAAATTAGAATCTCTGTGCACGTCAACATTTCCAATTTCTGAAATTTCAGTCATATGTTGAGTGTTTTTTCTCAAACTATCATTTGTGGAACTTCTGCCAACTGTTTTATGATTTTCAGCTCTTCGTCTCTGAAGCAAATCTTCATGCTTTTGATGATGTGAGGCTGCTTCCACATGCCTTGCATATTTATCCTCTGACTCAGCAACCTCCCGGTAATTTCTTCGGATTTTGGCTTGTTCAACGGATTCATTATCCATCTGGCTATAGTTTTTTTTCCTCTCTTTCTGTGAATAAGAAAATAAATCTGTTGTTTCTTTCTCGTCATTAAATTTCTTAGCTGAACTTGGTGCCGTTATTGATTGTATTTCTGAGGATTCCTTTCTTAATTGTGTTTCATCAATTTCAGTAAGTTTCTTTTCAGATTTCTTTCTCACATCCCAGTCGAAATTAGTGTTAGTCACTCCAGTTCTACACCCCAATACCCCACTTTTTCCCTCTATACCGTCCCTATGTCTTTTAAACTCTTCAACCATACACCCCTCAAATCTACCATCTTCATTCTTCAAGTCCCGCCTGCATATTACCGATGCTTTTTTTACCACATCACAATGCTCATCCTGAGATTCCGTATCACTGTCAAAATCCTCCCCGGAAAGCGAATAATAAGAGGAAATACTGTCCCCTCTTCCCTTAAGATTCTCATTGTTTGCAACAGCAGTATTTTCTTCTACACCTTCCGTTTTATCATCCACTTTATTACCACTAAATTGTTCACTTCTTGATTTTACAATTACCGACTCAAATTTACACTTGGAATCACTCTCCAACAAACCCAACCTGACATCCTTCTTCTTCCTACGGTGATCACCTCGATAATTCCCTCTGTCCTTTATTTCCACTCTCTTCGACAAACTCTTCTTTCTCTCTCTATCACCCAAGTATTCCTCACCTAGTTCCTCACTCAACAAGCTTATCATAGCTTCCACGTCATCAGCATTACTCGAACAACGCCTTTCCCATGAACTTATTCGTCCAAGCCTCTTTTCACTACTCCTACGAATTCCATTACTGCCACTATTCCCTTGAATTGAGTAAGAAACCTCAGAACAATCAAGATCCAATCCATAAGCAGGAACCCGGTAACTATACCGGTCCCCAGCACCCAAGACCAACCTCCTATAAGGTGGCCGTTGAATAAGAGTGGATTGCCTCAGTCCATACAACCAACCGGAGCTTATGGGCAATCTAGGAGAACCAAATGAAGACGCACAACAACAAGAACAACAGCTACAACAAGAACAACATTGAGCAGGACACGACAATAAAGGGCTTCTCTCAAATCTTTCGTTCAACAAGTTAGAGCAGTCATTGAAGGAAAATGAGAGAGACCCTTTACTTCTAAATGACAAAAGAGTAGAACTAACATAAGCTTGGTGCATTATCTTCGAGATAACAGTGGAAACTCACAAGCTTACCTCAACAAGCTCAGTTGGGTTTCTGGAGCTGAAACTGGAAGTGAAATGATATGTATTCTATGTCAAGATTAGATCTTGCTTGTTTCTCTGTGTTGAAAAGATTAGATTTGTTGAACAAACGAACTCTCCTGCCTGAAATGAATACGAGACGCCATTAGATCACTCGAATCGGATGAGTTGACTCGTCAGGTTAGGGCCAACTCGGCTTGCAACAAGAACACAGAAAACCTGGGCCAGATCACTGTGTTAGTGTATGATAATATCCTAGATAAGGTTGGATTTGAAACAATTGAGTAAATCCATCATGAGATTGGAACATTGTTGGGCTTCATCAACCCGATTCCTTCCTAGAAAAGGATTAAAAACAAAAATCAAAGAATACAAAAATAGTAATAAGCCATTTTTTCCCTCTTTTTTAAAAAATAATTTTTATTAAGGTTTCACATTTTTTGATAAATTATTAACCCAAAAAAATGTAGTTTTATATAAATACTAAGGTCTCATATAATTGTTCATATTATTTATAAGTATACAGATTCTCTAACTTATTAAGAGTGCTTACGTATTAAGAAAATTGTTGAAAAAAGTTAACTACGTGTTGGTGAACAATTTCTATAAAGATACCGAAATATTAGAGTTCATTTTAGCCATGAAAATAACTTCGACAGTGAAGACAGAACCGAAATAACATATTTAACATTTTTTTCATTTTTTTATACTTTTATAAACGATTCAAGGTATAAAATAAGGTCTATACTACAAATTACAAGAAGTTGTTTTCTTGGATTCCAACCTGCATCCTTCTTATCACAAATTAGTGACTTTTGCAAGTTATTCGAAAGCTCTCTCTCACAAGTAGAATATCGGCTGGTGCACAGTGCAGTTCGTAGAATTCTGGGGTATCTATACCGGACTATCTCTAACTTGGCGGTTGGGCCTCCGACAAATTGAGTTAGAGGTGGACTCACTGGGGGTATACCAGATCGTCTCATCCTCGACTGCCCGTTTTCAGACACGCCACCCTCTCGTCATGGGCATACTGGAGCTCTTCAATCGTAATTGAACTATTGTACATCGGCACGTATATCGAGAGAGCAACAGAAATGTGAACTGGCTCGCTACTCAGGCCAAACACTCTGATCTTAGCGTCACTTATTTCGATTATCCACCCAACGGGTGCCTTTCTATCCTCTCAGAAGATATGTCGGGATCTGTTTCTCTCAACTAATTTTGTAACCGGTTTACTCATTTTTCCTTTATTAAAAAAAATCCCATCTTAATCCCTCTAATGTCTAATCACTCTCTAAATCATAGTCCTTAATCTTTTTTGTTTTGTGTTTGTGTGTGGTTCAGAATCAATGTTGTTTTTGTTCCACTCAAAGAGTTCGTGACCAACCAGAAATG
>JANTPM010000001.1:862925-880778 GCA_025434745.1 Erythroxylum divaricatum
GTTCAGAGATAGTGAAATCTCAGAAGGATATCTGAGGACTGGACGTAGCCCACGGTTTGGGGTGAACCAGGATAAATTGCTGTGTTCTTTCTTTCTACTCTCATATTACTTATATTGTAATCTTCAAAATTAACAAAGGTTTTCAAGCTAATTACGAATTGATTTACGATAAGGTTTCGAAAGAACAAGTAAACTTTTAAAAAGGGGATTAACGAAAAGTTTATCACAATTCAACCCCCCCTTTCTTGTGTATCTTGATCATATTATTGTTCAATATATTAACGTGTGATTCACTCCAGAATATACATTTGTTCACTTGTCTTTGGCTTTATTAGGAATAGGGAGATGATGAGTGAGATTATATCCGCTAATTTAATACTTTAAATTTGGTAACTTTTTGTGTTTTTATGGATCTTTGTAATTATCATCATTATGTTAGATATGATATTTTTTAGAGAAAAATAGAGGATCAAGGAATGGAAAAATTAGAAAATACAAGTCATAACAACTTTGGTGGAGCCTTTTTCAAGTACTGATTGGCAAAAGTATAAGCACCTCTACACTTAGAAGAAGCGCTTTTGTTCTTAGTGCCAATAAAATTATAGAAATATTAGAACTTTGATGCTAGTATGAATGTTTTTGCTCTATAAACGAGAGTTCACTACATACTTTATTTTTAATAGTGCCTTTGAACTCCTAAAACAACATTTTTTATGCTAATGAAATTAAATATATAAAGAAACTTTGGACTTGAAGTGACCTAATTTTAAAAGGAGAATATGGATAGAAGATTTTAGGGCTTTTAGAAGGGGAGGTTTATTTTTTATATTATTTGGGAGATTTTTTTTAAAAGTTAATTGGCTTAGATTTAGAGAAGAAGAGAACACATACAAAAATTGGAAGAACATGGAGATGAAATTTGAGATTATGTTTATTTAATTCCTAGTACTTTTTCTTTTTTAAATCATGAATCATACCATGTTTATGCTATTTAATTTTATGATGTTATGGTTTTATTTTAATTATTGGGCTACAATGTAACTAGGTTATAAGTACTTAAATTTTCTTAGTATTAATTCATTCTATATTGAACATTTTATTCTAAAATTAATGGTTATGATTATATAGTTAACAACTGCATGATTTGATTCAACTTGAGACATAGAAGTAATAATTGAATTATACATCAATTGAAATATTATATGTTTGTCATAAAATAGAGATATTTATGAAATTGCACACAACACTATCAAGTTCTTATGCTTAATGAATTCTATGGGTTTATAGTTTTCACATAGATGTCGCTAACTTTTTTTTTTGGAATGTTAAGAATTTCTTAAATTTCCTTAACCACAAGAAAAGTATATCGTTTATGAATAGTTTCCCGCGAAAGAAAGTAGTATCTTTGATTGATGGCATAGTAAAATTTCCAAGGAAATGAAGATCCTTTTTCTAAAGTTGGAACTTTTGTATATGGGTCTTGACAATTTCTTTACTTTCCAACAGATGATTTATTCATACAGGCAAGGCTGAGATCAAATGCGCGTTTTTCTTGTTGAAATTTTCAAAAGAAGTTGGAAATTAAAGTTCAGGAATCAACAAATGCAAGCTAGTAACAAAATTAACTGAAAACCAAAATCCAAGATCCAACGTGCAGGTTGCGTCATCTCTTTTCTTCTCTGTTTTTTCTTACTTGGGTTGCTTTGATTTGTGTTTCTCATTTTGACTTGTATTGGAAGTTGTAAAAGTCAAATGCTTGGTGTGCTGTTTCATGGGAAACTGTGCGAGGTCTCATGGGTATTACTTCGTTGGTGTCGTAAAACGGTAACATTAAGTAACGATATTAACAAGACTTCCATATAAATTCGTAGTCTAGGCAGTGGTTCGTATGTCCTATTCGACCAAGTCTTTGTTTTCCTCGTAGAATTGTATTCATGGAGAATACTGTCGTTAATTGTTTCTTGGGTTTCATTTGAGAACTTTCACCTTAACTGACACTAGGTTTGGTTTCGTTGTTTTGGGTTCATCTTCTTTGCTAGTTCTGATCCTCTAGATCTCCTGTTTTCTGCCAAAAAACCTATGTGGGTTTCTTGTTTTAAGTTCTCAACTTTATCGTTCCCCTTGAACATGCTGTTCAGCTATTGCCATTTTTGAGCTTTAGTTTTAGGGGGCCTTTTAGATTCTCTATAAAGTTTGCATCTTTTATCTGGGTTTTTGTTTTATACTTCGAGGCTGGAAATTTTTATTTACCTGAAAATTTTCTATTGGTTGTGTAGGGGTTACTGATTCTGAGTTTTGGTCCTATCAAAGATTACCTCTTCAAGGAGCTGTTTTTAGCTCATTGGCAGGAAATTCTTGGTGTTATTTGGAGGATTCTGTTTCTAGGTGATTCTGCTAGTTTCTTCTTTCCCTCAAAGAAGCTGCATTCTACTGGTAACAGTTTCTCCAAGAAATTTTAGAAAAGATTCAAAATTGCCGGGTGAATCCGCTGTCTGACTCCAAAGATCGTCTCATAGTGTTTTCTTCTTTTTCTCAAAGAAGCAGCATTTATCGATGTCAATTTGATATCACAGACACCACAACTCACTCGTTACCTTACCTATTTGTATCTGATAGCCAATGGCCGGTGGTAGAAGGAGGAGACTACGTTTGAGTAAGATCTACTCACTTAGATGTGGTAAAAGGTCATTATTCAAGGATGACCATTTACAGATTGGGACGCTAGGATTTTCAAGGGTTGTGTTCTGTAATGAACCAGAATGTTTTGAGGCTGCAATTCGAAGATATGTTGATAACAGTATTAGTAGTACCAAATATACTCCTGCAACTTTCATTCCTAAATCATTGTTTGAGCAGTTCAGGAGAGTAGCCAATTTCTTTTTCTTGGTCGTTGGTATTTTGGCCTTCACTCCTCTTGCACCTTTCACGGCCGTCAGTGCTATTATTCCTCTGATTGTGGTTGTTGGAGCCAGCATGATCAAAGAGCTGATTGAAGATGTACGACGAAAGCAGCAGGTATTTTTATTTGTTTACTAGGTTTATCTCTTATCCTTTGCCCTCTCTTAGTGGTCATTCCTAAAACGCTGGAGAAGTTTGTCTAGTTCAGTTCATCTCTTAACTGCAAATATCTTTCAGTTTACAAGTAAGGGGAAACATAACCCGAGCTAGACTTTTTGAAGCATCATCATTGTAGGATCTAGGTCTTTCCCTTGGTTATATGTTTTTCAACCAAAATTTGATATTTCTGGGTAATTTATTAGTGAAAACTGTAGATTTGTCGGTAGGACTTCAAATTGATTTGAAGCTTGTGTGTTGCCTAAGCAAGTTTTTCTTGTGATAATAATCTTTATGCAGTTTCTCCTTTTTTGGAAATTCTGTTGCCAATTTATGATTTTGAACATAAAATTTCTTCTCAGGATATTGAAGTGAACAATAGGAAAGTTAAAGTGCATGAACGTGATGGAGTTTTCAATCAAACTCAATGGAAGAATCTGAGAGTGGGCGATATAGTCAAGGTGGAGAAGGATGAATTCTTTCCAGCTGACCTCCTCTTGCTTTCGTCCAGTTATGAGGATGGAACCTGCTACGTGGAGACCATGAACCTTGATGGAGAAACAAATCTGAAACTTAAACAGGCAGTGGATGTAACTTCTGTGTTGCTTGAAGATTCTAACTTCAAGGATTTCAAGGCAATGGTAAAATGCGAAGACCCAAATGCAAATTTATACTCCTTTGTGGGAAGTTTGGAGTTCGAGGAGAATGTCTACCCCCTCAATCCTCAACAGCTTTTACTTAGAGACTCAAAGCTAAGAAACACAGATCACATATATGGAGCAGTTGTCTTCACAGGACATGACACAAAAGTCATTCAAAATTCAACTTCTCCCCCCTCAAAGAGAAGCAGAATTGAGAGAAAGATGGACAAGGTTATCTATCTCTTATTCAGTATTGTGTTTTTGATGGCATTCATTGGTTCTATTTGCTTCGGCGTTGATACTAAAGATGATTTAGAAAATGGAAGGATGAAAAGGTGGTATTTGAGACCAGATAAGTCTAAAGTTTATTTTGATCCCAAGAGGGCAGCTGTTGCATCTGTTCTTCATTTCCTGACAGCCCTGATGTTGTATGGCTACTTCATCCCAATCTCCTTGTATATATCAATAGAAGTCGTTAAAATTCTTCAGAGTCTTTTCATCAATCAAGATATTCACATGTACTATGAAGAAGGTGATAAACCAGCTCAAGCCCGTACATCAAATTTGAATGAGGAACTTGGCCAAGTTGATACAATACTCTCTGATAAGACTGGAACATTAACTTGTAATTCCATGGAGTTTATTAAGTGTTCAGTGGCTGGGGTTGCATATGGTCATGGTGTTACTGAGGTTGAGCGAGCTATGGAAAGAAAAGGTCATCCATCAGTGGATGCAAAGGAAAATGGCTTCCATTACAAGGATACAACCCATACAAAACCACTGGTTAAAGGCTTCAATTTTGAAGACGAAAGGATAATGGACGGAAACTGGGTCCATGAGAGCAATGCTTCTGCAATACTAAAGTTTTTCCGTTTGTTAGCAATCTGTCATACAGCCATTCCTGACGAGGATGAAGATAGAGGTACAATCTCATATGAAGCTGAATCTCCAGATGAAGCGGCATTTGTGATTGCAGCAAGAGAATTTGGTTTCGAATTTTGCAAAAGGACTCAAACAAGCATATCTGTGCGTGAATTTGATAAGGAGTCTGGGACAAGGCTTGAAAGGTCAGTATATCTTATTTTTTTCATGCTTTTGAATAAGGGAAACATGCAATCAAAATTTAAGAAAACCTTGTAAATTTTTTTTCTTTTTTCTTTTTTCTTTTTCTTCAGCAATCATGTTGGATCATGTGAGATTTTAGTTTCAATACCTCTACATTATTTTGCATTATGATTGTTCAGCAAGCCAGTCTTCTTATCCTATTTCTGATCCTTTTTGTTTCCTTGCGCTGAAGGTTTTAATGTTGAGTCTAACAAGCTGCTCAAGTAGATAAATGTTTAGGATTATATTTCTTGCTGATAGCTTTCGCTTGGGAAGTGTCTGGGGAATTAGTGGTCTTGTTTCCTTTACTACAATAATTTGTTAATTTTCAAAACAGAACTTTGTATTTCTGATTATGTGCATTTCCAGTTAAGATGAGAAATGGTTTTGTGTAGCCATACATCCATGTGTGGTTGTTTCAATTCTTAAAATCTTTTCTTAGGAAATACTTCCTCTTTCTTGCAGGTTGTACCAGATCTTAAGTGTTTTAGAATTCAACAGTGCAAGAAAGAGGATGTCTGTCATCGTCAGAAATGGGGAGGGACGGCTGCTATTACTTTCCAAAGGAGCCGATAGGTTTGTGACAATCTACTTCATCATAGTTGTTTTTCGTTTAAACTCCAATAGAATTTCATTTTAAACTATTATCCAATGCAGTGTCATGTTTGAAAGGCTTGGCAAGAATGGCAGAGAGTTTGAGTTGGAGACAAAAGACCATGTAAATGAGTATGCTGATGCAGGCCTAAGGACCCTGATAGTTGCTTATCGTGAACTTGGTGAAGAAGAATATAAGGTTTTCAATCAGAAATTGGCTGAGGCCAAAACTTCAGTTAGTGCAGATCGGGAAACTTTGATAGAAGAAGTAGCTGACACAATTGAGAGGGATCTAATTCTTCTCGGTGCTACTGCTGTTGAAGACAAACTCCAAAATGGGGTCAGTTGAAAAAGCCAAAACAGCGTTAACATTATCATCACTTTCTTAAAGATTTATATATAATTTGCTTTGTTGCTTGTATCAGGTTCCCGCCTGTATAGACAAGCTTGCCCAAGCAGGAATTAAGATCTGGGTTTTGACTGGAGACAAAATGGAGACTGCTATCAACATTGGGTATGCTACTTTCTCAGGAGTTTTAGTCTAGATTCTAAGACGAGGCCTATAATTCATATAAAAAACGATTCTCTCTAACTTGGTATGAATCTGCAGATTTGCTTGTAGTTTACTTCGACAAGGAATGAAGCAAATTGTAATCACCTTGGATACGCCTGAGATCCAAGCATTGGAGAAAACGGGGGAAAAGGAACCACTTATCAAGGTAATTATTAGTTTCATTCATCAACAATATCAACCCAAAGAGTTCACACAATTTATTTGCTAAGAGGATTTAAGGGTGCGTATAAGAATGTGATACAAAATACTTAAGTCTGCACTGTTACTTCTATTACAGGCATCAAAGGCAAGTGTCCTCAAGCAAATAACTGAAGGGAATTCTCAGATTTCTGGATCAAGGGGAAGTTCTGAGGCGTGTGCTTTGATCATAGATGGGAAATCACTCGCTTATGCTTTGGAGGGTGATATGAAGAACAAATTTCTTCAGCTTGCTCTTAGTTGTGCATCTGTCATTTGCTGTCGTTCCTCACCAAAACAGAAGGCATTGGTGGGTTATTGCTATTTGCATTCTTCCTTGCTTTTGGTGGTCCATCCCTTTTCGTATCAGCACTTTGGACCTGTGCCTGAGTCATTAGTTCCTTAACTCTAAACTTTGGCTTGGGGTATAATTATATTAAACTATGTAGTTCAACATACAGGTCACGAAACTAGTCAAAATTGGGACTGGAAAAACAACCTTGGCAATCGGTGATGGTGCCAATGATGTGGGCATGCTTCAGGAAGCAGATATTGGGGTTGGAATCAGTGGGGTTGAAGGAATGCAGGTACGATATAGTATATATGTATTGCGTTTACTATGGTATCACTATGTTTGCTTGGATTCTTTTAAACCCTAATCGGTGCTTATGTCAAATCAGGCTGTCATGTCAAGTGACATAGCAATTGCACAGTTCCGATATTTGGAGAGGTTGCTACTCGTACATGGACACTGGTGTTATAGAAGGGTCTCATCTATGGTAATTCTGACTTTTGGCTTAATATTCTCACCATCAGTTTCCAATCGAACTTCGTCATGGTTGATCTTGTAACTGATCATCAATCGAGAATTCTATATGTTGTCAATTCACAAGTTCATTCTTCTGTTGGCAGATATGCTACTTCTTCTTCAAGAATATCACGTTTGGTTTCTCGTTGTTCTTATATGAAGCATACACATCATTCTCTGGGCAACCTGCTTACAATGACTGGTTCTTGTCACTTTACAATGTCTTCTTCACTTCACTTCCGGTGATTGCTTTGGGTGTCTTCGACCAGGATGTATCCCCCGGTTGTTCTGTGAAGGTAAGTGGCCTAAGTATTATTTATGGTTCTTGACTGGTGCCTGTTTGTACCATTTTTGACATTAGTTTTCCATATTGGATGAACCGTAAAGATGTGTCATTTTGAAAATACATTCGTGTAAAACTATGCAGATTGATGAAAATGATTGTTGTTTGAAAACTTGGGGTCTTGATTGATTGTATTTTGAATCTTTTGGCCAATCTCATACTGTTTGATCTCAAAATTCTCTTCAGTTTCCTCTACTATACCAAGAAGGGGTCCAAAATGCACTCTTCAGCTGGCGCCGAATTATTGGCTGGATGTTCAATGGTTTCTGCAGTGCAATAATAATTTTCTTCTTATGCTCAAGAGCAATGCAGCACCAAGCCTTCAACAGTGATGGAAAAACTGTGGGGCGGGATATTTTGGGTGCGACGATGTACTCGTGCGTGGTGTGGGCAGTGAACCTGCAGATGATACTATCTATCAGTTACTTCACGGTTATACAACACATCCTGATATGGGGTTCAATTGCTTTGTGGTACATTTTTCTCCTGGTATACGGAAGCATATCTCCCATTCATTCTACAAATGCTTACAAAATCTTTGTTGAAGCACTTGCTCCAACCCCTTTGTACTGGCTTGTCAAGTTGCTGGTTATCTTGTCATCCCTGGTTCCATTCTTCACTTTCTCAGCGGGCCAAATGTGGTTCTTTCCCATGTACCATCAAATTATACAGTGGATCAATCATGAAGGTCAGTCGAATGATCCGGAGTACTGTGAAATGGTGCGTCAAAGGTCATTGCGGCCGACAATGGTTGGTTCCACTGCACGTGCGGCAGCAGGAAGTGATCGGTTAAGGGATAGAAGCCGAAACCACTGGTGAGCTTGGTATGCCTTTCATGGAAGATGATCACAGATTGTTGTCTCTGGTTATAATAGAAAAGATAGGAACTTTTAACTTTTTCCTTTCTTATATATTACTACACACTCAGAATACAAGGTTTATACAGTTTTAGGATTTTTCGGTGACTTTGTACAGAATCATCCGTAACTGTGAAGTATGACAGGATTAAAATGTCCACATCAAGTAAAATTTTGATTTTTGGCTGACAAAAATGTAGTTTGTTTTCCCGTGTATGATTACTGGAATATATTTAGAACAAATTCAGAAAAATCTTTATCCATTCAGATGTTGCAGTGCTGTGTATATGAATGTGGCATCTGCGGATGATAATGGGGATTGAGTTACGAAGCCCCTTGTATGTACGTTGTTAAATCTACTTACTAAAAAGATGATGTTTTGGTTGGTTATGTACGTTGTTAAATCTAGACTAAAATAATGTTTTGGTTAGTTATGTGAAAAAAAAGCTTTCGATTTGATGGTGGTGGTGTATCAGGTTCTTCAATCAAGTTTTGAGGAGATCTGAATTGGATAAGCCGTGTCTTCTTCTTCTGTAAATCTAATCCCACTTGATATAACCATCAGATGTGTATTTACTGATAATTTAATGGCTAAGTGTTCTTGTTGGTAATGCTTGTTCCAGTATTTACCAATTACCAGAAGTATTATGATTCATATTTGTTTTCTTTACCAAGAACATTAGACTGCCAAGAAAACTTATGGAAGATTATCAACCAAACAGAAAATTCTTCACGTCAACATTAACATAGGTAAGATCATCTGCTTCCTGATGTTCTAAACAAGATTCATATCAGGAAGCAGAAGTCCAAATTGAATCCATCAGAGAATGCCAAAAAAATAAAAAAGTTCTATGCAAGTCTTCTTCTCCACAGGATCAGGAGCGCACAGATTTTTATTGCTTAAAAGTTCAGATTCAATGGGTATCTCCACACAAGGGTTATGATTCATCATCATCGGTCTGCAATTTAATGTAAATATACGCACACCTGCTTGAAAATGAAAAGATGAGGAATTGGAAACCTAAAGAAAAAGTTTCAGAAGCCTACTGAAAGAGAAAAGTTGAAAATCATAAGAATTAGCGGAGCTAGATACTTGCATCAGTATGGAAGAGTAAGAGGCAAAGCTCAAACTTAAAACTTGATTCCTAAAAATCAGAAACTACGATCCATTGTCGGAGTTCAACAGACTTGTCAGTTTCTTCATCATCTTCAAGCCTGATAACCAAGTACGAGTCAATTTTATCAGAACATATGATATGCACCAGAAAACTCAACTGATTGAACAGAAATAAAGAGAAATTGCCATGTCCGAGTACTCGAGCGATAAAAGATGGATCATCCAAAAGGAAATCTAAAAAACAACTTAGTGATATACTTACATTTCAGATTCAGATGTTGGACTTGGCCTTAACCAGATTGGTGGTGGCCAAAATATACCAGCCAAACTAGGAAAACAAACTAATGGCCTACCAACGCCATCCCAGAAGTTGCAAACTCCTATCTTGTTGAACACTCTAATTTCACGCCATTCAAGTCCTGTCATTGAATAATCCATATCAAGAACATCAAAATGATCTTCATAATAAATGTGATTGCCTCTACATCCTGCGGATTCCTTAGCAGTAACGGAAAATCGACAGTTATCACCAAGAAACAGTGATCTATCCTCCAAACTCTGCACCTCTTCCCATATTTTCTCCTTCAAATTCAGTTTGAAGACGAAGAACACAAGTCTCTGATGAGTAGTTCCGTCTGTTCTAACGTAAGTTAAACTTTCTTTATCATAGCGACGAAAGTATCGAAAAGACTCGTCGTCGTTTTCAGGAGGATCCAAGTTGGCATGAACCATGAAAAGATCACTAAAGGACTCGATCAAGTACCTGCGACCAACACTGTCTGAAACTGGAGATGAGATCGTGTAAACAAGATCCAATGATGAACTGAACACTGCAACAAGCCCCGACCTTTCAAGTCCATACCATTTCCCTTCAAAGAAAGCAACATCCTCGTACTTGAAACCTCGTCCCTCATTGATCAAAGTCCAGTTCTTGTCACGATCTTTCATGTAGAACATAGTCCCACCATTGTATATTCCCACCATGACATCTGAAGTGGACGACAAAACTACCCTGTTGAAATTAAGAGCACAAAGTTCTTGTCTTTGTCGATAACGCCAATAATCTGCGCCGTAGTTTACCAATCGCGGAGCGGGAAACTTCGAACGGTTGTTGAATCGAATGCTATAAGCTCTGGTAATCTCTGTGACACGATAATCCAACAAGTTCAGATCTTTGGGCAGCGTTTTTGGAGAAAATCCAATGTGCCTAACCTGCTCAAATGGATTCAACAGACACAATTTTCCATCTTTTTTGGCCTTGACCATGATCAAAAGGGCTTGATAAGGAGCCTCAGGGGGCGGTTATAACGGCTCGAGAAGGTAAAAGGAACTGTGTTCGAGGGAAAAGAAGCCTCGCCGGTTCCGGTAAATTGGGTCGTCGGAGGAAATGGGGAAGGGGAGTTTTGGAGGGAAAGCTGGAGTCTTGCAGAGTTTGACGGAGGACCGCCATGATTTGCAGACACCCCTAAAGCGAAGAAAGTCAACGGAGTTGAGACAGTTGGCTATTGAAGCCAAGAGATCCTTCGGAAGTTCTGCCCATGAGAATGTACTCATTTTTTAAGTTTCAATTTCTGAATTCTGATTCTTCTCTTCATGGACTTGGAAAGCACTCATATTTATATGCCATTAACATGTGGAAGGAGTTGACATTTTTCATAGACTTGGCCATCACTCATCTTTGTATACAACTGTTTAATGACTTGGAGCACAATGACTTGGATCACACTCTTATCTTTGTTATGTTAATATTACTATATTAGTATATAATAAGATTTTCCATTGTTTATGACTTGGAGAACGCTCTTGATGCTGGAATAATAATACCTAACCTTATTTTTATTCAATACAGAGGTTTGGTTAAGATTGAGCTCGAATTTGACTGTATCAAGTTCGATCAGGTCTTGAGTAAAGTCCAATCTCATATCAAAACTATCAAGCCAAACTTGAGTTTAAATGATTTTAACTCGGTCTATTGCAGCGTCAAATCCTCTGGTCCATTTTTTGTGGACCAATTCTATGTCACTGCATCTGACTCATTCATTTATGTAGGATCCACATAAATGGATGGGCCAGATGCAATGGCACAGAGTAGCTAGGTCCACAAAAAGTGGACAATAGGATTTGGTTCCGTCTATTGCCACCTTTTTTAAGTGTACTCTTTATCATTATCAGAACTCAAAATTTGGATATGGAAGTTATCAATCCAATAATTGAATCCCCAAAACATATATGTAACCTCTAACTTTAACCTAATGGAATCGATTTAACACATTGCAGTGAAATGATCAAATATCCAGCTAAATATGTGTCAATCAGTTGCTCTTTATTAAATTTGAATTATAATATTCTAAAATATTAAAATTAAATTTTATTTTGATAAAAATATTAGGATGTAAATTTATAGATAACTGTTGTTCTAAAGGTATATAATTTATTAGTATATAAGAGATAAATTATATCCAAGTCTTAAAATATGTCAAATACTACTATATACTAATAATATCATATGATAAAATGTTCAATGATTCTCGAATCTCAAAGTATGATAAAAATTTATCAAAGTAATATTACAATTTAAAATTAAACTGATTCAGTTATTTTAATTATTAAATTTTTTATTTGATTAAATTATTATTAAAATTATTATTACTATTATTATTAAAATTTAATTAATTAGCTAGTTTTTGTAAATTAATCGATTTTATAAGTTTAAATTAACGAATTAATTTTTATATAATAATTAATTTTAAAAATTTTCAATAAATAAGATAATCTCTTTAAATTTTATTTTAAAATTTTATTTTTAATCAATTTTATGACAATATTAACCATCACTACCAACAACAACACTCAGTAAAATTTTCATTGACACGCCAGATTTAGAAAGTTTAGTGATACCCAACCTTATCCCAAGACTAAGACTGTTTCTAAATTACTGACGTAAGGAAAAAATAAACAAAATAAAAAATAAAATCATAACAGAATTAAACTTTTTAAAATTTAAAATTCTTATAATGTCGGTTTAATTTTGGATTTTATCTTTTAAATTTTACGGTACATTAGCTGTAAACAAAGTTGTATGTTCTGCAAGTACTATGAACAATGTCAAATCCTTACATATGTTAATGGCAGCATATAAAGATGAGTGATTTCCAAGTCCATGAAGAGAAGAATTAGAAGTTGAAGCTCAAAAGGATGAGTACATTCTCATGTACAGGGTTTCCAAAGGACCTCTTGGCTTCAATAGCCAACTATCTCAATTTTGTTGACTCTCTTCGCTTTTGTAAATCTTGGCGGTCCTCCGTCAACCGCTACAAGACTCTAGCTTTCCCTCAAAAACTCCCCTTCCCCATTTCCTCCGACGACCCAGTTTTCCCAAATTGGGCAGGCTTCTTTTCCCTCGAACAAAGCTTCTTTTACCTTCTCGAGCCACTAGAACCCCAACCTGAAGCTCCTTATCAAGCCCTTTTGATCAGGTTCAGAAGCAAAAAAGATGGAAAAGTGTGTCTGTTGAATCCATTTGAGCAGGTTATGCACATTGGGTATTCTCCAAAAATAGTATCCAAAGATCTAAACTTGTTGGATTATCGTGTCACAGAGACTGCTACAGCTTATATCATTCGATTCAACAATCGTTCAAGATTTCCTTCTCCATGAATGGTAAACTACGAAAAGTTAGAAGATGCTTGTACTACAAGATTAGGGGGAGTAAAGTTATTTTTTCATTGTTATATGTGAATGATATATTGCTCACATCAAATGACTTGACCATGTTATATGAGGTTAATCAATTTTTGGCCAAGTATTTTGACATGAAAGACTTTGAAGAAGCATCTTTTTTCCTAGGTATTTAGATTCACCGATACAAATCTCAACACTCTTTAGGCCTTTCATATATAGACTGCATACATTGAGCGTGTGTTACAAATGTTTAATATATAAACTTGTTGTGACATCTCTCTCACGATGAGAGATATATGTTGACATACAGAAGAGTCAACACTTTAAACCTCGTAGGGGTATACAAATTTAGATTTTGTGTCCAGATGACAGAAAGTCCATTTTAGATTATATCTTCATGTTAGCAAATGGCGTGGAAGAGTGTCAAACAGACACTGATGACTTTCTCTACTAAGCATGCAGAGTTTATAGCATGCTGTGGGGCTGCTACACAGGCAATTTAGCTCAGGAACTTGATTTATGAGTTGTCTGTGGATGATTCAATGGCTAGACCCATCTAGCTGTATTGTGATAATCTTGCTGCTGTGTTATTTAGGAACAACAATAAGAATATCATAGAATCTAAACATTTAGAGGTCAAATACTTGACCATGCAAGAGTTGATACAGAAAGGTGATATTGAGGTGGAGCATTTGAGGACTGAGAATATGCTTATTGATCCTTTAACTAAAGAACTTCACCCATTTGTGTTTGAAAGACATGTACATAGTATGAGTGTATTGGAGTCCTTAAATACTATTAGTTAAGGATCGTTATGTTTGCTCCTTGTATGTTTACTCATTTTAATGTATTATGATGGTTATCAACAAAGATGATTATTGTTTATCGTCAGTCATACTCGTTACTGTCATAACATGTGTGAAAGTCTTAAGGTCTTTGTCGATCTTAAGCATTGTTAAGGTCATTAAGCGTATGTATGGATTGACCTGAAGCCTATGGCATTAGGACATATACAGTTTAATATGTATATCCATGGATTTTAACATGACATAGGGGGATATAAGTATTTAATCCTATAAAGATGTTCTCTAATGCAATATAGCATTCAATAAGAGAATATAAAAGTTTTCTCTAATTCTGTTTAGCATTTGGTGAGAGAAAACAAGATTTCTCTTATATAATTTAGCATAAAGTTTAGAGAAATTGAGACCTACAAATAGAAAGATGATACATATCAGATCAAACAGGTATCATCCTTGTTTGCCATCCATTTTTCTATTCATGTTAGTGAGGTATTAGATATGCATGATTATATTGGACTTGTGTCACATATGACACATGTGTTTGATATTTTTTGATATCGAAAGCCTTGTGGGACGAAATGATAGACTTTCATTATCTTTGGATCAAATGTTTTGTTTTAAATTTGGTACCATTCTAGTAGTGTGGCTTAACCGTATTTTCAAACTATTTTTAAATTTGTGTCAATACTGCAATTAATTATTATCCAAGAGGAAGAATGTAAGAAATTTTTTCATTTGGTGGACAAAAATTATTTGCATTTTATCAGTTTTTAATAACTTATCGGTTAAGTTATATAAATTTGATCCAGATAAAGATAATAAAGTGACCCAATAAAGGATCTAGATTAGTGAGCTGAAGTTTACGAAAAAAATGGACCATAATAAGTGTAGACCTAATCCTTATTGGGCATATGATGAGAAAGTCTGATATAGTAGTTATATCTATATATAAGGTTAAGGTCTCCTGTAATTGCTTAATTCATTCGTGAATGTAAAATTACTCTGACCTATTCAGAGATTCACGATTGAGAAAATTGCAAAAATAAGTTAACGATGTTCTGGTTATCGACTTTTGTGAAGGTTATCAGGAAAACGGATTTATTTCGGCATCGAAAAGCTCGTTGAAAGTCATCGAATTAAAATTAGGTATTTTTTAATTTTTTCATTGTTCATTATCTTTCACGTTCAAACCTGGATGGGTAAATGACTCTCGTGTTACACACTACATACTGAATAATAACCTTAAGGCCAAGAAAATCAGTAGCAGATTTAGCCATGACGTTTGCAAACTCATTGAAACTCATGACACCATCACCATTTGCATTTGTTTCCTTTATTATCTCTGTCAACTCGGTGTACAACAAAGGGTGATCCATTTTAGCCATTGATCTCGCGAACTCAACAGTAGTGATGTAGCCGCTACCATCACAATCAAACAATCGAAAAACATCCAACAACTATTCTTGGTTAATTACGGTGTCCTTGTTCATGTCAAGGAGGATAAGGGTGACAAACTCATCAAACTCAACATAGCCATTACCGTTGGTTCCCATGTTATAGAAGCGATCGTGGATTTGTTCACATATGGGTTTGAGGCCAAGTGACCCGAGGAGAGCAACAAGCTCTAAGTGGGTAAGGCTGTCATCTGAGTCCATGTCAAAGCGCATGAAGATGGCTTCAAGCTACTTTAGTTGTTCCTTTTGTAAGGTCCCTGACATGGCTACAATCAATTAAATGGATTGAAAATAGCTTCCTATCGTAGGAAAGTTTCGATCTTGAAAGAAAATGATGTGAGAACCTTTCAGATTCTTGCTATAATAATGGTTCAAACATTATGCATTAAGTGGGTATTCAATTCCTGGTTTTATGGTAACTTTTATTGTGCTTGATGAAAGCACATTCATATAGGTTTTTCTCTAATTTTGGATCCCAAAAACTTCTGTTCTCTTCTGCTAACATACACCATCGTATTTGAGAGTTGAGAGCTTAGAAGAATTCAAAAAACACAACTCTTTTAAAACAAACATCAATGGTAGGAGGTAATTTTGTTTTCTTTCGCATTTATTTTATTTGCTTATTCTAATGTATATTATTGTTGAATATATATTAGAATGTGCTTATATTTGATATCAGAGCAAGGTTAGCCTCTGTCTTATTGACATTTTTGAAGAATTTCACAATTCTGGAAAAAAAATTCAGATTCAAAAACTTTCGATTTAGAGTTGTTTTGGATGTTTTTCTTTAGATTAAAGGTAGAAATTTTCAATTGAGAGCTTTCAAAGTGTTTCTACTTTTAAAAAATGCATTTTTTGTGGTGTTTTTTTGGTCTGATTTTATGGAGCATCCAATGTGTTATGACTTAGGTTGGTTTGACCTAGCTGAAGGTTGAAGAAGACTCACACGGATTAATCTACGTCATTTTGTATGTGTTTTGAAATCCAAATCAGATACTGGACTGCATTGTTTTATCTATTGGTGTTGATTGCGTCTTTTTATGTGGTTTTCTTTGCGTTTTGTTAACAATCATATATGTTTTTAAATTACTGTCAATTATGTAACAGATTATTCCATGGCTATTATATCTATATTTTGCCTTCTGAATAACATCATGGATAAAAAGTTTTTAGTGATTAATTATTAGGACTTAGCCACAACAACCCTAATTATATATAAATTATATATTTATGTAATTAATCACATAAAGTTTAGAGACTTTTAATTGTAATTAATTATTTTAGTATAATAAATTTTATCCCACATGAATTTTTATTATATTTGAAAAATTAATTATGATGAAATATCAAATTATTTTTCTAATTTACCCACAGGTATTAGAAATTTGAGTATAATTTGATATTTTATCATATAGTTTAACATAAATATGTTTGAATTAAAAATTTAACCCACAAACAATTTTTATGTCATTTAAGATATGTTTTACATTGGTAATATAGATACATAGTTTGTTAGCATCAATTTATTGGTAAGTAACATGTATGTTTAATTTATGCAACTGGTTAAACTGTTAGTTTCTCTGATACAAGTTGTGAAATTTCTAAATTATGGGGTGAAAAATATAAGATTTGAAAGGAGATAATTTTTCTTCATCTGGGGTGGATGAACATTGATTATGCTACTCGGAAGGACGAACCGCCTAAGGTAACTAAGGCCAATACTACAACTGAAATTGTGTTTTATGAATATTGGGAGCGATCTAATTGTCTAAGTGTGATGTTCATTAAAACAAAAATTTCTACTGCCATTCGTGATTCCGTAGAACAACATAACAATGTTCGTGCTCTATTAAAGGTTGTTGATGAGAAGTTCAAAACTTCAGACAAAGCATTTGCAAGCACCCTAATTATGAAGTTTTTATGTACAAGACTCACCAGTATCCGAGGTGTGCGTGAGCATATCATAAAGATGAGGGACATTGCAGCTCAGTTAAAGCAACTAGAGGTTGAGATGTCTGATTCTTTTCTCATGCACTACATTTTGAACACTCTTCTACCACCATATAGACCCTTTAAAATATCTTATAATACACATAAGGATGAGTGGTCAATAAATGAATTAATGACCATGTGTGCCAAGAGGAATGGAGATTATTGATGGAACAGGGAGAGAATTCACAGAGTGCAAATATGGTTGTTCAAGGTAAGAAGAAAAATCAAGCCAACTCAAAAGGAAAAGGTCAAATACCTATCAAAGTCGACATTAAGAAGGAATCTAAGTGCTTCTTTTGCAAGAAGAAAGGACACATGAAGAAGAATTGTGTCAAACGTAAGGAATGGTTTGAAAAGAAAGGTAATCTAATCTCGCTTGTTTATTTTGAATCTAATATGACTGAAGTTTGTCATGACACATGATGGAATTATGTTTCTTCCTCTCAAGCATCTGATGAGAATGTTCAATATAACTATATGTTTTGCGGTAGAATATTTAAAGGGGGAGGAATTTTTAGAATGAAAGAACATCTTGCTGATGTTAAGGGTAATATTGCTCCTTGCAAAAAAGTGTCATTTGATGTGCGTGATATGATTGGAAAATATTTGCAGCAACAAGTAAAAAAGAAAAAGGAAAATAAAGAGGCTCATGAT
>JANTPM010000001.1:880878-897562 GCA_025434745.1 Erythroxylum divaricatum
AATACATATATATAGTTTGTTAGCCTCAATTTATTGATAAGTAGCATGTATGTTTAATTTATGCAGCTATTCAAACTGTTAGTTTATCTTATCAAGTGAAATTCCCTAACTAATGGGTGAAAACCATAAGATTTGGAAGGAAATAATTCTTCATCTGGAGTGGATAGACATTTATTATGTTATCCAGAAGGACAAACCACCTAAGGTAACAGAGGCCAACATTACAACTGAAATCGGTCTTTATGAACGTTGGGAGCGATCTAATCACCTAAGTGTGATGTTCATTAAAACAAAAATTTCTGCTGGCATTTGTGGTTCTGTAGAACAGCATGACAATGTTCATGCTCTAGTAAAGACTATTGATAAGCAGTTTGAAACTTCAAACAAAGCACTTGCAAGCATGCTAATTATGAATTTTTCATCTATAAGACTCACCAGTGTTGAGGTGTGGGTGAGCATATCATAAAGATGAGAGATATTGCAGCTCGGTTAAAGAAACTAGAGGATAAGATGTCTGATTCTTTCCTTGTGGATTACATTTTGAACACCCTTCCACCCCCACACGGACCCTTTAAAATCTCTTATAATATACATAAGAATAAGTGGTCAATAAATGAATTAATGACTATGTGTCCAAGAGGAAGGGAGATTATCGATAAAACGGGCAGAGAGTTCGTAGAGTGCACATATGGATGTTCAAGGCAAGAAGAAAAATCAAGCCAAATCAAATGGGAAAAGGTCAAAAACTTATCCAAGTTAACATTAAGAAGGAATCCAAGTGCTTCTTTTGCAAGAAGAAATGACATATGAAGAAGGATTGTGTCAAATGTAAGGAATGATTTGTAAAGAAAGGTAATACAATCTTACTAGTTTGTTTTGAATCTAATATGACTGGAGTTTGTCATGACACATAGTGGATTGATTCTGGTTGTACAATCCATATTGCAAATGTGTTGCAGGATTTGTAAAACCCAAGGAAGCCACTAGGAACTGAGTAGTATATCTTATCTGGAAACAAGATACATTCATGTGTGGAGGCTATTGAGGATTGCAATTTAATTTTATGTACTGATTTTATTTTAAAACTAGAAAAGACATTTTATATTCCCGATTTCTCTAGGAAATTGATTTCAATTTCAAGACTTGTACCGTTTGGATATTCCTTTCATTTTCTAGACAAATCTTTAAATTTACATTATAAATCTGAATTTATTGGCAACGGTACATTATTTGATGGTCTTTTCCGTTTTAATTTACAAGATAATACTTGTTACAATGCAACATATGTTCATGCTAGAACAAAATGTTGTGTCATAAATGAAGATTCGTCTATGTTGTGGCATCATAGATTAGGACATATCTCCATAGAAAGGATTAAAAGATTGGTGACTGACAAAGTACTTAGTACTTTGGATTTTGCTGATTTTGATATTTGTGTGGACTGCATAAAGGGAAAGTAGACTAACAAATCAAAGAAAGGTGTCAAGAGAAGTTCAAACATATTAGAATCATAGATACGAATAGTTATAGTCCAGATATAGACTCGTATGGTTAGAGATACTTCATCTCATTTATAGATGATTGTTCATGATATATGTATCACTAGTTGTGTCATAATAAGAATGAAGCACAAGATGCTTTTAAAATGTTCAAAGCAGAAGTAGATAAACAATGCGGTAAGCAAATTAAGATTGTGAGATCTGATAGAGGTTGGGAATATTATGGTAGAAATACTAAATGTGGACAAGTACCTGGTCCATTTGCCACGTATCTTCAAGAAAATGGGATAGTAGCCCAATACACTATGCCTGGATCTTCGGACTATAATGGTGTGGCATAAAGAAGAAACCGAACATTATTGGACATGGTACGGAGCATATTGAGTAGCTCCAAACTTTCCAAGTTCTTGTGGACTAAAACTCTTAAGACGAATGTGTATATATATTAAATCGAGTACCAACTAAGGTTGTTCCAAAGATTCCATTTGAGTTATTTAAAGGTTGGAAATCAAGTTTGCAACATATACGCGTTTGGGGATGTCCGTCTAAAGTAAGAATTTATAATCCACAAGAGAAGATATTGGACCCAAAGACTATAAGTGGGTATTTCATTGAATATACCAAACAATCTAAGGGATATAGGTTCTATTATCCATCACATTGCACTAGAATTGTGGAATCAAGAAATGCAAAATTTCTTGAGAATGACTTGATTATTGGGAGGGATTAGTTTCAAGATACAATCTCTGATAATGATCATATAGATACTCAACATTCCACCTCAAACAACAAGGTGATTGTCATTCATAATAATCTTCAAGTTCAAATAGATGTTGTACACCTAACTGTTGAAATTTAACAGCTTATTGTAAACATAAATGACAATCAAGAAATTCCATAAGTTGTTGATAATCTAGTAGATCTAGTTATTCAGGAATTACCTGACAACATTCAACAACCTATTGAACAATAGACTCTACAGGAGAATGTTAGTGCAACATTAAGAAGATCTACTAAAACAAGAAAATCAGTTATTACTAGTGATTATGTTGTATATCTACTAGAATCTGACTACAATATGGGAGCCAAAATGGTCTTAAAACCTTTTCACAAGCCATAAGTTGTAATGAATCAAATTTATGGTATAATGCTATGAAGGAAGAAATGAATTATATAAAGAATAACGACGATTGGGATCTTGTTGAGTTGCTTAAAGGAGCAAAGCCCATAAGTTGGAAATGGGTATTTAAGACAAAGAAAAACTCATTAAGCAACATTGAGATATGCAAGGCAAGACTCGTTGCCAAAGGATTCACTCAAAAGGAAGGAGTCGATTACACAAATATATTTTCTCCTATGTCTAAAAATGATTCACTTCGTATAATTTTAGCATTGGTTGCTCTCTTTGATTTAGAATTGTATCAAATGGATGTGAAAATTACTTTCTTAAATAGTGACCTAGAGGAAGAGATTTACATGAAACAACTAGTAGGATTTTCCTCTACTAATGGTGAGCATTTGATTTACAAGCTTAAAAGATCCATACATGGATTGAAACAAGCATCCCGCCAACGATATTTGAAATTCGATGATATTATCTCATCATTTGGTTTTAAAAAAACATTATGGATCAATGTATATACCAGAAGGTTAGTGAGAGTAAAATTTGTTTTCTTATATTATATGTGGATGACATATTACTTGCAACTAATGATAGAGGTTTGTTACATGAAGTGAAACAATTTCTCTCTAAATGAAGGATATGGGTGATGCGTCTTATGTCAATGGAATTAAGATACATCGAGATAGATTTCGTGGTATTTTTGGTTTGTCTCAAGCAACCTATATTAATAAGGCTTTAGAGGGACTTCGGATGAAAGATTGTTCACGTAATGTAGCACCCATTGTAAAAGGGGATAGGTTCAATTTAGACCAATGCCCTAAAAATGATTTTGAAAGGGAATAAATGAAAAATATTCCATACGCTTCTGTAATCGGAAGCTTGATGTATGCTCAGGTTTGTACAAGACCTGACATTGCATTTATTGATGGAATATTAGGCAGATATTAGAGTAACCTAAGATTAGATCACTAAAGAGCTACAAAGAAAGTATTGAGATATCCTCAAGGGACCAAAGATTACATGCTTACTTACAGACGCATCGACAATCTGGAGGCAATAGGGTACTTAGATTCAGATTTTTTTAGATGTGTTGATTCATGGAAATCAATATCAGGTTATATCTTTATGTTTGCCAATGGAGCCATATCTTGGAGGAGTGTCAAGCAGTCTTTTATTGCTATTTCCACCATAGAGGCTAAGTTTGTTTATTGTTTTAAGGCTACATCTCATGGTGTATGGCTAAAGAGTTTCATATATAGGCTTAGACTTATAGATTCCATTTCTAGGCTATTAAGGATATATTATGATAATTCAACTGTTGTTTTTCTAGCTAAAAACAATAAGAGTGGTAGTTGAAGTAAACACATCGACATCAAGTTTTTATCTATAAAGGAACGTGTTAATGATAAGAAAGTGGTCATTGAATACGTTAGCACCGAATTGATGATAGTTAATCCTTTAATAAAAGGCATGTCACTAGTAAAGTTCAAGGATCATATTGTTAGAATGTGATTGAGTTCCATTATATAATTTTCATTGTATGGACAATGTTAATTTCGTAAAACTCTTATAATATTTTCTCATATTATGGTGCTCATTATTGAGTTTTGAGAAAATTGATTATTTTAGACTTGGAATAAACATAGGGTTTATTCATTAAGTAATGTTAACACATTTAGTTGATACAATTATAGTATACCGTAATATATGGAAGATAATACTCAACTACTAGAGGACCTATCGTCATGATTCATATATTATACTTAGATCGGATTAGGATGTGATACCAAGTTAAACATATGGACCAAGTGGGAGAATGTGATAACCTTTCATATTCTTGCTATAGTAATGGTCCAAACGTTATGCATTTAGTGGGTATTCAATTATTGGTTTTATGGTAACTTTTATAGTGCTTGATGGTAGCACATTCATATAGGTTTTTTTCTCTAATTTTGGGTCCCAAAAGCTTTTGCTCTCTACTTTTAACATACACCATCGTATTTGGAAATTAAGAGCTTAGAAAAATTCTAAAAATGCATCCCTTCCAAAACAGACAATAATGGCAGGAGGTAATTTTGTTTTTTTTCGCATTTATTTTATTTGCTTATTCTAATATATATTATTGTTCAATATATGTTAGAATGTGCATACCAATGATTGAAAGTTTCGATCTTGAAAGAAAACGATAAAAGTTTATGGTTATTGTTTTTTTTTCTTTTTGGATTATTTTGTTTTCTGTTAAACGTATAGAGTTCCAATGATATATTAATTTGAGGGCTCAATATATTCCTAATATTATAACTTCAGTACACCAAAAATTTTATAATTTAAATTACTAACTTATGTTGTATTATAGTTTTTATGGTCCAACTTAGATTAATGGGTTAAATTGATGATTTTAATAAATTAATAAGATACTCTTTAAAAAAGACCCCATAAAATTTTGCTCTTATCTTAAATTATTGACGTCAGATTATAAATGTGTAATCAAATTTTTTATTAAAATTAAATTTTATGTAGAATATTTTTTAATTTATATATTTAATTTATAATAATTTTGTGTTAATGAAATATATGTTTATTGAATTTTGAGTACGCTTTATAAATTTAAATAAAATTTATCAATTAAATGTATCAATTTATTAATTTCTCTTTCAATTAATTTACATATAATTGAATTTTCTAAGGTGGTTTAAGAATCCATTCCTCCTTTTAAACTCCCCTTCTATGTCTAAACTAATTTAGGGGATCATAAAATTTATTCCGATCTAACTTGACTTAAAGTTAGCATAATTAACTATTAGGTTAAGCTGATTGTACTTCATATTAATCTTGATCTTTTATTATAAAAAATTTTGAATTTTAAGTTAAGCTTGAACTCGGATTCTACAGTTCAATCTAACTCGAAACTTAATTATATTAAAAATAATGTTTTTTTATTTAAAAAAAACTATGTTTCTTTAACAATAAAGGATATTTAAAAAAAATGAGCCCAAAGGCCAATTGGGCTGGTTCCTAATTCTTATATTAAAAGTAAAAAGACAATGAAAAGAAAAGTGATTATACAAATATATCATTTAGATATTTGACTCCATCACAAAACTTACAAAGAATTAGACTTTTAGACTTAATTTTATCCAAATGGACTTTGAAATATTTAATATTTTTATAACAATTTTAGACATTTGAACTTGACATAAATTAGATGAAATTTGGACCATTTAATATTTCTCTAAAACCTTGAACTTTTAAACCTAACTCAATTCGATTAAACTTGACTTATCTCAATTGTGCTTCAATTAAAGTCTAACTGGACTTGAATTTAATCCAAATTGCTAAAATCAGATTGCGCTTTGAATTGTTCAAAGTTTGGAAAACTCAAACTCAGAAATCCAATTGAACTTTAAACCAAAGTTGGGCTTTAAAAATTTTGAGCTGTTAAAGCCCAATTGGACTTGAATTTAATCCAAACTGCTAAAATTTGATCGAGCTTTGAATAGCTTAAAATCCGATCAAACTCAAACTCAGGCCAATCCTCTCAAACCCAATTGGACTTTGAACCAAAGTCGGACTTAAAAATTTTGGGCTAAATATGGGCTATAGCGACCTGAACCTTGTGTGCTCCATTGTTGTTCCTTGGCTCTCTATCCAAAAATGGAACAAATTTGTGTGTGTGAAATTTAAAACCTTAAACTTTGAATCTATAATCTTATCATCCTTAGAATGACTGATATTTTCACTATGTTTATGATGAATAGGGAATAGTAGTAGATATCCATAAGCTCTGCACTCAAATTTCCAACATTATCCGGGTCCGGTCCGGTCCCGTCCCATCCCTGGACAACTGCAAACTCAAGATTTCTTGATACCTAAAGTGCAGAGACAATGGTGGTAGATCCTATTTTAACTCAAACCAACATGAACATGACCGTCTTGAGGTACTAGGATGACCTGATATGTATAAAGGCTACAGCCAAAACTGTTACGAAATAGGATGGAATGAGGCGAGTTCGTAACGAAATCAATAACCCTGGAAGTGAATGTAAGATCAGGATGGAAACTTCTGAGGTTCTTAAACTGATTTCAGTAGCTGAGCTCATGATGATATGTTTAGATGCTGATGATGCTTCTAAACTTTTGTATCACATACTGGCAGGATCAAAATTTAGCCTGAGCTAATCACATGGAGAAAGATACATCAACTTCTGCTATATGCAGAAGCTAAACCAATCTGGAGAAGAGTATATGAGATTGAACCAGTCTCTACGCCAAATACAGCTATAGCTCGAGCAAAAGGCTCACCTCTGTACATCTCGACCTTGTCACTCGTATTAGATTAATTTCAACCCCCATAGAACTCTACCTAAAACCCAGAAACCATGTCGTTCGTATATACCTCTCAAATATTTACCACGTCACCTTTGAGTATTATAACTTTCTAGGCTAAAGAAGTCCGTGGTATAATTCATATTACCACCAGCCATTCTCTGAAACAATCTGATTTGTTCAGATTGTATGTCAGAGTTGAAAACCAAGCTCGACCCAACTCTCATTCCATTTGTCAGATCCGCCGAATATGAGCTTTCAAATGCTCTGAGAACCTGAGAAACATCAGTGGGTTGAGAATATTATACACTTGCATCATCCCTAAATTTCTTCAATATAACAGCTACTTGGATCTGCATAACCAGTACAAACTACCTGACTCATCCTAGGCCTCATAGCAGCCGAATGTCGAACACAGGCAGCAGCAGCCTTCATCATCCTCAACATTTCACTTTCAATATAGTTCTTTCCAAGCCTGGGATCTACCAAACCATCAATTACCTCACTCTCTTGGACATCATTTAGCAAAGGTCGAGCCTGAAACAAAATTTTGCCATTGGATGAATAAAACATGAAGTTGAGAAATAAAGCTTTTATTCAAAATTCATAGTTTTGCGAATCCCTCTACTATGTTTTATTCCATTCACATATACCTTTGCTGTTTCCCATCAACAGTACCTTGTTTATTCAAAGTTCGCATAGGTTTGGTTTGTTCAACTCAAAAGTATGTTTTTGATTAAAAACATAGATCCGTAAAAAGAGCAGGAAGCCCAACTTCACATTCAGTAAACAAAATCACACATTGCTATTACTAAAACTATTCCAGATAGAAGCACCTGACGCTAGATTCTCAACAAAATCCAACAGTCTAAACAAGCAAAAGGATTCTTAGCTGTCAATGTCATTAACGACTGAACATATGTAGAAAAGTTTACGTGTGATTCACAAAACAGGAAAATGCTAACTAATAGAATAAAATAATAGTTTACCCATTCAACAAGACTCTCATCTCCTAACGGCCGTGTAGTATCCACTGGCTTCCGACCAGTGATTAGCTCCAAAAGCACTACCCCAAACGAGAAAACATCTGATTTCTCCGTTAATCTGCCGGTTGACGCATACTCAGGTGCCATGTATCTGAAACCAAGAAAAGTTTCACACTTACTACCATTTTGATAGTCCAAACCTCCAAGCACATTGAAACAAACATCATATCAGCTACTTACCCAAAAGTTCCCATTACACGTGTTGTTACATGAGTATTTGCATCAAAAGCCATTTTGGCAAGCCCAAAATCTGAAACCTGAAAAGCCGAACTTATGGAAGGTTAAAGCATAACCTACTTTAAATGGCCCACAAATCTGCTAAAGGGAGAACTTTTTATACCTTAGCTTCAAACTTGTCATCTAAAAGAATATTTGATGACTTGATATCCCTGTGAATAACACGAGGATCGCCTACACACACAACAATCAAAGAAATAAACAACAGTTGCCAAAAGCTAAATCCTTACAAAACTACATATTATTTTCAGAAATGGCATGTTGCACCAATACGGTGACAAATTCTTTTTCTATAAAATATATGCACACCTTAATCTGTTCAATATTCACATATTCTACAATCATGTAAAGCTTGCCATATATTTTTGATGGGACTACTCAACATTGTGTTATGGATATTCAAAACTCTAATTATAGAAGACTTGGTCTTGGCAATTTGGAAACAGTGTTTTTAATTTATCTTTTCCTTGTAGCCCTTATAGGAAAGAAAGGAGAAAGAGGACTCTGTTTGATATATCTGCAGGGTGATCAAATACTAGACATCTTCCTTCTGCGAGCCTGAATTCCATCAAAGTAGAAATAAATGTACAGTGTACCTTAGATCTTATCCAGTGTCCAATATCAACACAATTTGATTGCCAATAAAAGCTAGTATCTTATAATTTCAGGATACATAATAGGCTGAGAGAAGAAACAAGCAAGAAAAGTCCTGAAGATATGGCACTATGAATGCAAATATCAAATTAGCTATCAAAATGCCAATGATATACTTACAATCTTCATGGAGATAAGCTAGTCCACGAGCTGCACCAAGTGCAATCCTAAAGCGTGTTGCCCAGTCCAGCCCTGGCCCACCTTCCCCTACAAAAATTTAATAATATATTGCTCTAGTCTGACCAGCTACAGTTAAACAATACTTCAAACAAGTTTTAACTAACCATGAAGATGGAAATGAAGGGTATTGTTAGGCACATAGTCATATAGAAGCAATCGTTGGCTCTCAGAAATGCAGTAACCCACAAGTGAAACCAAGTGGCGGTGGTGTATGCGACTAATAATCTCAACTTCAGCTTTAAACTCCCGCTCACCCTGTCCTCCCCAAATATTAAGCTGTTTAACTGCTACCTCTCTCCCATCTGGCAAGCAACCTTTATAAACAGAACCAAATCCACCTTTCCCCAAAAGATTTTGTGATGAAAACCCATTTGTGGCTTCGACTATTTCTTCATATGTAAACCATGTCTTTGAACTGTCTAATCTGTCGGATTGTGTTGGTGAAATGACTATGCCACTGCTAGAGCTACTTCCCATTAAGGGAGCAGGAGATCCCATCTTCTTTAAATTTGAATCTGGATAGAAAGTTCCGAAGCCTTCAAACTCCAATAAATGACACTACTGAAATGAAATATGCCTAAAGAAGCTAAAACAAATTACCTACCAATAAAATGCCACTAGAATTCATAATCGCTGTTGCTTTTATTACAAGAATTTGATTATCGTAACTCCTAATCTGTCACATGCAGTATCAATGGTGAAGGACATATTAGATGTTACCTATAAGGTACTTTTAAATATTTTATTTGTTCATTAGCTACAGCTCATACCATCAATAAGTAGCCTCATAACAGGGTAAAGAGTATTAATTCATGACTAAGCAAAACATTTACCTGATGAATAAGCAGGCATAATATAACCTCCGTTGCGGACTGAAGCTACTTTTCTCCACTTCATGCACCAGATACCCAATCCAATCAGGATGAGAATTATTACTACTACAGACATGCTGATAGCTGCAATAACTCCAACACCTATACCATTGCTATGTCTGGATTTTGAATTGTCTTGCAGAGTGGCATTCACAAATGGAGAAGGAGAAGGTGGTGGATGAAGGAAAGAAGGAGATCCCAACCTTAATGGTGGAGGTGGGGGCAACGGCCTTGGAATAGATTTCGATGGTGAGGGAGCTGGGGGTGGATTTCTAGGAGTAGGGATAGGTGGAGGAGGCGCATCCTTTGCAGGAGTTGGTGGTGGGGCTGGGGGTGAATTGCTAGGTGGTTTGGATGGTGAAGATGCAGGTGATGGGAAATGTGCTGACGATGCAGGTGGAGGTGGACTCTTGGGTGGATCTGCTCTTGGTGGTGGAGGAGAGCTTGGTGGTGGTTCTGGTACAGTTGGTGGAGGCAATGTTGGCACTGGAGGGGAGCTCTTTGGTGGATTTATTACCGGTGTTGGAGGTGAATTCTCTGGTGTTGGAGCTGATGTTGGTGGTGGAGGAGAGGCCTTTGGCAGTGGAGGAGAGGTCTTTGGGGGAGAAGAAGTTTGTGGTGGTGGAGGAGAGGTCTTTGGCGGAGAAGTTTGTGGTGGCGGAGAAGAAGTTTGTGGTGGTGGAGGAGAGGTCTTTGGCGGAGAAGAAGTTTGTGGTGGTGGAGGAGAGGTCTTTGGCGGAGAAGAAGTTTGTGGTGGTGGAGTTGATGCCTGTGTTGGAGTAGAGCTTGGTGGCGTATTTGTTATAACTGGTGGGGGTGAATTCTGTGGTGGAGTTGATGTTGATGGTGGAGGAGAGCTTTGTGGTGGATTTGTTACTGATGGTGGAGGCGAAGTTCCTGGAGGAGTACGTGGAGACACAGGAGGAGGTTCGCTCACTGGTGAACTTGCTGACATTGGGGATTGTGGTGAATTTGACAGTGATGGAGGGGCAAAACTAGGAGGTACAAGATCTGTAGGCGCTAATGGTGGTGTTGGTGATGGTGGGACACTAGGAGGGGGAATAGGTGCAGGAACAACTGGAGGAGGTTCAGGTGGTGGTGATGGTATTGCAGTGGGAGATGTATTTGGAGGGGGGGTTGTCATCAATACTTATCCAATCTTACCACGTTTCCCTCTAAGATCATATAATTCATCAATGCAATACATGAATTTTCACAAAATTCTCAATTCATTGAGCAAGCAAAAACTGAAACAATCTCAAAGATCAACCTCAAATACAAACTCAGATTTCCAAACTTCGGAATTGCAGATAAGAAAAGCACCAAACTTCACCAACCAAAGCGTAAACTTAAAAAAAAATACTTCAGAACTCACTAACCCCGATGGAACCAAACCACCATGAATCTCGATAAACTGATTCCAGTAAGTATCCAAGTTTCTGTGCTAAACCCAGATCACTAATCCCAGTTTCAAGTAAAAACCCTCGAACCATTTATCGCTCTAAAACCCAGAGAAAAACGATTACCTCCAAACCGCAACCCTACATCAACTTCCAAACTATAATCCAAGTACCACGCAGATTACTACACCAAGACTAAAACCGCTATAAGAACTTTCTATCAATTAGCCCTCCAGCATCACGAGTGTACAGAACATCAGAGCATTAACACTCCCTACTGTCGGTTAACAAATGCACCAAAATCTGTATCATCGAAAAGCAACCAGATGCCAAAAAAACGTAAAGATTTCACCTTTCTTTTGCCACGTCTCTGGACTCTTCAAACAAATCTAACCCAGGCAAGCTCGGGTGGCTCTTATAGGCTTTGACCCTCTCTTTGCTAAAAACACGGAATGTGGGTCCTCAAAGTCAAACCGGATTACGCCAGCCAGACCCAGTTTGTTGTGTTGTGTTTTCAAATTCAAAACGGGATAACAGAATCATTACCAATATCATTTAAAGCAACGAACTTGCTTCATGTTGACGTCTAGTAACCATAAAAAAAGACATAAATGGCTATGATTAGTATAAATAATGAAGATTAGAAGCCATAGATTTGGTAAAAAGCCCAACTTGTCAGATTCTTTTTCTTTGTTTATTACCTTAAAAGAATGTTTCTTTTGTGTCCAAAATGACAAAGATTTTGTTAAGAATTTAATAATACTAATTAAAGATAAGGTTGCAAATTAATTAACTTTTTTAAATTTTACGTTCCGATGAAACTTTTACTGAATTATCATAAATATTAATAATAAAAAAGTGGAGAATTGTATCATCTTTTGTAATTTTGAGGTATTTAATTTTCAATTCGATTTTTAAAATATTGTTTAAGATTATATCATAATTCATAATTGGTATAGTGGGATAATATTATTTTTTAAGAATACGGATTAAAAATCTCATTATTAAGATTTGGATTATTACGATTAATTTAAACATTGTGGAACTATTACAAGCATTAATATGATGAAAATGTTTAAATTAATACAAACATTATGGAACTATTACAAACATTGTGTGAACTCGGGTCTAATTCGGTTCAATTTAACGATAGCGGGCTTGACTCGAGTTGATCAAGTTTTAGTTTGTATTTAGACTTTTTAATTTTCAAGTTTTAGGTTAAACTGAACTTAAATTGCCCGATCTAACTTGACCCGAAATCTTAATTTATCAATACCCGGTCTTTTTGAGTAAAACAATGTCATTTTAATTTTTTAAATATATTTAATAAATTATTTGAAGACTGATATTTGCAATAATTTACACTTCTCTTATCAATATTATAAAAAAAATTATTGAAAAAATTATTTTAATTTTAATAAAATGCATATGATGACCGTGTCAAAATCAAATATATATACTCTGGGTCCTGTGTTATTAATGCAGTGATCTTGCAGCAGCCAAAAGTCCTGATATAAGCTTTACAACGTAAATAGGCTTTTATGGGAAGTTGACTTTTTACAACTAGTTTCAGATTTCCAAACCAAATTTGTTTAGGAAAGAAGACCGGAGAATAGTAGAATACACAAGGAAGACTTCGTAGTCTTCATAATTTTTCTCATTTTCACAATCAGTATGTTACTAGGGTTAGCATTTAGGGTCGGACCAACCTGAAGTCTATGCCCGAACCCGAGTTGACTGGAATCCTGACCAGACTCAGTACGGCCGATCCAAACCAGCTTAGACCAAAACAACTTCGTTTGACTGATCAAAATGACAGGCTATGGTTCATTGCCAACCCTGATTTTACCTCAATTTTCACAAACAGTAACCACAAAATCAGTCATTAATGGCAAGTTTCTATACTTCTGCAAAATACAACAGCCAAGTTCAACTGCAAGAAGGAAAAAAAAAAAAAAAAAAAGACAAACATAATAACATAACCCATTTCCATTATCATCATTAGAAGGATTGCACTTTTACAGGAGCAAGACCATGAAATAAGTGAGGGAACTGAAAAGGAGCACCTACGACCACACTGCACGGACCAAGCTGACAAGAAAGCTACTTTTTTGGTAACGTCTGTTCTCTGTAGCCATCAGTGCTCTCAATTTAGAGCTCCATTGGTTTTGTGTTACTGTTTTTTGTTAGTGCTTCTTGAGAAGATACAACAATGGAAAAATATGGAAAAATATATCCAGAATTGATTATGCTACCTTCTAAATGCTTTACTTTTGAGTGTTAGAGAACATATGCATATTCAGCAAAGAAGAAGCTCAAAATCAGTCAAATTATGATAACTTTAACCAACTCTATTCCTGGATCTTCGGTGCTATTACTGGTTCCACTAGATTTATAGAACTTCAAAACTAAGGTTGTCAAGTTGCCAGAATCGTGGTGGCCTCCATAGACAATCCAATCTGTTATCCTTTTGTTTTGACGACCAGAAATCAGGAGAATTAAAATGAAGCTTTGCTAAGAGACTTTGAGCTGAGTAAAGGGCCTGCGTCAACTTGATGGACAAGGATGAAAACATTGGGCAAACCTGAAAATCAGTTTAACTTGTTGGCCTGCCTAGTGTTTCTTCTTAAGATTATCTCAGCTGCCCAACTCTTTCCTATATCAGTCTGAAATTTTCCTACAGAAGAAAACATTGAGCTCAAATGATGAACAGTTTGAATATTCAAGTAATAATAAAGAATGTTTTGGCCATTTATAATTCTCGCAGTTGCATAATGGTAACTCTACCTGCTGTTGAAAGGAAAAACTCATCCAAAACTTTCCCATGTTCTGCACAAATATAATGATCTTATTATCAGAGACAACCCAGAGAAAAATCAAGCAATTAAAAAAAATATTAATCTGAAATCTTACCCATTTCATACTCCAACGCTTGCAAAATCATCTCAACCTGAAAGGAAGGTAAGCAGGATCATCAAATGTGAGTCTACAATGAATATGTATTACAGGAAAACACAAGTATGGAAATTACAATGAGATCGACTATCCACATCCTTGGCTAGAAGTAAAACAACTACATTTATGGTTATCTTAAGCCCTCAATTGTCTTTTTTGAAATAGCTTTTATAAAGTAAGAGCTATCAATGCTTTTAATTGTTTTAAGGTATAGAAACACTTAGCTATGAGACAATATTATATGTTGCAATGTTGAAAACAAGACTTTTACATGCTTTATGCACACCCTTAACCTATTAAAACAAATGATCTACATATACACATACTTTATCAAGATCTTTCACAAGATTGGCCTCTAAAGAAGCATTGTTTTCATACTCTGCCCATAGTTCTTTGATCTCTTCAGCTGCAATAACAGCATGTCCAATTTCAGAACACTTTAAAGGCAATATAACAAACCAATCCAACTGCAAGGCAGAAAGGTTTTATGAAGTACCCCTCATTCCTCCACCAAGAACTTCGCACATTTCATTTAAAGCTGCTTGCTCCATTCTGCTCTTTTCATGTTTAGGCACACCATCAGATGGTGTTATATCTCCAACAATAGCTATCAAAGTACAATCCCAACTCAAATCTCAAAAGAAAGGAAACAATACCAAGTTGAATTATTTTAAGAAAAATAAGAATCTGTTAGTCACCAATCCCCAACATAAATATCCTCTTTCCTAAGACGTGATGATGATCCATCACACTTCTTATATAGGACAAGGTGTACATAGGTTTAGGTATGTCCTAATGCAAAATATAACAACCTAACCATTTATATCTTCTTAAAAGGATTAAATAATAAGCACTGTAAAGTCTTATAACATCAAGTGTCCTATTCTTTACTTCCAATTTTCTTGGAAAAACTGATCATTTAAGTACACTCAAGAATTAAGGGATTTAGAATTCATTCCATTGTACTGACAAACTAGTGAACCAAGGCAATCACATTTCAAATCAAGTGGAATTAATACCTTCTGCAATATCATGGACAATTGCAATCTTTATGCACCTGTTTCAGTGATGAAAGAGGGGTTAAATCAGGAATCAAATCCTAGCAGTATTTAAGGAATCTAACATCACCCCTTCAAAAATTGGCCTCTCCTTACAAGTTTGGATTGTATAAAAAGGTATCCTGCAGGATTTTTAGGAACAGAAGCTCATAAATATAACTTATAAGTTGGGCCTAACCCAACCAAATGCCACTCATTTCCATGTCCCAAATGTCAAGATAAAATGAATCAGGCTACATTATTAACCTGTGAAAGGCAAATAACACAGAAAAATGGCAACACGTTTGTGTACAGAAGCATAATAAGTAGAGCAAACAGCTAAGATCCAAAAGCCAAAAACCAATGCTTTACGTAAGATGGGAACTGCAGTTCTATAGGAAGGCAAGTAAAAAGGGAACAAGGTAAAGCCTTGACATAAAATGGAAAAGTCCAACCTTTCGCGGTTTACACCAGGAAGATCACCAGCAATAAGAGCCATCAAAGCCATTCGGTACATATGATCAGCAATTGATTCAGGACCCTTTATTCCATGGTTGATCCAACCCTTACGTTTAGTGGTCTGACAAAGAGAGTGAGAGAGGGATTAACAAGCCTTTATGAGCCACTATTATGTAATGCAGGTCCCTTGAAATATCAAATAAGTCCTACATGAGATGGGTTATCTTCCAAACGTACATCTGATCCCTAAAACAATCCAATTCAATCTAAAATCATTTACAACAACTTTACAGAAAATTTTCAAAGCAATGACTAGAAAGACACTTAGCAAGGACACACTTGAACATTATTTAATTATTTTTCTGCTCTAAGAATTTCAACTATATAAGAAAATGCAATCTTTAAACAAGACCACCTAAAAAGGACATAAATTTCTAACAACTAAGGCCTAAAAATCAAAAGGGTAAACAAAGAACCACACAACCAAATTGCCCATTTCGACATTTAACTCCGTACCTTCAATCGATGGCACAAAGTGAGAAAATCAATAGCAGAAGAAGAAGAAGAGACATGGGATCTTAAAGGATCGAAGCCGCCGTCAGAAGTGGTTTTGGTGTGAGAACGAACGGAGACAATTCTGGGAGTTGGTGAGCGGTAGAAGAACGGAAGAAGAGGAGAGCTATGAGGTCGCAGAAAGCGATCAAGTGGATGGTAACAGTGAGAAGCCATTGAACCCCACAGTACCTTGTGCCTGTCTATGCGTTTCGGTGAACTGGCCGTTTCTATGACAGTAAAACAACTATAGTTCTATTTTAAATTTTTTGTTTATTATTATTATTATTATTATTATTATTATTATTATTATTATTATTATTATTATTATTATTATTATTATT
>JANTPM010000001.1:968995-981910 GCA_025434745.1 Erythroxylum divaricatum
TTAGAATTCTACGTTGTGGCCGTAGAGACCTGGGCTCGAATCCCAGCAGCCACAAATTGGCTTCGTTTTTCCATATTTTTTGGTTCACATTACCATCAAAATGGTGTTGTTCATTGATCCTAAAGTAAAATCGTCAGACTTGAAATGAACCAACCAATCCACATCTTTTGGATATGGTGAGACTTGAGAAAGATGAAGACGGGCACAAGTTTAATTTTGCCATTTTGGGTTAGTTGTAGTGTTCTTTATAAACAGAACTTTCTTAGAATGGATATGGTTTGTTGGAACTATTGTGTAGCTGATCATAGTTGGCTGTAAATTTGAAATTTGTCCATTCTAATCTTTGTCAAACATGGTTTCCAATCATCATCATGGCTTCTTCACTTGTAGCTTCAGTAATCAATTCCACTTTGATTTGTTTTATATACTTTGGCCTATTTTGACCAACTGCTAATTTCTGAAGATTCTTTCTAAGTGGAGGAATATCTTGGCCATGATAGGCTTTTTGCAATACAGGGCTTGATATGATCTTCATATTACAGTTCCTCTTGTCGAGAAGATAAGGTGTTTGTGATTTGGTCATCCTTGTTCTTCAGAAAATACAACTTGGTAAAATATTGTAGTAACTTGCTGCAACTGGGCCTTGGCTAGATCCATCATTGTCTTACTGGAACTTAAGTTTGAGAATACAATCTTTGCTCTGATATTCATATGGTGGATACTTGTCTTCTCTTGCCTATGATTTCTGGGACCTGGGACTGTAAAATCTTTAACCTATGGAAACAAACAACATTACTCCCATAACTGGTTCTGTTTTTCTTTTTGGAGCTCCTCCATATTGCTAAAGCACTGATTAAAGTTTCTAAAGTAAAAGGTTTTTATTGGCAAATCTTTGTTTCACATCACTTTTTCCCTTTATTTTTTAGTCAATATCTCTGCTTTATTTTTGCATGATTTTTTGTCTTACAGTTGTTGCTTCACTTTTCTTTCTTTGAATGCTTCTAAAACATGTTAAATCATATCTTTAACAAGGGTGTGATAACAGGCAGATTTGAACTGTAATCTTCACTTTGAGAGGCTAAGATCCTCCTTTGCCCTTCCCTACCTATTCCTAGGATTGGTTTAAAGCTCTAAACCACTGTTAGTTTTACGTCTTCAATCACTATTTAAAGTTGAGTGACTTCCAGCAAAGCAAAGACGTGACAGCAAGAATAACTTTGAATATGGGATTGTGGAGCTCTTTGAAAGCCTGAAATTAGTTCCTGTAAGGGTTCCTGGTCTTTCACATTATATTGATACTGTATTACTGGGATAGAGCTCAAGTTCATAAGACTTGCTCCAGCATTGTTCTATCAGCTGGTTATGACATTAATTAAAAATACTAAATGTAGCCATAAGAGGAAGAGGAGCTAAACAAAGGAAAGGGGAGAGCAGGTGGCCATTGGTTTTCGCAGTCTCTTTTCATTCGGTGGTATTAGGAATTTATACAGATTTCAGACTCCATCAGTCCATTGTATGGTCTTAAATGGAAAAGACAAAAGTATGGCTTGCGTGTGAGGTATCCTTAGCTTTTAAAGTGCCAACTTTTTAAAAAGAGAATATGTTCTTCTGCCCTCTGTTATACGGAAACCTCAGTATTGCTTCGAAGTGCTAGGGAATTGCCAATCTAGTGTTAAAAGAACCTTATCCATGTGAAGTGCACTGTTAAATTTTCTGTTGACGTGACAACATTGCATTTTTGCTGGAGTTCAGAATAATCTGCCTGGTTGCTGATAAATTTGATGAATGATATTCTGGGGAAGTATGCAAGACCTTGCTGATTCTCTATACTGATTGAGCTACTGCTGTTTCGGCTTCTCTTTTCTTTATAAATATTAAGATCAAAGATGTATTCAGGCCAAATTAGGTGTAGTAATTTACATCTCTAGATGAGTTAAAAGACAGAAGCAGTCTGAATAAATTGAGCTTAGTTCTTCTATGCATGAATTTAACCTTAGTGTTTTAATGCTGCTAAGACGTTGGATAGATCTAGTAGGCTTTGCACCTTATAATTAGTGCTCCACTAGATGAGTTGAACAAAGATAGGATTTTTACTTTTTTCTCTATCAAACCCTCCACGATACAGTAGCCTGTCACAAGGTAATATGTAGAATGACATAGGAGATTAAGATCATTACTTACTGGTTCTCTGTATTAGGTATGAAGCCACAGTGGGGTGATGGAAAATTGGTCATAGTGATTGGAATATCATATGGGTTTTGAGAGCTGTCAACCATTTGGCGATTTTTTGATGTCTTTATCATTTTCTTTAATATCGGTGAAATCCGTATCTGCTTTTCTTTTCTTTTTTTTTTTAACATATGTATTAGGTGGACTATCAGGTATATGAAATGTTTGTAAAACCACTTGAAGATTTAGTAATTCGGAGTTGATAGCAGGTTCAATCTAAGTAACTCTTATAGGCTCTAACTTTGCAGCTCCCTTCACTGCCACTCGATTTTTCGACCTTTTAAGTTGGAAGGCTCTTGAAAAGGGCTTGTTTCTCTACTTGGATCATTCTTCTTTATAGGCTTTACAAGTGAGAAAGGTCGAGAGAGACTTAAGTCATGTGAACTTTGTAATAGTTGTTCAAAGGACTAGACGCTCTTTATTCAAGCAAAGCAAAGTTGTAGGAAAAGAACAATTATTTCCTATTCATTTATGACATCTCCGCTTAGTGCACAACTTCATTACCATTGCCAGTCAAATTCTCTTTACAACCCTACTTGTTCTTTTGACTTACTTTTGACTTCAACTCCAAGCTTCATTGATTTCAAATTTCCATTAAGTTTACTGGCGATTTGCTATGTCCTTCCAAGTGGCGCAAGAGATGAAAGAGAGGCCATGTAATGGACCCAAAGGAAGAACTGAGTTGACCAGAAAAGGACATATCTTTGCATAAAATACAACTTTCTCTCATTGGTCATGAATCCACGAAATTAAGGGCTTTGTCTTAATCCAAATTTAAAGAAAAATTTCACAACTTTATGTAAATTCTGTTTAGCTGATTGAATTGTTTTAAAGTATCTGTTTTACTAAAGTTAAATTTTCTGTCTTCTTTGTTTAAGTTGCGTTTTGTAGAATACTCCCGTGGTGTTTACTGATACCTAAATTATTGAGTCAGTTCCACAGGAATACACATTGAAGCTCTTCCAAATTGTGTTTTTAGGATAAGACAAATGAGGAAGATATATATGCATCGATCTGATAGCTACTAAATGGTATGAACCTAAGTCAACTTGTATGATAAAGTTAGAAACTAGGACAGGAGTCCCTACTTTAGAGACACCTGGAGGTAAGGTCTCTGTCAGGTGCTATTCCAGGCTAAGGACACCAGTTCCAGGACCCATTGGAACAGCATTTGAAGCTATTGTCCCTGCAAAGCCCTGAACTGCAAATGTAAGTTAATGTCTCTTTCAAGTTTATCAACTATTACTCCCTATTATAGACAAGCTTTTTGTCTGATCATCAGTAATGAACAAACCCATCTGATTAACTGATATGTTACTTCCAGCTGCTTGATGATCATGAATTATGGCAATAATACTTTTGAATAAAGAATGAAGTTAGTTCCCATCTTTGAAGACCAAGTCAACCAGGTAAGTATAATGGTTTCCGCATTGCACGTGCACCCAGTTATAGGAAGAAGACTATAATTAGTGTGAGTTGATCATGCTTTTTCTCATGCATCAAACTATCTTCTATTTTGGTACTATACCAGCTAACTTCATGTACTGTTTGCATAGGGGTTCCTCACTGTCAGTTCATTATCGAACAGCCAAGTCTCTGTTATACACACACACACACATACACACACACACACATGTATATAAGTATATAGATACAGAAAGGGAGGGAAGAAGAATTGTGGAGTGGTTGAAGTGAAAAGAGGAAGCTTTTGCTTTTTAAAGTTGGCTGCTTTTGGATAGATTATAGGGGACTATGTTGACTGTGGAGACACAATGGGAGTGTAATAGAATCAATAAAGCAGAACTCAGATGGACCATAGGAAAATATGATGTTCATAGAAAAAAAGAGAGAGAGAGAGAGAGAGAAAAAGCTACTGTGGGAAATAATAATTCAGACAACAGATATATCATCAGGACCATTTCTGCATCGTCAGTCTCATGTTCACTCCCTCGAGATTCTCACCTTTTTTCTAATGATGTCGAAGAAGCCGAAGCCACATGAAGGAAAGAATGGAATTTTTGGGAACTTAATTCAAAGAAAATGGCAAATCTCAGGGAATGTTGGATTCCCAGAGGCCACAGTAAAAGAAGCTTTAGCAAAACCAAAGCAGAACACTTGTCCACTATCTGACACCAAAAACCTGCCTGACCTACAAAACTGATTCTTTATTGTACTAATAATAAATATTTAACAATGCTTAACTGTGTATGAAGTGCTTTACCTTTTGTATTTTCTAATATTGTCTAGGAATAGAATAGGCTACTTAGAATTATCTCCATCATTGCTTTGTCTCTAAACCAATGCATGATTGGAGGAATTTTCTTTTGCAATCATCTTTTGATATTATCTAGATTTGCTTATCTTGCTTCTAGCTTTTATATATTCCTAACTTAATACATTGATGAACCGGTGGTAGGCATGTTACGTTTCTTCCGCCTTTAGTAAAAAACCTCTGGTTTTCTTAAGTTGCGAGTGAGTTGGTGCAAAGTAGGCGTCTTTCGTAAAAAGCTTCTACATGTCAAAACAAGACAAAACCCATATCAAGATTGCTTCCCCAGAATCTTTCAAATATAGCACAATACACCTATCAAGACTTCACTTGTTTCTTTCTTCTTAAAACAAGAAACTGTTTTTGAAAACTGGGTAGTATCTGGTTTTGTATTTGATTCAATGGAAGGAAGGGAAAAGGGCAATCTTTTTTGTTGTTTGGCTTTGTTCTGCTTATGGACTTCTGCATGTGGTTTGCTCTCCCCGGAAGGTATCAACTATGAAGGTAATTGAATTTTTCTTGGAGTGAAAAAATGGATTTTCTTTCTGAAGTTCTGAACTAACAAGTTAATTTCTTCCAAAACTAATACAGTGGAAGCTTTGATGGGCATTAAAGATTCACTGGATGATCCTCACAATGTTCTTAACTGGGATGCAACTGCTGTAGATCCATGTAGCTGGAACATGGTCACTTGTTCACCTGATGGTCTAGTCGTTGGATTGTAAGTAGTACTAAAACACACAAGAGCTGAAAAGGATAAAAGCAGCCGAACTAAAACACCTCATTTGATTACTCATTTAAGGGATATTATCTGAAGTAGTTAACATGAACTTATTGCAGAGGAGCTCCAAGCCAAAGTTTATCAGGTATTCTTTCACCAAGCATAGGAAACTTGACGAATCTCCAACTTGTGTGAGTATTCAATCAATCCTTTTCAACGAAAGTATGCTCTCTTGTACAGTTGTTTTATTGTACAAAATATTTTCAGGCTTCTACAGAACAACAATATCTCAGGACACATACCATCCGAGCTTGGAAGGCTTTCAAAGCTTAGAACACTTGATCTTTCTCATAATTTCTTCACTGGAAAAATTCCTAGCAACTTGTCCCATCTACGAAGTCTTCAATATCTGTACGTTTGTAATAGTTGTCTTATCTTGACATCTTTCCCTCCCTTTTTCCAGTTTTCTTTTTTTTTTCAAACACTAACAGAAATCTGACTGGTATTGTGCTCTTGGATTGGTTTGCAGGAGGTTGAACAATAACAGTCTTGATGGAGAAATACCTTCTTCCTTGGCAAACATGACCCAGCTTACATTCTTGTAAGTGTCTTGCATGATTTTCTTCCTCAGTATTAACCATGATCATAACTTTTCATGATGTCCTCTAGCCTACTTCAACATGGGTATTGTTTGTCTTCTTAGGGACTTGTCTTACAATAACTTGAGCGCTCCTGTGCCCCCTTTTCATGCTCGAACATTCTAGTAAGTCAATTCAAAGTTGTCAGTTTTGCCTTTTTCTTTTCATTGATCTGAATAGAAATAAAACGTTTATACAATTCTTGTATTGTTTATCATAATCCAACGTTTTTGGATGTCCACAGCATTGCAGGGAACTCTATGATATGTAGAACTGAGCAAGAATGTTTTGGAGCTACACAGATTTCGCAATCTTTGTCAACGAACGATCCTCAAAGTACCAACAGCCAGTTCATGATTGCTTTTTTCCTGCTTTCTTTGCAAATTACATGTTCTTATGTTTTGTTAATGCCCTGTTTTTTTTCTTAAGATTCTCAGGTTTCTGGAAGCCGTAAGGGCCAGAAAATTGCCTTAGCCTTTGGCTCGAGCCTAGGATGTATCTGCCTGTTGAGTCTTGGAATCGGTTTACTTCTTTGGTGGAGGAGAAGACGCAATCAACAAGTGTTCTTTGATGTTAATGGTAAGCAAGGAAAAAAATCTTCAGAAAGTATGGTTGAAAGAAGAAAGGATGTTCTCTAATGGTTTCTTTTGAATCTTTCAGAGCAAAACCGTGAGGATTTCAACCTGGGAAACTTGAAGAGATTTCAATTCAAAGAACTTCAGGTTGCTACAAACAATTTCAGCAGCAGGAATTTAATAGGAAAAGGAGGTTTTGGAAATGTCTACAAAGGGTATCTCCAAGATGGAACAGTAGTAGCTGTCAAAAGGCTCAAAGATGGTAATGCCATTGGAGGAGAGATCCAATTTCAGACTGAAGTTGAGATGATTAGCTTAGCTGTTCATCGAAATCTCCTCCGTCTCTATGGCTTTTGCATGACGCCAACAGAGAAGCTACTAGTTTACCCCTACATGTCTAATGGCAGTGTAGCTAATCGTCTTAAAGGTATGGCTTCCATCAGGATTTGTCAGTAATTCTTCCATTTTTGCTTTAGATGCTGCCTGGAACTTGTAATATGCCGAATTCACAACAGCAAAGTGAGCTGAAATTATCTATATTTTGTTCCTGCAGGTAAGCCAGTACTGGATTGGGGTACAAGGAAAAGGATTGCCTTAGGAGCTGCACGAGGTTTGTTATACTTGCACGAGCAGTGTGACCCCAAGATTATTCACAGGGATGTGAAGGCTGCAAACATATTACTGGATGATTACTGTGAAGCTGTTGTAGGAGATTTTGGGTTGGCTAAGCTGTTGGATCACCGGGACTCACATGTCACAACAGCAGTGAGGGGTACTGTTGGCCATATCGCTCCAGAATATCTCTCAACAGGACAATCTTCTGAGAAAACAGATGTTTTTGGGTTTGGAATCCTCCTACTCGAACTCATATCTGGCTTAAGAGCACTGGAATTCGGGAAGTCTGCAAATCAGAAAGGAGCAATGCTTGACTGGGTAAGCCAAACATTGATGTTCTTGAGTTCTTACTAGTGATATATGTTCCCAGGCTAATGCGAAATCCATCCATGGTTGAGTTTAGTTTCGTTACTTACCTACAGGTGAGGAAGATCCATCAGGAAAAGAAGCTTGAGTTGTTAGTTGACAAGGATCTTAAGACCACTTATGATCGAATTGAGCTTGAAGAAATGGCTCAAGTAGCTCTGCTCTGCACCCAGTACCTTCCAAGCCACAGACCAAAAATGTCAGAAGTGGTCCGAATGTTGGAAGGAGATGGACTAGCAGAGAAATGGGAGGCTTCTCAGAAAGCTGAAGCAACCAGATCCAGAGCCAATGAGTTTTCTTCTTCAGAGCGGTATTCTGATCTTACTGAAGACTCTGTGTTCCTTGTTCAAGCAATGGAGCTCTCAGGACCCAGATGACATTCTCAATAACAGAGATGACATTTACAGACTTCCCTGAAGGAACTGTCTTTGAGAAAAACAAGCTGCTTGTATATTAGCAACATTGGAGATCAAAGAGCTGTGACAAATATTCTGACTGTACAGAATCTGGACTGGAAAATGAGATATAGTTGAGTGTTACACGTATTAAGCTCTTCTGAAATTGAAGTTTTTCCCTTTTTTTTTTTTGGAATTGTTCCACCAATCTTGGTTGTAATAAAAGTAATTTTTACATAGCTTCAGTTCTTCTGAATTTAAATTTATCTCTTATAGTTCTAAAGAAGGTCTCATTGAAACTACCGTGCAATCTAAAGGTGCAGTTCAAGACTACATCCACTTCTGGAATGATAATCTAAGAGCAATTAAATAATAGAAAAGAAGCATCCTTAGCTACAGTTGGTTGAAGATGAAACTGTTTACTAATAAAACCCATTCATCAACGTGAAAATTGGAGGTAGTTGATTATCATTTCCACAGTTCAATTGAGGCATCTAACAAAGTAATACTCAAGTTTGCAAAACAGAGATCTAGCTCTTGAATACTATCTCTTTGGTAAAAATGATCCAAAGAAAGAACAAGAAAATAGAAATCTTCTCCAATGCGGTGTAGATAAACTGGAAGATGGCGGTCAAATTGCACGAAATTGATGTACATAACTTTGCACGGTCCAATATCGGATGGGATGTTCTAGGACTATTGAAGCTTCTAAACAATATTAACATTCTCATATATCCACAAAAAAGAATCTTAGATAAGAAAGAGAAAAAAGACATTGCAAAGAATACACACTGCTTTAATCTTGCATGAAAAAGATTGCGGCTTGTGCAGAAGCCCGTCTAAACTGTAGCAACTCAATCAACATACTTAATCTTCTGTCTCTTACATATAAACTAAGGGCGATACTCATCATCTCAAGAACTGGTGAACTCGCAAGTAAAAATTTGATAAATTCCATCTCGTGTGGCACACCAGACATATCTGTTATCTTCACAACTTTAAGATGCCTAAAAGTGCAATCTTTAGGGAATATTGTAGCCCAGAAATCCAAGTTAGGAGCTTCTGTGATAGCCGCTGCATTTGATGAGCCCTATAGCAAACCGTGAAGCACAACAAATGCAATCACAATCTCTAATTTGTAAATGAATACAATACCATGCACAATATAATGTTTTCACGATAATGTTTGCAGCAACAAACTGGTGGTTCAACCTTGACTTACCGAAATTTGAAGTTCCTTCAAATGAGGAGAATTAGTGATCAGGCGGAGGACAACAAGCATCTCTTTCGTATCTTCGAAACTAACTTCATAAAGCTCAATAACTTTTAGGTAGCTAAAAGTGATTGGCCGTATTCCTTGATAATCTCCAATGCTTAAATACTTAAAGAAAAAGTAGAGATCAAACTCATAAATTAAACAGATGACCGATTATATAATCTTGCTGAATCAACAATCAATAATATGGCTAAATCAATGTGTTACCTTCGTGAAGTCAATCTGCCCAGTGAGCCTTTCAAGATGAGGTACACCACCAAGAAATTTGATAAAACTGCAACTCGAGCTTTGCTCAAAATACTCAGTGTTGTCATCAGTCATATACATAGCAACTGATACAGTAACTAAAAGTGGAGTATGTTCCAGACAAATATCCCTGAATTCACCTTCCAAATACAAGAACTTTAGGTTTGCAGCACGGACATTAAGAGATAAGCTATCAAAATAAGATAATAAAAGACGCTCAAGAAGAGGGCAACTAGAAATAAGACTCTCTATTGCCTCAGGAGCAATCGAAACTTGATGAAGACTGAGGCCTTTCAACCATGAGAATCCCTTAAAAGCAGGAGGTGGATCTAATTCACATCGAATAAGCTCCAACTGCGTTAACTTGTTACAATTGAAAAGACTAGCTGGTACTTTATACCACTTCCCTTCACCTAATTCTAGTATCAACTCCTTAATGTCACCCCTTGAGAGGAAAAGAACCCATTGATCAATATCTGGATAGCATTGCCAAAAGGAAGTAGCAAGCTGAAACTTGTTAATAGGTCCTTGGTGAAGAAGGAGTACTCGTGTGACAAACTTTATGAAGCTGTGCTGCTCCAACTTCCCATCATTATACATACTAAGACATCTGTCATCAAAAACAAGGTCAGGAAGTGTTGTCCATCGGTATCTCCATTTGCTTGACAAGATGCAGGTTCTAACAGCATCTCTTATCGGCAAAAACGTCAGAATGGTTTCTATAATGCTCTCGGGTAGATCACTTATATAATCCCCAGCTTTTAGATCTTCCATGGCCACTTCTCACCTAAAGACAAGGTACCGCAATAAAACTCTAACCGTCAGCCAAAATTTTATATTCAAGCAGAAAAGAGCTCAAAATTGTGAAGAAACTCTTGAATTTTTCACTCCTTGAAGCCTACAGAACCGTTGGCTAAATGACACAGATTTATACACAAACCCTTTCCCTCCAAAACTTAATAAAAAGTAAATCTACAGAAAACCATTGAATGCAAACGGAACATCTAATCATTTCACAACTCCTAAACCAAACAGGCTTTGATCTTTTCTAATCTTTCAGATCTTTCGAGACTTCCAGAGAAAAAAAATGAAGTGCATTATCTAAAACAAGAACTTGGATTTCTGGATAAAGGGAACGACCCCAATTCGCATAATCACTAGAAGAACCGTTCCAACGAATCACAAACAATAAAAAGTAACATAAATTTTCAAGAAACGAATCGAACCAAATAGTACAAAATTCAGCAAACAAACAATAGGGAAATTGAAAACAAAATTCATATAAACAAATCCGCAGTAAAATACGTCAAATTTTGACACAATCTAGCAAAAGGGTATGTAAAGACGAGATTAAAAGACTAAAAAATGAGAAAAAACTTACCTGAATCATTTAGATTGAGGGGGAAAAAAAAGATTGGAACTTGGAAGAACCAGAAAAGCTAGATGGTGCTGTTGGGCTCTGTCTAGTGTTTCTTGTTGTCTTTTTCCGGTTTTCTGTTGAGAACGGCGAGTACTAAAACCTCAAAGTTTGTGAATTTTGGCTCTTGCACTGATCTAATATTGCTTTTCAATATTTAAAATTTTAATTCCAAAGTTTTTGGATATTTCTATTTCTACAATGTGTTTGAAAATTAGTTAAATTAGTAGTCTCTTCTTAGTTATAAGTTCACAATTCAAATTCCAGAAGGATTAGTTTTTGTTTATTTATTGTTAGGTAAGTAATTGATATTTTAATGTAAGTGAAAATAATTATAATTATGGTTAAATTATACCTAAATTTACGCTTTAAATAAATACTTAAAATTTTAATATAAGTAAAAAATAATTTTAAAATTGTGACAAAAAAGTCACAAATTTAAGTCATGAAAATAACTTTTTTATAAAATATAAAAAATAGGCTGTGTATAATTAATATTTCTTTTCCGATCTCAACAATTTGAAACTTACAAATTGTTGGTGGTGGTAGTGTTTTAGTTAAATTTCTCTTAGATATAATCATCATCTTTATGAGTTTTAGAGTTACAGGAATATGGACAACGTGATATAATGGTTATAAATTCTTTTAATATGTTTGATTAATACAATTTTTTGAATTATTATGAAAATGAAAATTTTAAAATTAAAATTCATAATTGCTCCTTTATAAAGAATTGATATGTTTTGCTACTTTCTTGTTAGGGAAATAATTAAAAATTTAAAAATAATTAAAATTTCTTTTTAATTAAATTATACATAAAATTGTGATTTTAGTAAATAATTAAATTAATCCATGTGAAAAATTTAAAATTGTGTTTTAGGTAAAAACTCGCTTAAGTATAATCATTTATTTTAATAACAATTCTATGAGATTGAGTCAATATAGAAACATGATGTAATAATTATCAATCCTTTTAATATGCTTAATTAATAATATTTTTTATATTATTACGAAAATTAAATTTTAAGCAAAAACTATAATTTTATCTTTCAAACACCCATTAAATAAAATTTTCAAGAGTATATAATAATATATTAATAATGTGTTTTCTATAATTCATCTAATAAATTAATAAGGTAAACTTATAATATAACAATTAGCAAATCATCGCCAATTAATTTGGAGTTAATAAATTAACAAGTTAAAATTAAATAATAAATTTAATTTAAATTAAACAATAATAGACTTATAATAATTAACACACTTTTATATATTAGCACCGAGTTAATTGAGAAATACTTTGAAAATCTCTTATAGGAGTGAAATCTTGATATAATTGTAAAAAAATCTCTTATAGGAGTAAATCCAAGGTAATAAAAAATGTGTTGTTTTATAGAATTAAACAAAAAATATTCGCAAATAAATGTGATAATGCTACAACCAATCCATAAATTATTAAAGCTTGCATAAAAGCTAGGCTAAGCAATAAAGTATAGCTCATATTTTTCATCCGCCTCAGATTGTCTCGCTATACTTTCTACGGCTTGGCCTATAGCGATATCTTAACGAACCCCAGGTCCTAATTGTTATGCCCCAAATAAGTTTTAAAAATATCTAGATTATCATACTCCCAACTATAAATGATAGTTATAATTGATTACACAAGATCGTTTCTCACGGAGGTAAAATTGTTCCCCTCAAATTAATTTTAAATAAAAATAAAAACAAATACATTCCTAAACATCCTATCCTGATTTGCTGACTGAAGGCAAATCACAAAATTAAATTGAAAAGTAAATTGATTTAGTTGGGAGCAAAGACAGATTGATAAATCAATGAAGGAAACTCATGAGAATTAATTTCACTAATTTAATTTCCTATGCATGTTGGATAATTGTCTTGCTAAAATTACTAATTGAGTTATAAAATCAATTCAAATAACAAACTAATCTAACTTTTGTATTCGACAAGTTTATCCTCCAAATTAATTATTAAACACAGCTAATAATTGCCCACTTAAGTTAATATTTTTTAATTCATAACTTAATTGTCTATAATTTCTCGTTCTATATTAAACTTCTTCGCTCGATCCTTTATCTAATGTTAAAATAATGCAAAGTTTGATTATTTTATTACATTCATTCAGTTCAGAAACTATAGCCAGTAAT
>JANTPM010000001.1:982675-994114 GCA_025434745.1 Erythroxylum divaricatum
CAATTCATTCAAATTTGAATTAAAAGTGTGAGAATTTGTAACCAAAATGAAGATATGATGCAAGAAAAATTAATATAAATTAGACACAACATTAAACCTCTTTCCTTTTTTAGTCCCCGTGTCCCTCCCACGTGACATTATGAGTGGAAAAGAAAAACAGAGATCCTATTAACTTGTTTCGACCTAAGATAATAAGCTCATGGGTGTGGTCTTATTTCAATGTTGAAAAACAAAAGAAGAATTCCGTCGACAAGTTAAACTCATATTTAAATCAAAATACCCAATAAGTATTAGTTTTTTCTTAAAAGGAGGTAATCCAATCATACTAGAAAAATTGCAAATTTTAATCAAATCTAAATTTATAAAAATTTGATAAATGTAATTTAGATGAGTTTGAACAAAATCAAATATCTGTATTATGTCTATTATTAAAATTTTTAATTTAATCCCAATCTGAAAATTATATATATCAGGATAATTCAAATCAAACTTACCTAAATTTAGTCTAAATTGAAATTGACTTTTGAGTTTAATTTATTGTTTTCAAATCATTCAAATTCGTAACAAAGAAAAGGCCAAATTCTTTAAGGTAATCATTACTTTTTTGTTTTGGTACAGAGGAAATAAAACAAAGTGACTACATTAAAGGACACTAGGGTTGCGAGGCAATGAGGCATGAAGATCCCGTTGCATGTGGGCCCAGACTAAGGAAGGAGGCTCCGATAGGAGATGTAAGCCGGGAGGAGCAAAAGCTGCAAGGGAAGCCAAACAGTCTGCACTCTGATTCTTTTGCGGTAGACGTGCCGAAACTGGATCTCCCAGGGGAGCCGGAAGAGACGTAGGATACCTGCAACCAAAACATATTGGTCAGAAGCATAGCCATGTGAAGTAGAAAGAATATTGATCACCTCTAGGGAATCTATTTCCAGGACGAGTCTTTGGTAGCCCCGGTCCCAAGCCAGTTGTAGGCCCGAGTGGACGCCCCAAAGCTCGGCTTCAAGATGAGAGCCACGAACAAGCTGATGGAAAAATCCACCACACCACTGGCCCTGATAGTCCCGGAGCAAACCACTTGCAGTTGCCAGTGGGGGACCGTACCGTATAGCTCCGTCGGTATTGAGCTTGACCCAGCCTTCGTGCAGCAGGGACCACTCGAGCTGGGGATCCTGAAGCACCCCTAGACTTCGAAAGACCGTCCTTTCCACAATTCTAGCCCTGTGAATCTAGTACACATAGTTGACAACCATGTGATGACCTGCTACAGGCCACTGAAAGTATGGCTCAAAGATACTACGATTACGCCATTGCCACAAGAACTAACAGGCAACCCCATACACCGTAGCCCATGGAAACTGATTAACCATGGTGTGGGTGGTGAGATTGGAGGTCACCCAAGTAGCAACATCATCCTGAAAAAAGGCGGGGTTGATAATTGCCGATGGAAACTGGGCCCAGAAAGCTCGGACTTGCGGGCAATCGCCAAAAGCATGAAGGATGGTCTCCTCTTGATCGCAAGAAGGGCATGTGCTGTCCGAGGTGAGGTGACGAGCCACCCGCTGTCGATTAGTCAAAAGCTTTTGCTTGACAAGTAACCACAGGAAGGTCCGGATGCGTTGGGGCCCATCCTACTGCCAGATAAGCTCCCATAGGTAACGACCATTGGTCAAGGGAAGACCCGTGATGAGGTCATAAGCGGACGCCATTGTAAACTGCCCATTAGGAGTAGGCCCCCACAAGAAGGTATCCTCCTCAGTAGGCATCAGGGGAGGGAGGGAGGCGGTCAACGCTAGGCAAACGGTGGAGGGGAGGTACTGGTGGAGAAGAGGCCAGTGCCAAGTGCCCTCAGGAGTGAGGTAAGCCGACACCTTATCATAGAGCATATGGGCAGGAACCGGGGCTTGCACTAGAGAGACTAGGGGTCCCCAATCCGAAAGTCAATTGTCGAGCCAGAATAAGATGTTCCGCCCAGACTTCAAATCCCACGTGACGCCTTGGCGCACAAAAGGCCAAGTAGCTGCCATACCACGCCAAGTAGCCGAAGCCCCTGTCCTATCGATAATGAGGGGGATATGATTGAGGGGCAGATGGTATTTAGCGCATAACATCCAGACCCACAGAGCTGTGGGGCGAGTGAGTAAAGTCCACACTAATTTTGTCAAAAGAGCGTCATTCGAAATTCGGATGTGTTTGAGGCCAATACCCCCGACAGGTAGTCTTGAGACATCATTATAAGTAATCAAAACTATTTTATATTATTAAGTACATTTAATAACATATAAATTATGAAATTTAAATTAATAATGTATAAATTATGATATTTAAATTAATAATTTACCAAATTCATAACTTAAAATAAATAATTAACTCTAATCAATTTATATTAATAACAGGTGGTAATATAAATTGATTCCGAAAACATTTGTATAACTCATGTTTTTTCTGAGTTCTTAGTACCACAAACAAATTCGTTTAAAAAAAATCAGAGAATATTTCTCCAACATGACAGGAAACGATGAATGGAAGCTTAATTATGTGTTAATGAATCTGCAATTCTTCCTAACTTCTCCATTGATGAAGCTATCAGAGTTGGTGATATTCCCCATCTTTACCATGGAATCAGCGAAGTGTTGGAAGAAGATAACTGGGTCGTGAGCATATTTCACGACAAGGTCCCTGGTTTGGATTCCAAAGAAGCTGGAGTACAGTTCTTGGTCGGAATTCAGAAGTCCCTCTCCGTTTAGGAGTGACAGATAGTAGGAGTTGTCGAACAGGTTTGGGGTGACGTGGTCCAACGCTGATATGCTGTCGTCTTTTCCTCCGGCTGCTGGACATATGGATTTCAGGTTGTTGAGGTAGGACGCCGACGTCAGTGATCCTAGTGACGTTGTTCCGAAGTCGCTGTAGATTCTTGATCGGAAGTTTTGGCATCTTGCCATTCCGATAGTGTGTGCACCTGCATGGTCACGACTCACGACCATGTTGAATGTTAGTTATAACGATATTTTTTTTAAATTTCAATTATAATTGTGTAACAGTGATATTATAAATCAATGTTTATTTCTCAAAACAAAAATTTTAATTATTATATCAAGAAGATATCTTATAATCTATCTAAATATTAATCTTCACGTATTTTTTCAAAATTTTAAATTAATTTATATGAAAATTAAAAATTTAGACCTTTAATTAAAATTTTATTTCATATTTTAGAATTTATCTTCTGGATTTTTATTTTTTAATGTTTTTCCACTATTTTACTCTTTATTCATATTCTCCATGTTTGATGCATTATTTAACCCACACCATCCAACTAATCTCACCCACTCTCTTATCTTTCACCACTAAGTGTTTGTCATTTTTTGAGATCTTCCCTTTAATCAAGACATCATCATGTGAATTTGGTTAATTTGGTGTAACTAAAAACAAATACAAGAACAAGTTCCTTAAAATTTCAATTCTATCAATTTGAGAGTGATGTGCATTAATGAATTAACCAACCTAATGAGGAGAAGAGGCCACTTGCTAATATAGGACAGTATAGGTCAAATCTTATGAATTACATAATCATGATTCTTGAAACTAAAAAAAGAAAGGAAATAAGCCAATAGAATAAAAAAAAAGGGGTTAATTTTGTTTAATTGTGTAATAAATAATCTAGTTAACACCTCAAAAATTCCTAATTTCTTAAAAAGAAACTGACTTTTATATTATAATTGAAATTTAATTGATAATTATATTTCACTTCTAATTGTTATATAATTTATGTATTAATTAAAGTAATTTAATAAAAGTTGTTAAATTTTAAATTTTTATTTTTATTTTAAAAAATAAAAATAATATAAACAATTATATCTTAATTAAAATAAAATTTACACCCTAATATAATTATGAATTTTAATTTAAACCGTCGTAGATAAATTTTCATAACTTAAGTAAAGTCTCCAACATTGCATTGGCACCATATCTGTTACACGGAAGAGGATGTTACCTGAAAGAGCCACCATATCTGTTACAGACAGGCCTTGATACTCGAACTTGGAAAAGATTGACATCAAACCCTCATTTGCAGTTGGAAGATTTGACTCAGCAAGTTCAGAATTTGCAGTTTTAGAATCTTTCCTTCCAACAGGAACATCCCAATACGGTCCACCAACCTGTCAAAGAAGTGGATAGAGAATTGCAGACAATCAAGAGCAAAAAGAAGAAGCCATTACTGAACTATATAATAACTAGTACCAGAATCACAGCATCTCTAGCAGCAATGGTCAGAAGATCTGCACAAGAGACTATTCCAGGGCAATCAGATTCTACTTTGCTCTTAATCTTATCAACGATTCCGAAACCCTCCAATGAGTTTGTGTTCGTAGACGCTTCCTTCTCTCCTTTCAAACTGATCGTATCATCTAAAAGAACTGACCCATCACATCCCTGTACCCATTAAGTAGATTAGTTGAGCAGAATTGAAATTAATTACTTCTTTAGTCAAAACAAGAATGTCTTATGTTAAATTTTCAAGTTTTGTTCGTTTGTTATCATATATGTCTAATTACATGATTTATTGATTATAATTTTTTAAATATATTTACTTATATATTATATATTGTAGTAATTACAATATCATGGGAGTACTTGATTAGTTAAACGAATTAGAATTAATAATTGATTCAACCATATTTCTTTAATCGAAACAATAAGTTTTTTATATTAATTATAATAAAATTGTTAAAGAATGAATAAAATTAAAAATTTGGAAAATGTTTTTAAAAAATGTCTTTACTCAAAAAAAATTTAAATTTTAATGCAAAGAAAAAAAGAATATGTTTAATAACAAAAGTTTAGAAAAAAAATAAAAATTGAATCTAAAAATTAACCAATTTTAGTATTGAACTGGTTAATACGATACTACCTACCTGAACGAAGCAGTCATGGAAGTGTAACCTAACTATCCGAGCCGCATTGCGTGGATCAGAAAGCACTGCACATTCCATTTCTTTCTTAACGACGTCGAACACTGTAGGGCAAGTGGATGAGTAATAGTCTAGTGTCAATGAAGGGTCACCACTTGCATGCAAGATAGTGTAAAAAAGGGACATGAAGAAGAATGGGAGCTTGGAATGAAGAGAAACGGCCATTTTCGTGAGCTTTGTTTCGCAAGTGATACAAAGAGAAAGAGTGGGAGAGATTGGGTTGGAATGTGAGATATATAAGTGCAAGAATCCTCAGGTTTTCATGAAGTAATTTGCATGAACACCTCCACAGTCAACAGAGGATGCAACTAATCTTGGCATGGTTGGTGGGTAAAATCACCAAATACATGAGAGAAAGAGCCACCAAACCTCAAAACTTCCATAGCTGAAATGTCTCTGTCATGCAAGTTGGAAGTTTCGTTCCTGAGGTAGTTTTCAGTGAAAATATTATTTGATGATCAACTTGATATGTGAAAGCTGTGATCCAAAAACGGAAGATTAGGGTTTGATGGTCTAATCTAAACGTGTTTGTTTAGAATTAGAAGGATATTAAAATCTTCAATTTTTGTTGAATTCGAAAATCTTTTACTTCATTTTTGGTATTAAAACACTAATTGTATTTTAAATACATAATCACTGATATATATTTATTACAAGAAACCCAAAACCATATATATTGATTTAAAAAAAAAGAGTACCTAAATATTACTATTTAGTGTTTCATTAGTTATATTAGTAAAATATTAATAAAAATAAAATTTTAATGGAAATGCCTATTTTTTAAAAGTTTGAACACTAAATTAAAAATTTTAAACAATCAAATATTAATTTAAAATTTTAAAAGAGTTCAAATTTTCTGTTAAAATTAAATTGACATCAAATTTCTTGCGTTCGATTTTTCCTACCTACACTCTTTCGATCGAGTCTATCGTACAGGACTTATTTAGTGCGAAGTATCAGTTTGACGTAATTTGTAGATTATTGTGTTAATCCAGAAATTTATCCAGTACACATCTAAAAGATAGCGACTACGATTCCTTCCTAATGCTTAAGTTCGGGTAGAACCAACTTTGTAAATCCAACTTTGTGCTATTGTTTCTTATTTTGGTGGCAGCTGCATATTATTTAAGTGGATGGTTTGGGTTTGATGGTCTAATCTAAAAATGTTTGTTTATAAGGAAGATGGGAAATTGAAGTCTTCAAATTTGGTTGAAACAGAAAATCTTTTACTTTATTCCATAGCTTGGAAATATTGTTTTTTATCTGGGATAATGATATATAAATACCGGTCTTTCAATATTTTTTAATTTAATGATCTAACTTTTCAAAAGGTGGCTTACTGAAAGGTGCATGTAAAAAAATATTATTTAAAGAGCTATTAAAATACTAAACACATTTTAAATATACGTAATTATTAATGTGTTTATTTAAAAATTAGATTAACAAAAAAAATAGTTATAGAATTTCTCTAAATATTAGTCTTCACGTGTTTTATTATTCATATTAATAAAATTTCGATTGTTTTATATTTTAGCATTATTTTTAAAATTACACAACTTTTATAAATATTTTTCACTTGTTTTGTCAATTTCCATTAATAAAATATTAATGAAGAAAATTTTTAAAAATGAATTATCTAATTTTTTAAAGTTTGAGCATTAAACTAAAAACTTTAATTTACTGAAAATTAGAATAGACTCAAACTTAAATGAAAACAACATCGTTTTTATTGAACAAATTTGTATCCATTTGTTAAATTTAGACCAACTTTTTCAACCCTACTTTTTTCTATTGTTTTTTATTTGAAAAATTATTATTAAGATAACGGATCCAAAGCTATAAAGCTTGGATGTAGATCTTTTGTCGAAATAAAATAACTTTCCTTTTTTATTTATTATTTATCATTAATAATATCGAATCAGAATTTTTTTTATTTTACGCCTCATAACTCTATTTTGATGGTACAACAATTTTTATGGTCAATTTAAACGGAAAACCATCAATTATTCCTCAAGCACAAGAATTTATTTTACTCTTTGCTTGTTTTCAAAGTAATTTTGATTCTTTCCCAAGAGAGGAAATATAGAACGAATTGTCTTGTGAATGTGAAATTCGATACTATATTACTCATATGCGCTGCATTGTCATTGACTTGTGATGAAATAATCTATATGGTAAGCTGCAAACCATCAAACTTCCAAGTTGTTGGGATTTCTCTGTGGGCTAGATGATTATATGTATTGAGTCGAGGATTACACCTTGCTTGCTATAACATTCAATGTTTTAAAAATTGAAACGAAAGTTAAACCAATAAAACAAGAAGTTTAAAATTTAAAAAATTCAATTAATATTATATTATTATAAAATTGAATAAAGATTAAATAAAATTAAAGAATTTAAAATATAATTAAAAATTGTTCTTACTTAATGAAAAAATTGACATTTAATTGAAAAATAAATTTGTTAAATAAAAATTAATTGATTTATTTTAGTTTATAAGAACCTATTAATTTACGAATATCGACTGATTAATTAATAAATTAATCAATTTTTAACAATAAGAGTTATTAAAATAAATCTAACCTAAAAGTTAAAAACCGAATCGAAAATTTAGTTGGTTCAAGGTTTTTATAGTTAAACCGGCCGAACTAATTAAATTTTTTAATCATTTCAATTTTCATATATTTTTAACTTCTTTTAAGAAAGTAATGACAATATGTCCAATATTGTTAACATGATGATTTAAAACTATAGTTCTCAAACTTAATTTTAAACTATTTCAAATTAATTTAAATCAATAATTTAAGATAATTATAATAAATTATTAGTTTGAGTTCATTTTAAATGATTCGAGTTAGATTTAAAAGTTGAGTTGAATTATCTTATTAGTAATATTTGATTAATTTATATATATTATTTATGTTACACATATTTTCCTTTTACTTTTCTAACAAAAATTTGAGAAAAAAGAATCTATAGTCTTAATTAAAAATAAATAAAATTAGTTAAACACGTTAGAACTCTTCTCCTTTTGCCTTTTTATCTTTTGTTAATATCTACTAAACTAAGGCCATGTTTGACAATTAGCTTATTGCATTAACTGTTAGCTGATAGTAGATTTGACCAGCGAATTGCATTAGCTGTTTATCATTTAATGTTTCGTAAAATTAGCTGTTTAGTATTAGCTGTTTATGTGTAACATGACTTATGAGGACATGACTTTTAAAAAATTGTAAGGGTATGAATATTGTATATCTTAGTATTTCGTTGAATATTTTTATAATAATTTAGATTTTAGATATTTAATTCTACAAAATTAAGTTTATAACTCTAATAAAAAATATAGAACATATAATAATAACAACAATAACAACAATAATAATAATAACAATAAAATAATAATAATAATAATGATAATCATCGTCATCTAAACATAAAATATAATAATTCAAATGAAGTTTAACAATACAATTCAAATAGAGCAAAATAAATGAGCATCATCATTTAAAGCAAAGGTTTATAACAATTCGAGAACGACATCTAACTGTCATTAAACTAAAAGTAATATTATCACGAATAGTTGTTATCTCTCGAGTTCTCTGTTCTTCAATATCTTCTTGTATAGAGTTAACTTCAACATCTTGAAATACATCTGGAGGTATAAATTTAAGATCTTAATTGATGATATTAAAAGTTGGGTCGCCAATTGTACTTCTTCTAATATAGTAATACAACGCAAAAGCTGCACAAATTATTCTATTTTAATCCATTAATGAATACTTAGACATTTTCTCTAATATTTTTTTTGAGCCTTAAGAACATTGAAAGCCCTCTCAATACAATTTCTCAATGATAAATGAACTCGATTAAAAACTTTTCAAGATCTTCTTAGATTTGCACCACAAAATTCTAATTGACGATATCTTGTATGCGGGTAAGGTGTCAAATATCCTTCTTTTTCCAGATAGCCTTTGTCAATCAAGTAATATTTACTTGAATTTTCATAGAAGCAATATAATTAGTATAAATGATAACATAAAAAATCTAAATCATGAATAACAAATCCTACAAATCTTAAAATTACCTATCGATGGTTTTGAAAATTTAAGTCTCGATTTACCGATTGTATCAAGAAAAATACGAGAATTGTGTGTTGATCCCTCCCAACCCGCTAAAACATATGTAAATAGTAAGTTAAAGTCACATGTTGTCAATACATTTGTTATTGTTATTCCTTTCCATCCTCTAAATTTTATTTGATCATCTTCTGTAACAACTACCGTTATATGTGTACCATCAATAGCTCTAATGCAATCCTAATATAAAATAATAATTATAAGATGATAAAACAATATTTTTCAATGGAAAATATAATGAAGGGGGAGGAAGAACATATTCAATTACCTTAACATGTGACATATATATAACATTATTGGCAATTTATAGTAGAATGTCCTTGAATTCGGGATCTTTTAATATGAGTATATCCCTTGAAAATCCATCCATAACAGTCAAAACTTCTTTAAAAACTCTACTCACTGTTTCCGCAGAATGTTGAAAACACTGTTGGATATCTCTATTAGAGGAATCTTTACTTAGGACATACGTGAATAAATCGACTTTCTCTAAAATCGACATCCTATCTAAAGGTTTCAAACTATAATTATTTTTCAAAACCATACATAATTGACGAAATATATTGTGATTCATCCTAAATGTATTAAAACACCTTTTTGTATGATCATTCAATAATTCATTCATCCATAGTTCTCCTATTTGATAGGAAGTCATGCATGGTTCCTTGTATATGTGATTAAAAAAATATACACTTATGTAACCTTCAACATAAGCCATCGAATCCCAAAACTAAATTTCATTGTCCAAAAATGGTTTCATTTAAAAACGTTGCATAATTTGCATAACATTATTATCCATACCTACGGATTAATAAATAAAATTATATTGCAAATAAACAAGATACTTTTATGTCTAAATATAAATAAATAAATAATATAGTACGTAATAAAATTATAGATTACCAATAAGATAACATAATATAATAAAATAAGCTAACCAAATTCATAATGTCTTAAAAATACCATGTCAACATAAGTACACAAATAATAAAAGCAACAAACTAAACATAGTAATGGATACTATATTTAATGTTTTTTATATTTGTCATACTCATACATAAACTTCATGTATTCAATCCTCTTTGTATCATCTAGTAAACAAAAAAAAAGACCTTCTTTGCAGATCTTCAATTAACATGTAACCAAAATAAAAATTAAGGAGTATCAGTCTTTAAATCAGGCAAAGTATATATTTTTCCTAAAGCATTCGTGATATCATGATGTGATGCACTAGCATCAGTACTTTGTGATGCACCAATATTCATTGTGTCCAAAATTTTCGTAATGGATCTATTCATCTTTATTGTTGCACTTTGTCTCTCTTGAATCAATTGTATTATATTGTCAAGTCTCTCATACATTATTGCAGATCTTCTTACCCTTTTAACGGAATCAGTTCTTGCACTCTTGTCACTTTGTGAACTATCACTCTCCAAATTTTGCATCTTCTTCTCTCACTCCCTTCATCATGCATGTGTAGTTTGAGGGGTCAAGGTATATTCTCTCTATACTTCTTCCCAATTATTTAGACCACTAGTCTCATCTATATTCTCATGATCATGATAGCCTGACAATTGATGATGGGCATTATAATTATCAGGTAGAGAAGGAATATATGTTTTCTCAACTTCTCGTTCTTCTTATGGAGAGTCAGCCACAGGACAAAATGTAGTCTCTCCTCAAGCCAAATATCCAAAAAGTTGATTCAACTTACATTCAAGCTCAGGGTCAAGCCCTTCCTCTTTAAATGTTTTAAAATTGATGTTCTCCTATAAAAAGGTTAAATAACTTATATTTAACTAACTATTTAGCATTAGAGTAAAGGAAAATAATTTGAATTAGGAAAAAAAGAGATAACCTTAATTTTCAAAGTCTACCACTCCTCACTAGCAGTGATTGTTCCTTTGTCATAATCCCATCCTAATCTCGTTTCTTTCATTTTCAACTGTTTCCAAAGACTCCATCTAGTTCTCATCCAATCAAATTTATTTTTAAGCTTTGTTTTATCCCATGGTAAGTTGGTTGCTTTGTGAAACTCTTCCTCTACCTTCTTCCATGATAACCTTTGACCAATAACTCCACCGCGCTTTCCCTCACTCCTTTCAATATGTTGGTTACAAATATCACAAAAGATAAGAAGAATTTCTTTTGACCAATGAATCCTACCTATATCATTCCCTCTTTGACTTCCTTCTTTGTTTCCTTTTTGGGATGATGTCATCTAATCATATTAGATGAAAAAGATTTATGCTAGTTAATCAATTTGCAATTGATTTCACTACTTAATTAGCTTTATATTTCACTGCTTAATTAGTTTTACTAGCTTGAATTATACT
>JANTPM010000001.1:997291-1016672 GCA_025434745.1 Erythroxylum divaricatum
TACTTTGGCTGCAAACCATGAAAGCTGATGGTCATCCACAGCAAAAGGACAAAAATGAATAACCTCATATAGCCCGCATTGTCTTTCGTTTTTCTCCCTAACGCTTGTGATCACAATTTCCACTGGTTCAAAAGAAACTACTGCTAAGACCAGACCCTAAAGTTTATGAACTTAATAGTTGCTCACCGACCACTCGTTTAAATGGGGACTACAACCAACTAGGAAAAACAACTTCAATTTAGGATGACATAAGAAAGCTATGATTGGCCAATTGGCTTCTCATCTAATCACCATGAATCCAACATAATTAAGGTAATAAGATTAGCTAGTAGCTAGTCGGTAAACACCATACAACATCACTGGCTCTCTACGAGAGGTTTTCGAGGCAAGAAGAATAACATCGGCATGAAGATCTCCCTCCTAGAACAATATGAAAGGGGTCGTCGTTAATAGGAGCAAAGAAAAATTACACCAGACAAGGAGAAATCATCGAGATGCATATAATTGGCACAATTTGACAAGCGTTGGTCTTGCCATGATGGTAACCAATCCGGTCCAATCCAGAGTTAGCGACAAATGTTTGGCTAAATGGGATTTCATGTTAAACCCAAACCTAGAACGATCTACCCCTCAATTGCATACTGTGATAGATTAAGGCTTAAGTCTTCTATTGACATTCACAGTAGTTATATATAAGAACAGGATAACAACTCTTTTGCTATAATCCTAGACTATCGAGTAGTTGAAATACTACTTCCTGAAACTACGGGATAACAAGTTTAAATGAGATTTGATTTTGAACAGGGTAGTGGCTGGTACAGTTTGTTACAATACGATAAGCCTCTAATATGCCCCCTCAAGATGGAGCTCGAGAGAGAACTCCAATCTTGGATTTGAGATCAAGGAAACGACCCCGCGGAAGAGGCTTGGTAAGTGTATCAGCAAGTTGGTCGGCTGATGAGACATGTGCAACACGTAGGACTCCATTTTGGACTTGTTCCCGAATGAAGTGGAAATCTATTGCAACATGTTTCATTCTGGAGTGAAATACGAACTAGCTCTTTGTAGTCATCACTGAGACCATCGAGGATTTTATCGGTTATTTCTTCTTCATCAAGTGGGGCCCCAAGAAGAGCTAGATCATCTGCTTTGGCTTTGATTAATTGCATAAATTCAGTGATGGTTAGGGATCCTTTGATGATATTTTTGAGTTGACTTTTGATTTTTTTGATGCGGCCACGAGAGGGTTTGGCATAGGTATTGGCTAAGATAGTCCAAGCTTCTCTAGAAGTCTTGGCTTTAGCAATGAATGGAATGATGGTTGGTGATAGGGAGCCAATGATTGCATTAAGGATCAATTGATCCTGACGGGTCCAGAGAGTATGATTGGGGTTTGGTCTGGTTGTATTAGATTGTGTAATGGTGGCTTCTGGACAAGGTTTGGAGCCATCAATATAGCCAAGCAGATCGTAACCAATAAAGAGAGTTTGGAACTGGAGTTTCCAGGAGAGATAATTGGTGGAAGTGAGTTTGAGAGGAGTTTGTGCAGCAACATTAATGGCGATGAGTGTTTGGTTAGGTTCATTGGTTTGAAGAATAGTTGGACTAGTGTTTTCGGTGGCCATGGAAATAATAATGGAGATGATGGATGAAGGGAAAGGAAAAAAAAAGAACGGATCGGCTAATGCTCTGATACCATGATAGATGAAAGCTTGAGTCTTCTATTGACATTCACTGTAGTTATATACAAGAACAGAATAACAACTCTTTTGCTATAATCCTATAATAAAGAGCAGTTGAAATACTACTTCCTGAAACTACGGGATAACAAGTTTAAAAGAGATTTGGTACAGTTTGTTACAATACGATAAGCCTCTGATAGTTGAAAGGTAGAGCTGCGGCCGATCTGGTGGTCGAAAGCTGGGACGAGGAGTTTGCGGCCGATGCGACGGCTGAAAAACGAAATGTTGAATTTGAGAATTTCGAGGCTACGGCCGAATTCTATACGGAGAAAAAGTGAATGGAAACGATGACGGTTTTTGCGAATTGCGAATGTGACCCTCGTTGGTGACGAGAGTATGACCGTCGGGGACGAGAGTGTGGTTGTTGGTGACGAAACTGAGGGTTGATGGCTGTCTGCGGCTAGGAATAGGGCTGTCCGCGGCAGCACTGCATGGCCCTAGACTCCATATCAGGTATCCTTTGAGTCCAGTTTTGTTAAGCACTGCCAGGGTTTTTGTTTTCTCCGATTGTCGCACCATAAAACTATATTTTGATTTTGGCAGCACGGATGTAGCAACAATTTGTGAAAAAGTATTGCTGAAGATAACTTGTGGCTTGGCTTACATTAATTCATGCTTCACAGAACTTTTCAAAAATTGAACGTTTGCACGTTTTAGCATCATTGACATAATCTAGGCATGTATGTTGCTAAAATATCAGCTGTTACATATCCTGATGCAACTTGTACAACTGGTGCAGTTAACTACCACCCTAATGCCCGGGGAGTGTAAAGTTTCATCTTTTGCAAACTATTCCTTTGGGTTCTGAAGGAACTCACTGGAACATTTGTCAATGTATCGTCTTTGACCTGCTTCTGTCAGCAATTGAACATTGATCTATGATGCAACATTTGTACCCTGTTTCTTCTTTGAAAATTTGTGGCACTCACAAGAAAGGGCCGTTTGGAAGTTTTTTAAAGTGAATTTCCCTATACTGTCATGATGATTCTTGGCTCTTGTAATGAATAAGTTAGGCTGCACTTGTTCATTGCATCTGATGTGCTTTGTTACTTACCACATCTTATTCATAGTTCTGCTTTTTAACTTGTTGGCAATCTTAGCTAATGATCCCCATCTTGATAATTCTAACAGGAGGTGGACGAGCTGAGAACAACATGTTTCCTGAGGTTGACAGTACATGGAAAGTGAGTCAGTTCGTTCAATTTAAAAACATTGTCCACCCGATGTTTCTATTTTTTGTGTCAGTATTATCGAAATTCTTTTGTTTTCTTGAAGAGAAAACAATACATGGAATTTTGGTTCTAAGGAAATCCGGCCACGGTTAAAGGAGGATACTGTTTTGATGGGGTCAAAGAAAATATTTCAATCTATGTCATATGATGAATTCTTACAGACTTCACCTATTAAACAAAATAAGAAAAATCTTATACACTTCGTTAGGAAATGGGAGGGAATTAAAAAGAATGGAAAACAGAGAAAATTTTTAATTTTGAAACTTTGTCTCACAAAGTTAAAAAATCAAAATTAATATTTTAAATTTTAATTACAAGGGAAAGTCTCAAAAGTTTCTTTCCCTTTTTTCTCAATTTTCCTTTCCTTTGGCTTTCACAGTGATAGAGTCATATTTTGACCTTCCTTATTTAGTTGTAATTATCATTTAATAGAATATTGTAATAGGAAATCAGATCCCTTACTTTAGGCTATAGCGTCAATTTAGGATTTGCTCTAACCTCTTGTAAACGTGTATATATGCTCTTCATTGTGAATGAACAGTTCAACATCTTCTCACAAATTATCAACTCTTTACACACAGCAACTGACATCTCATTTTAGGTAGATTATATTTATAGCAAAAGTTGTGTGTGCTTGTTTAGTTGACACTAATCAACTATGCAGACATTCAATGAGGTTCAGAAGTTGCTCAGCAAGACCAACGGGCAGGTTGTTGGAGATGTAATGACTCCAGCTCCAGTTGTTGTTCGTGAAACTACAAACCTCGAGGATGCCGCCAGGTACTTCCATGATATCAGTAGTTCTTGTCGGGCTTTGCTCTGCTCTAATATTCAAAAGCTTATAGTATGATATGAGAGTTTTCTGTATCTGATCGACTAGACTTCAAGGAAGTAAAGGCACGTGTCTTCAGTCTGTAGAAGAAATCGAAAATCTCAATAGCGATCATGAGATCAGTCCCTGGAACATTTTGAGACGGTCATATGGGTCCAATATTTTCAAGCTCGTGGTAGCCAAGCACTACGGCAAAAAAATCCAGAGGATGGATGATTCAGCTCATGTATGAGCGGTGCCATATCTTGACTGTTGAGAATTCAATCATGAGGAGCTTGAAAACTGTTAGACTGATTCGATGATTTTAGAGCTTTGGTGCCGAAATAAGTTTCTGAGAAAAGGAGTAAAGCTATCTGTATTTCTTATGAAATGTATATCCTCGCTTATTACATTTGCTTAAACTTGTAGTCCCCATCAGTGTCTGAGCTCTGTTGTATTGCCTGTACATGATTTCAGAATATTGCTCGAAACCAAATATCGGCGCCTTCCAGTTGTGGATGCCAAGGGCAAGCTGGTTAGAGATTCTATTCTTGTTCTTTCATTGTTTCAACCATCTGCGTGATTTCATTAAAGATGGCATTCTGGACTTTGTTTCCACAGGTTGGGATTATTACTAGAGGGAACGTTGTGAGGGCCGCCCTTCAAATAAAGCGAGAAAGCGAAAGGGATGCTTAGTTCGAGTAACATTTCTCGTCTGTCCTCTGCGGCAGTTTGGCGGTGGCGGCGGGAACCGCGGAAGGAATAGCTGAAATTGTATCAGTTATGCAGGATATGATATAATTCCTCATACTAACTTCGAATTATTTATTGATAAAATATACGTTTATAATATGAAAAAATACTCGAACTTTTCGATTGTATCATAATCTTTAAATTATACATCATCATATCACAAATTTTTTAAGTTTTTTCTCAATTTTGTTCGTTGCCCTAAAGTTAACGTTGTACTTCCGATATGGCTTATCATCTACATTCTTTCTCATTCCGACGTAATTGAATTTGTGCATAATAAATGTTTCAAAAGATTTTTGAGGTACAAAATTTGAGAAGAGTAAAACAGAAGAATTGATCAACTAAATCTTTAATATGGTGATCAAAGAAACAAGCTAGCACCATTAATAGATCTTTTATATGCTCAATAAGATTCGTTGGCGTAGTTTTGTAATAGTAAGTTAGAAATACATTTGACAAAATTACATGAACGCGTTAAGCATGTGGAGATCGACTACCATTTCGTTCGAGAAAAAGTTATAAAAGGATCGATTAGGCTGGTATATATTATTCTAATAAGAAACAACGAGTGGACTTATTAACAAGTGCTTTATTTCCATCTCATTTTAATATTCCTTTTAAGAACATTCCTTTCCTTATTTCTTTGGCTTTTATTTAGGACAAAAGAAATACATTTTAAGATTCTTTTTAGCCTAAAAGTATATATCTTAGGAGATTAAATTAATTACAAGATTGTAATAAAGGCAATAATTTGATGATTTAAGTGATTTTATCTTTCATCTTACAAGTTTGAATTTCAATGATATCGAAAATTAAAAAAGAAATAAGACTTGTATATAATCTTATTAATAAAAAAAAAAGACGCCTTGAAGGCAACGTAGACCATTTGGTAGATAAATTATTGTGCACTCTTCAAATAAATTATTCAATTTTTTAATTTTTATTTTACTCCGGTTCTCTTTTTTTTAAAATATCTTTGTTCTTTTATTTATTAATCAGAAAAGTGGCGTATTAATACTTTTTACATACATAATAATTTACATGTTTGATGTGTTACTCTGCTTTGGAGGTAAGGAAAAGAGTGAAAAATTATTTTTCATTAAAAATTAATACAATTTTATAAAATTTTAAAATTTTTTATCCATATTTTATAATCATTTTCACTCTATGTTTATCACTTTTCTTTTTTCACCAAAATATATTCAAACAAAGCATAAAAGGAGACTTTTACAAGAAAAAAGAAAAAAGAAAAGAGAACAGATTTGGGGTTCTGGCTTTTGCCCTAGCGTCCAACACTTGCGAATTAGATCTGATGCGTGCGTGAATCGCCATCCCAAGGTGATGATCCAAACCGACTTCCCTCATCATGCTGCCGATTCTCGCCGCCCTCGCCCTTGCCCTCTTCGCGCTGGCGATTATCACCCTTCACTTTTACAAGTCACAGCCAAACAATAGGGTCTCTTCGTCGCCGACGCCGGCGGAAACGGATCGGACGGGATCCGTCCTCTCTACTTCTCCGAATCCTGAGCAGAGTCCGGGAGGGGGGAGAGATTGTCCCAAAGGGCAAGAGCAGGGGAGCTTCCATGTCTTCCTCAGCTTCCGCGGCCCTGATGTCCGCAGCGGTTTCCTCGGCCACCTCTACGATGCCTTCGTTAGGGAAGGGATACGCACGTACATCGACGACGAGGAGCTCCGGAAAGGTGAGGAGATTGATGGTTCGCTGATGAAGGCCATCGAGGACTCGCGGATCGCTGTCGTCCTGTTGTCCAAGAACTACGCCTCCTCTCGATGGTGCTTGGACGAGCTGGCAAAGATCATGGAACTAAGGAAGGAAGAAAAAATTGTGGTGAAGCTGGTCTTCTACAGGGTGGATCCTAGGGAAGTTCGAACGCCGAGGGAAAGCTTCGCAAAGGCACTGGCCGCACATGAGGCCAAGCTTGGGAAGGACTCGGATAAGGTGAAAAGGTGGAGGGAAGCTCTTTTCGAAGTCGGTAGCTTGTCCGGTTGGCACTTGGATGATAAAGGGTAAGGTACCTTCACCATTTCACTCGTGGCGTTGGCCGCAACCCCGATTCTTAGGTGATATATGAAGTTTTCCTTCCTTTTACGGTTGTGTTTTGAACTTTTGTTTGATCGAACCTTTCGTTCGGCTCTGACAGACATGAAGCTGAGCTTGTAAGGAGCATTGTTAAGGATGTCAATGTCCTATTAGATCGCCCCCGACTAGATGTCGCGAAATACCCTGTAGGAATCGAAGCTCGAGTGGAACAGATCAAGAATCTGCTAAGTTTGGGGTCAGGCAAGGTACTTTTGGTAGGACTATGGGGAATGGGCGGTGTTGGAAAGACGACTATTGCCAAAGCCGTCTTCAATGCCATCGCGGATCAATATGAGGGATGTGCGTTTTTGCAGAACGTCAGAGAGGAGTCTACCAATCCTAGTGTTGGCCTTACTAAGTTGCAGGAGAAGCTCTTGTCGGAGGTGCTACGACGAAAGGATGTGAAGGTTTCAAGCACTGCTGGTGGAATTAGCTTAATAGAAGACCGACTTTCTAGTAAGAAGGTTCTCTTGTTGCTCGATGACGTCAGTGAGTCCGAGCAACTGGATGCACTGGCTGGAGGGCTGCATTGGTTCGGCAGCGGAAGTAGGATTCTGATCACTACAAGGGATAGCGCCTTGCTAACAGTTTGTAATGAGTACGTAGTTCATAAGGTTGAAGAATTACCTTATGAAGAGGCATTACAGCTCTTCAGTCGACATTCTTCCCTCGAGAGTAACAGACCAAGCATTCCGATGGATCTAGTCGATCGTTGCTTGGACTACACCAAAGGTCTTCCTCTAGCTCTGGCAGTGTTGGGTTCTTTGTTACGAAATCGTCCAGAAATTCATTGGAAAGGTACTTTGAAAAAACTCGCGGACAGTCCAGCTAAAGACATCGACAAAGTGCTTAGAGTAAGCTTCGATGGATTGGAGCGTAACGAGAGGGAGATTTTTCTGGACATTGCTTGTTTCTTCAAGGGCTTGGGTCAAGATTACATAGAAAACGTTATTGACGCGTGCAGTTTCGAAGCATCAACAGGAATACAGATCCTTATCGAGAGATGCCTCATAACCATTGATGGGTATACCATTAAGGGTGCCAAGCAAGTACAGATGCATGACTTGCTTCAGTTGACCGGTAAAAACATCGTTTGCGAGGAATTTCCCGATGAACCTGAAAGCCGTAGCAGGCTCTGGGATTATGAGCATGTTCTTGACGTGCTATCAAATGGAGCCGTAAGATTACATGCCAAATGCAAGTTACGTCCATGTAGTTGTATTTTTTATCTGGTTTTTATATTGGAATATCTACTTGTAGGGATCAAATGCCATAAAAGCCATAGTAGTGCGTCTGGGTGATCCGACGAGAATTCGCGTAGATGCCGATGTACTGACTAAATTCAGGAAGTTAAGGCTGCTTGTCATGCACAAGGTAACATACAACGGAGATCCCTTAAGTTTCCCGAGTGGATTGTGCTGGTTGGAATGGCCCGGATACTCGGCATCGACTTTTGTATTCAGCCCCGGTACAGCATTCAAGGTATGCATTTCCATTCATTATGTGAGCTTTTATGCGATATGCGGTAGCTTAATACAAGTTGATCCGATCTGCTCTCTTTCGTTTCTCAGCATATGAGGCATATCAGTCTTGAACGATGCCAGCGGGTGACGGAGATCCCCGACTTGTCATCGTGCCGGAATGTGGAGACTTTGAACTTTTCCAATTGCACGGGATTGGTGAGGGTGGATAACTCGGTTGGATATCTAGAGAAATTGATCAGATTGTCCTTAGGTGGGTGTGGAAACCTTGCGAAACTTCCTGATGAACTGCACTGGAGATCTCTTGAAACTTTAACGCTTGCGGGCTGCTACAAATTGGAAAAATTTCCTGAGGTTATGGTGGAAATGGAACGCTTGGAGAAACTCGGCCTGCGAAGAACTGGAATTAGAGAACTTCCTGCGTCCGTAGTTAATCTAGTATCGGCCAAAAGTATAGATTTATCATCTTGTTCAAACCTCATGACAGTTCCGTGTAGCATCTACAGGTTGCGAAACCTCGAGTCCTTGGACCTTCGAGGATGCCGGAGCCTGGAAGTGTTTCCCCGACACAATGAGGGCTCGACTGAACCAGCTGGAAGCGTCGGTTTTCCGAGCCTTTTATGTTTAAAACTGAGCAGGTGCAATTTACGAGACGTCGAGTTCCTGGGGGGCGTTAATTGCTTCCCAAAGCTGACGGAGTTGTACCTCTCGGAGAATGATATGATTACCGAGATTCCTTCCCTTAGTAGCTTCGAGAATTTGGAGAAACTGTATATCGATAAATGTAGGCGATTACGAGACATAGCGGGTTTGCCTGTCCATTTACGTGTTCTGATTGCAAATGGATGTGGGTCGGTCCGAAGAATTCAGGGCTTATCTCCGAGTTGCATTGCTGATTTTGATGAGATCAACCTGTCTTCTTGCCCTGAGTTGGCCAACCAGGGAATTCATATGGCCGGTGTCCTTCCACTCGAGGTTATATTCTCGCCGTTTTTCCTTTCCTTTTGCTCTTTCTTCCGCTGCGAGGAATCGTCTTCTGATTTGCATTGTCCACAGGAAGCTCGTAAGCTCAGACCGGATGCCAACTTCGCCTTCACCGGAACCAAGCTGCCGGATTGGCTCCAGCAAAGTAACTTCCCCGACTCCGTTTTGTTCCCCGTCCCTTCAGACATGGCCGATAATCTCGTAGGGATCATATCATGCGGTGTTTTTGACCTGCAAGAGGGCGTTGGGGATGGTCAGTTTATCTGCTTCATTGAGATGTTCATCGACAATGAGAGTGTGCATTCCTACGGCGATAATTCCTTTTCGTTGGAACACGCATCGGGAGTGGTGTTACTCCGGGGATTGGACAGATATAACAGTCGCAGCGTGTCGCGGCTGGATGAGCTGCTGAGGAAGCACGATCGGGAACATTTCATGGTATCTCTTGTGTTTACGACGACTGAAGGTGGATTTGTTAGGAAGTGTGGGTTCCATCTGATATTCAAGGGGGAAGAAAATGAGTCGCGAGATGTGCAATTGCTAGAGCGACTAGATCTCCTACCGGATGAAGGACATCGTCGGCCGGATTCACAAGAAGTGGATGAGCAAGAGGAGGAAAATAGCTGAGAATAATTGGCAATAGAAAGTATCAAGGTGGGCGACAACTATATCACGTATGATTAAATATTTGTAAACTTTTCTGCTTTTATCACAAATCTAATAAGATTTTTAAGAAAATATGATGCGTTCGACAGTGTGTGCGCTTTAGGAACAGCAGATCCGTTCTCTTCCCAACAGTGGCATACTGGCGATAAGCATTTTGGGAATGTTAGTAAACTTGTATCCATCTCGGTAGACATAGAACTTGAGTTTGAACTGACCGATTTAAAATCAACTAATGAAGCTTAATTTAATATAATTTTGGGTTGAGTCTTAAACTAAGACTTAACAAGATTTAAAATTAACAAATAAGGTCTGATTTACTTTAATTTTAGGCTTAATCTTAAATTAGGATAATGTCTAAAATTAACAAGTCAGATTCAATTTAATATAAATTCAAATTAGGTCTCGAATTGGTGCTCAGCCTGATTCATAATTTGATATGATTTCAGTAAACTTGAATGTATGGATTGACTAAAGACCTAAAATCATATCAAATTAGACTGGATTCATTAACTTTCAATTAAGTAGAGTATCGACTTAGAGACTCAATTTCGATACTATACCAAATTAAGTATGACTTGTTAACTTTGGAACTGACTAAATTTTAACCAAAGTGAGGCCTGACCCAAAACTCTTAAACTACCTTATTTTAAATAAATTGACACAAGCCTGAATGTGCACATATTTCTAAAGACTGCCTGCAAAGATTTTGTATCATGACAATAAGTTAACATTATTATCTACTGATAACGTATTAAAAATTGGTTAAATTGAGTTAACCCTTTCTAGTGTTTAATTTAGACTATTTTAAAATATTATTATTTTAGTATAATTAATTAAAATAGTATTATTTTAAATCAACCACTATTAATATAAGAAATTTAGTGTAAATTTGAATCAATAATAAAAATTTTAAATTTTATAATATTAGTTCAACAACTTTTTAATATATAGTAAAAGTAATTCGTTGCTAACCTAACATTTTTTATAATATTGACATGATATATTTATTTAATAAGTAACATACACATAAATAATAGACTATACTTTAAATTACAAAAATAAAAATCATTATTTAATGAAAATAATTACTACTAAATAATTAACTCTTTATCGGCTATTACAATGCATTAGGTTCGAAGAGGTAAGAACAATGTTTAAAAAATTGAATTGAAAGTTAAATAGGTAAGACAAGGAGTTTAAGGTTTTAAATGTTTAACTGATATTAGATCATTATAAAAGTGGTTAAAGATTGAATAAAATTAAAAAATTTAAAATATGATTGAAAGAAATTGACCTTAATCATCGAAAAATTTAAAAAGAGACTATTAAATAAAAATTAATTAATTAATCATATTTTATAAAAATTAATTAATTAATGAAACTGACTAATTAATTAATAAGCTGACCAATTTTTAAAATATAAACTACTAAAAATAAATCAAATTAAAAATTAAATTAAAAAATCAGCCATTTTAGAACTTTTAGGGAATGTTTTAAAAATTGCACCGGACATCGAACCAGTCAAAGGAAAAGTTTAAGGTTTAAAGATTCAACCGCAATAAACTATTATAAAACGATATATAATAAATAAGAAGTAAAATTTAGAAGAATAAGTAAAAATAAAATATTTTATTTAAATAAAAATACACTAATGTCTCTTATTATATAATGAACTAATAATAAATAAATATTAGTCGAATATAAAACTTAAAATAACAATAAAAATCAAAATTGTATTTTTGAAAGAGGTTGTGTCTCATAATCGTCAAAAATTCTAAAATTTTCAAAACTATCTAAAGACTCGTAAATTACGCTTTCATCTAAAATATTTACATCACGCATTAAAAGAAATTACAAATTACTATTGTATGAAATTATTCTCAATTATAGATTTGTAATACATTATATTTTTAACTTAAATATGATCAAAATAAGATATGAACTGACTATCGGTAGATATTTTTAATTCATTTATTGTGACAAATACATTTTCTTCATAAATCGTCTTTACAAGTTTGTTATAATTAAGATCTAAAAATTATCTGTTTAATACAATCAATATCAATAGGATCATATGTTTTCCTATTACTAAGCACTATGAATAAATAATAGAAAAATTATAAAGTCAATAATAAAAATAAAATTAATGAAATAAAAACAAAACTATAAAACAATTGTTTTTCATTATCAGATTATAAGTAATGTAAATAAGGTTATTAAGTCTTTGATATTTCAAATAATTTTTTTTTTGTATGAAAAGGTTAAAAAACGCTCTAATTATGTTCATAATCTAATGCAATAGCTGTTTAACTGAGGTGTCTAATAGCGAGTTTTCTCAATATTTGAGCACTTTCACCGAATCATCTCCGCCGCTTATTTATATTTTAAATTAATAGTTATGAAAAATAAAAATATTATTAATAAGTAAAGAATGAATTAAAAGTATAAAAACTTACTAGGCTGTATTTTTTTCGTTATAAGTTCTTTATTTGCTAATGACCTAGCAAAACTTTCTAAAACTTCACGATATCGTTTGCGATTGCTCTTTAATAGAGAAAACACCTTTGCATTCAATCACATCAAATAGATCTCCCATAATATTATTTGTACATGTGTCTCCACTATATAAATAATAAGGATTGAAAAAATAAGCTGATGAGTGAATCCTTCGAATAAGATGCTTATCTCATCATCTGTCAATAATATCTATATTTATAATTATTTTTTGAGCTTTATACATACCATCATATATATGGCCCAAAAATGGCTTACAAGAATTCAGTAGTACTATCTTAAGAGAATTTGTTCATATAAATATGTTTAAATCAAATCAACATAATCGATGCATATTGAGGTGGACATACATGACAATGACAATGTTGGATTAAAATTGTCTTATAATACTTTTCGCCCACATCTTTGTCAAAGAAGATTAAATAAGCATTTCCCCTACTTTCAAACGATTAGGTACGTCAATGAGTCAGACTAATAATTTTCTTAAAATTAAAAGTGTAAAATGTCTTTTTTTTTTAATTAAGTTTGAGCTTGGACTGTCCAAACTCAGGCTTACCCAAGATTTAACTATTTTAAGCAAAACGAGAAGAAATGAACTTTGGGCCGATATGGGCCTAGTCTTGGCTCATGAGTCGAACCATTAAAAATACCTTAATCTAAACCCACGAGCCGACTTATGGTCATTTCTACAAATGATAGAAGTCTGAGTATAAGAGTGTTTTTGAAGTATCAATCAAAAGGAAACTTTTTATTTGTAGGTTGGTTCTATTGAGAGTTTCCAAAAATCCAATTACAGTTCCATAATAATAGCGACATAGAGAAAAGAGAGAAAGGGCGAGTCGTGACACAGAGAATATACTCAGAAGGGAGAAAGATAATAGTAACTCTATTTTGGTGATTTAAGAACTTAGAATTTCTAAAACCTTAAATCACCGGACTAATTAGAGTTTTAGTTTTTAAGGTTTCATGTCAACCGAATTCGTGGCTAATGTGGACCCTTTGATAAAATGAATATTTGCCAACTTAGAAAAAAATGATGAAACTATAATGATTCCATCAATATTAGAACAATTTTGTACGTTTTTCAAAGTTTTATTTGTATATCATCAAATTTTAAGTCTAATTTAAATTTTAATACATTGTTAAGGTACAAAATATACCTTTAGCTTTTATGTATATGACCTAGATATCTCTTAATGACTATTTTATACCATTTAATGATATTTAGATTGCTATATTCCTACATACTATAAATGACAACAGAAATAAATAAGTAGGAACCATATAAAGCATTACAATAATATATATTTGCTTTATTCTTGTTGGATTAAATGAAGCTCTAATCGTGGTTTAATGATGACAAATTGGTTACACCATTAGTTAGTTGAAGGCTTTAGATTAGCTAGCCAATTAGGGTATTTAAGAAAAAGTAACATAATAGGTGTTAAGTGTTCGGTTGGTTGATACCCCAACTAAACAAGAGCCAATTGGTCGATAGTAGGAGATTAGCTAATCGAATATACCTGAAAACTAGTTATTATAACAACTAGATAGTGTGTCTAATAACTATTTAAGTTAGATTCAAAAATAAATATACCATAATTGAGTTATTAGAAGAATCTTTGGCATACTAGAGAATTATTAAGAGTCTTGAGAGATTATATAATGCGTTTAAGTGCATGTGTGCATTGCATAAACCATGTCAAACACTAATCCATTAGAGTGAGAAAGAAAGGAAGATTTCGAGGTGTACATGGTTATACTAGTGTAGCAGTTGGGAAAAATTACTTAGGATACACATTGTGATGACGTACATGGTTATACTAGTGTAGCAGTTGGGAAGAATTACTTAGGATACACATTGTGATGACTTTTTTTGACCTTAAATAAGAGTTATAAATCTTCATCCACGATAAAGTAAGACATTTGCTATATTCCCATATACTATAAAAGGACAACAAAAATAAATAAGTGGGATTAATATAAAGCATTGCAATGATATATATTTGCATTATTTTTGTTGGTTTGAGCGAGGTTCTAATCGTAGTTTAATAATGACAAATAGTTTACTTCATCAATTAGTTGAAGGCTTTAGATTGGCTAGCCAATTGGGCTATTTAAAAAAGTTACATAATAGGTGGTAGCTCTCCATTTGGTTGATACCCCAATTAAACAAAAGCTAGTTAGTCAATCGTAAGGGATCGACTAACCAAATATACATAAAAACTAGTTATTGTAACAATTAGTTAGTGAGTATAATAACTATTTAAGTTAAATTAAAGTATAAATAGATTATAATTAAGTTATAAGAAGAATCTTTGGCATACTAGAGAATTATTAAGAATCTTGAGAGACTATAGAGTGCATTTGAGTGCAAATGTGCATGGCACAAATCATTTCAAGCTCTAGTTCATTAGAGTGAGTAAGAAAGGATGATTTTAAGTTACTTATGATTATGTTAATGTAGTAATTGGGAAGAATTACTTAGGATACACATTGTGACAACTTTTCTTAGGATACGCATTGTGACAACTTTTCTTAACCTTAAATAAGAGTTGTAAAGGGTTCCTCTACACCCATGACAAAGTAAGTCATTTGTAAGGATTCTTCTTCACTAATGAAAATAGAATATTTTATATGAAAGGTTCCTATGACCTATAGAAGGAAAAGAGATAATATAATTCTCAAGTAAAGCTTAGGAAGTAGATATAGGTTAAGGATTCTTTATCCAAGCCACTATAAATAAGTTTATCTCTCTTTTCCTACTTTTTAAAGTTAGTATTATGAATACTTTTTGATTTTTCATATATCAGTTGCTATGATCATTTATTAGAATATGTAATTTATATATTAGTTATTATATAGGACAAAAAGTGTACATACACAATTCATCTTCTTTCTTGTGCGCCATCTAAAAACCATCATTTAATATCAAAGCATGCATCATTCATTGTATATAAATTTCTTAAAAAATTTAAGCAAACATATTTCTCATCACTCTTTAGTTAAGATAGTCGTTGTATAGGTAGATCGCTTTTTTCTTAAGGTGAAAATTATGTTATGTTCTAGTGAGAATCATAGTTGTAGATAAAGTGAAGATTAAGGCATCAAAGAATAAAAATGGATGGAGAAATAATAATAATAATAGACTCATTGCATTAAATAGTAAAGTAGTTCACATCTTGTTTTTTTTTCTCTCGGAAAAAATGAATTCAATAAGGTATATTTATGTTAAACCACCAATGAGATATAACACACACTTAAAATCACGTTTGAGCACACTAGTAAAGTAAAAGAGAACAAAGTGAGCTGCATTATATGAGGTATTTCATATAGAGAAAGTCCATTTCTAATATGTATACTCATTTTATTTATATTATTAATGCTAAATTGGAAATAATTATAATAATCTTCAATTGATGAGAAAAATTATTAGTTCTTTACCAAAAGTTGAAAAAGGTAAAGGTGATGACCATACTAAAAGCAAAATATTTGAGCACCTTGCCATTGAAAGAGCTAATTGGATCACTTATCATTTATGAAATGTTGATAAATAAATTCTATAAAGATTAATTGGCTCAAATAAAAAGAGATGTAATTTTTAAAGTCTCGAAGGATGAGAAAATTGATGGTGATCCATAAATGAGAATATGAGAATTATATAAGCTCATCATAAAGCAATTCAAAAAGTTCTTAAAGAGGAAGGAAAAATAATTGAATAAGAAAAAGAAGAAAGCACTTAAAACCACGGAGGACACTACTAGTTTAACGTATAAATAATTCACAAATACGGTAGAGAGTATGTTTATAATGACAATAATAATGAGGAACCCTCTTGTTCAAATTCCAGATATGGTAATGATGATTATAATATTGTGCTTTCATGTAATGAGTTAGTTGAATGCCTATAGGTTATGAGCATGAAAAGGAAGAAAATATCTTCCAAGTATAAAGAGACTTAAAAACTCTTAAATACATGAATAATTGAGAATAAGAAATTGAAATATAATATGCATGATATGGTAAATTCCAAGAGTATTGTTATTGTTAGTGATAAAAATGGATAATTTTTTGCATGAAAATAAGGCATTGAAGAATGTGATCAATATCCTCCAAGAATCATTTTTTAAGTTCATTTTAAGGAACGAAAAATTAAATAGCATGTTTAGAGTCCAAAAGAGTTTAAATGATATATATGAGATTAGGTACACTTATGAAAGTGCATTACCCAATTCCAAGATAATTTTTGTAAAGGACAAGTATATACATAGTGATGAGCAATTGCCTAAACCATCACACAAGCATATATATATCGTTAACAAAAGCTTAAGAGGCAAAAGGTGATGGCTATAAAAAAGAAAAATATTTGAGTAACTTGCCATTGGAAGAGTTAATTGAATCATTCGTCACGTAATGGATACAAATGAATAAATTACATAAAGATCAAGTAGATCCGATAAGAAGAGGTGTGGCTTTAAAGTCTCAAAGGATGATACAATTTATGGTAAGGAGACTTCAATAATTAAGAATAATGAGGATTATATAAAGATCATAATCAACAACACCTAGTTGAATCCCGCACAAATGCGAGGTCTGAGGAAATATAATAGTACGCAGCCTTACTCCTATATAATAAAGAGGCTATTTTTGATAAACCCACGTGCAATGTGACATGAAGATATTACAATAAAGTCAAATAGACATAAAAAGTAATAAAATAACTAAATACATTAAAAACCATAAAATAAAGTAATAATAAATAATTAAAATAAAATAATAACAACTTCAAAAAAACCATAGAACAAAGTAATAATAAATAATTAAAATAAAATAATAACAGCTTAAAAAAAGGTCACAAATCTTCATTAAGCGATGCAAGTTTAGAAGACGGAGTTATTACGAACATAATGGGACAAATATACTTGATATGTTGCAAAGTTCTGCTTGTACCTAATATGCTACAAAGTTCTGCTCATTATTTCTTAAGTTTTGCTTGTCATCCTTGCACAGGGTACTAATCTGCTTTGTATCATTCCAATTTTATCGGATGTCCCTGAAGGGCCTACTAGTCACTATTGTGTCATAATAATTAAAGGCTAGTTTGCTACTTTAAGCTAACGATATGGTTTTATTCAAGTTATTTAGACAAAACGACGAACCACTACATCGTTTTATTAGAAACTAAACCAAACACGTGGCTTTACTTTCGATGCGTGTCTCAACTCGAGCAATAATCCATCCGTACCAACGAATTGCCTAACAAGCCTAGTACAACACTAGATACTAAAAATGCTTAAGAAGCAACCAAGAAATCTCCTTTTTGTGTACTTAAGTTACCAGCAAGGAAGCAAGCAAGCAAGATTTCTAATAATTGACTTTGCAAGATAAAGAACAAAGTTGGAACAGAGCTTCTGTATTTCTTGCGGCCGTAGCCTTCATCGCCATCATAACCATACTTATTCTGAGATTCATTATTGTCATCATCACGACTTCTGCCATAATCAGACCTCTTATACTCACCGGTCTCTTGCCGACCATAACTAGGCCTCTCATACTCACTCCTCTCTACATAACCCCCTCCTTTTCCACAACTCAGTTTTTTACCCTACTTGCCACTTCCATACTCTAATCCACCACCTCCATATTTAGTTTCACTCTTCCTTCCATAACCACCACCATATTCGGACTCAGTCCTCCCTCCATACCCAGACCCATATTCCTGTTTGGGCCTCCCTCTATAGCCTGACCCATATTCTAATTTGGGTCTTCGTCTATACCCAGATCCATACTCCTCAATGCGTTTCTCAAATTCTGGTCTCCCACCATATCTAGATTCGAGTCTCCAGCCATACTTAGATCCATATTTCCCACCACCAGATTCATACTGGGAATCGAGTCTCCAGCCACATCCAGATCCATATTCGCCACCACCAGATTCACAAACATATTTATAAGAGAAAAATTAGAAGAAAAGAAAAAGGAGATATAAACGGAGAAATTGAATCTCAAGAGGATTGTATAAAGCTTATCATAAAGAAATTCAAGAAGTTTTTAAAGAAAAAGATTGATAAACTTGTATATTGAGAATAAGAAATTAAAATGTTATGTGTATAATTTGGTAAATTCTAAGAGTGTGGTTATTGCTAATAATAAAGTAGATTATTACATGAGAATAAGACATTGAAGAAGCATATTGATGTCCTCAAGGAATTAGTGTCTAAGTTCACTTTAGGAAGTGAAAAATTAGAGTCTAACCCCCTGTTTGGTTGCTGTCCCCGTTGCTGGGGACAGATGACAGGACAATAAAATCCTGTCCACCACCACCGTTTGGTTGCTGACTTCCCTCATTTTGTCCCTGACACGATTTTCTGTCTCTCCCAAAAAGGGAGGACAGGGACAACGTGTCCCTATCTCCGGTGCATACCTCAACCCATTTTACATTTTTGTCCAACTCCTTCTGGTTCAGCCTATTCTTCCCCATCCCCGACTCCTTGCTGTCTTCGTCCCCGACTCCCATGCTGTCTTCTCCCAACGCCACCGACGGTTTCTCTTCCCCTTTGAGGGCACAAACCATTCCATTAGCTTCGGATTTTCCCAATCTACTTACTTCCATCCTGGGATTAGGCAATAACACAACACAAAATTAAAAAAAATTGCAACTCTTGGACTGTCGGTGATGGAACCGCCACCGTGCCCAAGCACGTCTCTGGTGTCCCTTCACCGCCGACCACTCCAGCTGCACCTACGAAGGCTTTGCACCACTCTCCCGGCGTTGTTCTCACTACCACCGCTCCTGGAGCTGTTGGACAAGGCGTCGCCACCGAGCAGCTTCGGATCTCCCCTGCGCCGTCCACGTTGTCGGGGACGCCTACCGACGCTCCCCGCTGCCATGCCCCGTCGATCTCTCCCCACCTGGCGCCTCGGAGCGCTTCACCGTCGCCGGATCTGGAGCTCCCACCACCGTCGGCCTACCTCGTTGCTGGGCCACCGAAGGGACCAGCGTGGAAGTTGATAAGCATTATATAATAATTGTATACAAATACAAATTATAATAATAAATATAAATTATATAATAATAATAAATACAAATTATTACAAAT
>JANTPM010000001.1:1032270-1059343 GCA_025434745.1 Erythroxylum divaricatum
AAGAACTTAATTCTTTTTTAATTTGTTGTACATGCCTTTAAGGTACCTATATAATGCATCTATTATATTTAAGGATGGCAATAGGTTGACCCATAAATTTAAATTCAGGTATTTTTAATGGAGATTTTTACTAAACTTTGTGAGCTTCTGATCACAGGTTTAAATAACGGAAACAATCTTTTGGTAAAGAACACAAAGGAAAGCCTATGCACATCATTGACTCTCGCAAAGCGGGAAACTTTGTGTGCTGAGTACGTTAATTTTTTAAAGGGAGGTTGGGGATATTAGAAAACTAATTTATCAAAGAATCAACGAATATATGAAGGTAAGGTAATCTATGAAATCAATTGAGTGGAAAATAATAACTCATCTGGTAATAAAGCCAGTATCAAGTCATGTTAGAAGATCAAGCTTGACACAAGAGAAAATAGTGCCTATTGTAACATAAATTTTTCTTGTAACCTTTTATTTTCTTTTTATAATTCAATAGAAAGCTCAAAATTGCATATCATGCTAAATTGATTTTTAGAGATAAATTTATGTACTACTAAATCTTCCTAGACTTGTGTCTTAAAAGAATTTCTAATGGAATTGTTATTACATCACTTAAATGTTAAAAAATATGTTTATTTTCAAGAAACATCCTCTTAAATTTTGTACTTTAAATTTGGGAAAATTATAATATCTTATTTTGCATTAAATGCAAATTTTCTTTAGTACTAATAAGTATAAACAAAGGAATTGAATATATACAACTATATTCTCTTATTAACGAAGAACTTAATTCTTTTTTAATTTGTTGTACATGCCTTTAAGGTACCTATATAATGCATCTATTATATTTAAGGATGACAATAGGTTGACCCGTAAATTTAAATTCAGGTATTTTTAATGGACCAATTCATAGGTTAGTTCAGCTTAGATTAACCCGAGGATTAACTATTTTAAGCAAAATGAGAAAAAGTTTAGGTTTCGGATAAGCTGACTCTGGACAACTTAGATTCGAATCTAATTAAAAAAAAAGAAAATTTACAATTTTAATATTTGAAAAATTATTTTAAAAATTGGCAGGGCTAACCCATGCCATCCTTAATTATATTTTAAAATTTTTTATATCCTTTTAGTTAACTCTTCATTTTAGGCAAAAAAAAAAAACTAAAACTAAAACTCACTTTGGAAATTCTCTGTTTAGTTTTAAATTATTAAATATCCTTTAAGGATCGTTTTGTTTTGGAAAAATCATAAAAATCAATGTAAAACTTCATCGTTTAGGTTTAAATTCCTCAACTTCCTAGTAGGTATCTCTTAATTTTGGGATAACTCTCTATATCAAGGCATCTCTTCATTTTGGGATACAACTATAAAACCTCATATAACAATTTAAGACTTCCACGATTAGCTTTAAATGCCTCAATATCCCTTTTAAGTATCTCTTTATTTGAAAAACCACAATATACCAATCAAGGACTTACTCATTTTGTTTTAAATGCCTCATAATGCCTCTAGGTATGTCTTTATTTTAGGAAAATTGTATACACAAATCTCACAATTCCCTATTTAATTTTAAATTACTACATATCCCTTTAGATATCTATAATATGGATGACCTTGAGGCTAATTAAGTGCTTTCAATTCTCATGGGTTGCAACTTAATTTCTCAACTAATTGTTCAATGAAATTCCAATAAACAACTTATATGCACTTCACCTAGTAATTCTACCAAATATCTTCTAAACACTCCATTGGAACATAGATGGTGGCTATTTAATTGCCACACTTGAGTGCTTAGATAATTTAATTTGATAGGATACAAATGCAAGGATAGTTAGTGGAAAGTCACAAACTAATATGCACCCAAATATGGAGAAGAGAACTAATGAAAGTCTCACTTATCTCTTTGAGACATTTTAATGAACATATTATAAGCATTTGCTTTTGAGACAATTTTGGGGAAGAAATAATATGAACTCAGAACATATGTAGAGAATATTTATAGATGTCTTATAATAAATATTATATGGAAGAAATCAAAGAATTCATTAAAAGAACTGAATTGACAAGTACACTCTTATTTATAACTTGCATTGTTGGATTAAGAAAACATTGATAGCTTATTAAGTGACTGATTAACTATGCTCCCATCTCAGAAGGCAATGGAATCTATAGTTCTAGCTTTTTCCTGAAATCAACCGTGTTGTTGTATCTTATTTTGTTTGACACTCATTGTATTGTTCCTTTTTGATGCAATTTATGGTTATTAATGAATTCTTTATTAAAATTAAAAAAAGATTCAATGAGGTCTAGAATAGGGCCATAACTAACACTTTTGTTAGCCTAAAGCATACATATATATGTCCAGCATGTTTTGGATAAGTTCCACTTGTTTTACCCGATCATCATGATTGTTCAAAGCAACATGACTACTGTAAATAATCAACCATTAACTGATATAACCAACATAATCGACATAACCAAAAATAAATGACAATCAATAGGTGTCATTTTGTTATTGTTATTGCTATTGCCAGGATTTTAAGTAAGCTTTAGCTTGTTCCAAACTTGAACGATAAGCTACCACAAATATATGTATGCTTTAGGCCAAAGTTTGAACTAGATTAGGACTTGAATCACGAGTATGAACCCGAACTCAGTTGAGTTTTGAGTGACCTAAAGTTCAATTGAACTTTAAGATTTTTTTGGTTAGCTCACGAGATGTTCTAGGAGGATTCCAATTATGAGAAGACACCTTTAAGTCATTCACTTTTAGACTAATCTCCGCTTGTACCGGGTCAGTCTGTAAGGGATAAAGTGCTGGCCAAATAGATTTTTCCATTCTCAGAACTCGAACTCGAGATCTTTGATTAAGGGATGAGAATGCTGAACCACTCACACCAACCTATTAGCTTCAAAATTTTAAGTTTGATCAGAAGTTGATGGTTGTTTAATTAAATATATTTTTATTTTTTAAAAAAAAATCAATTTGAGTTGACCAAATCCGATATACCTTGCGATTCGTATATGAGTTTAGTGAGTGGGCCATTATGGACTTTTGTCTCTCTAACCTTGTCCAGGTCACCAGCCACATCAGCCAATTACTGTACACTAGTGGGTCACGTCATCTCTTCAACAGTGATAGTGCGGGGCCCACATTATCTATCTCCTTCTTGAAATTGTCACTAAAAAAACTCTCTCTCACTTCACGTAGCAGCAGACAGCAGTAGCCATGGAAGCTCCACTCTCACTTGCAAAGGAGACGACGCTTACCTTTCCGTCTCCGATCCTAAGAAAACCACTTCTCTTCTTGAAGAATCCTACTCTTCCTTTGCTCGCTCTCTCTCCCTCTCGCGCCCTCAATCTTTCTCGGAAGGTTCATTTTGCTTAACGCTTTCGTTTTTATGTGAATGTTTTGGTTCGTGTGATTCGGATTTGGCGATGTTTCTGTTAGGTGGCTGTGGAAGCAGTTAGGTTCGATGGTCCGGTGATGGATGTTAAGGGGTTGGAGAACGAGGAATGTGACTTGGTGGTAGAGACGTGCGTTACTCAGACTCTTCCTCCTGCCGTGACGCTGAAGCGTGGCCTCGAGAGCATTCACGAGGCCGTGGAGAATCTGAAGATGAATCCTCCTTGTTCGAGCAGTGGCATCTTGAGATTTCAGGTTCAGTTTCGTGATCTAAATTTCTTTGTTTTGGAAGTTCGTCGAACTGGTTGGTGCAAAATGTGCGCGAAGATCAGTGTTCTTTTGTTTCTAGTTTTCGTTTATCAGTTAGTTTTATTAATACTTATGTTCTTCTATTTTGAGTGACGGGTTGCAGATTGCGGTGCCTCCGAGTGCGAAAGCTTTGGATTGGTTCTGCTGCCAACCAGAGTTGGTTGGAGTGTTTCCTCAGTTTTTTCTTTCCAAAAGTACGGAGAATTCTTCGTGTAAAGCACTCTACTTGAATGGAAGGCGTGGTGTGTTTGGAATTGGGACTGCAATTTACTTTTTACACCCCTCTTCTTGTATCTCAGAGAGTTCAATTAGAAGGTTGACCTCTTCTTCTCATTTGTGTTTTCATTTTCTGGTAGTTGTTTTTTCACGTGGCTATTTAATGCTATATTAATCAAACTATGTTCTTGAACTCTTGATGAATCTTTTTTCGGTTTCCTTAATCCTTTTGAAACAGAAGGCTTCATGTTTCCTTGACATTCATGGGCATGGTATTATGTGGAACATGGCTTTCTGTGTTTTCTGGGTGAAATGCTAAAGGATGGATGTATAGTTTGTCTGCAGATATCTCTCAAGTGGTTCAATCGTTATAAGAACTTATGGTTTTGTGGATGTTGATTTGGACACAGAGTATTCTTCAATCAAGCATGTGGCTGGTTCTTTTTATTTTTTTATTCCAGAGGTACACTTATGTTAAATTGCTCTTCTTCCGTTATGAAAATTCTGATTGCTTTTACAGATATCTTTCTATCAGTTTTAAAGTATCTTAGTGGTTGCTCTTGTGCTGGCACTTTATCCTCTTGTGGAAGTTGAGAACACAAGTGAACTCTAGTGGCTGCTAAATTGATTTGGTTTCAACAGATTGAATTAGATGAGCATGAAGATGTCTCCATTTTAGCAGTGACATTGGCTTGGGATGACAATTACTCATGTACATTCAAACAGGCAATTCTATCTTTTGAGTTAACATTTAACCAGGTAATTTCTGCTGTATAAAGTCAATTTCACTTGTGAAGTTTTCTCCATTTATCTTTTATCTGTATCATTCACAGTTGAAGTAGCTTTCTCATTCCAAATCACTGCTCATGTGATGATTTGACTTGAAGAAATTGCAGACATTGAATCATGGTTCAGCTAGTGGTGCATTTATTTTCATTTGTTTATTTGGTTACTCATACTGAAATTTGGGTAATGCCATCTGATTAAACTCCAATGTTACACCAAGATGTCTCGTCTCTTACCCTTCTATATTGTTGTTGAATGACCTTTTAGCTGGTTTTTATGCTTAAATTGTTACAGGTCAGGTGTCAATTTCACTCTTCTGTAAAATCTGATCTCCAAAAGCTCAATTTGGCAGAGAGTGAGAATTCTCAAACGGTAAAATTTCCACCATGTTGACTACATGATGTGAAAGCAAGCTGTTTTTCTTAACTCGATGCTATAAGGACTCTAGAGCATATAGTTTGATTTTTGCTCATTGCTGTTTTAAAATTGGCTTGTATGATGTGGATGAATGAACGAACTGTTGGATCATCTGATGCTGTGTAATTGGTTGAGTTTGTATTGTCGTTAGGTGACTTGCAAGGTGGTGTGTATTAACTATGGGAAACCCAAATAGGGGGGCAAAAAAAGGTTCTAACTAGAGAAGTTAAGATTGAATGTTTTATTGACCCAAAAGACATTGTTTGGCCATATCCATGAAAGGATTTTTGATTGCAAGTATAAAATGGTTGCATGTTCTCATCAAATGTAAAAATTTTCAGGTAAGGATGAGGTCTCTATTGCTGGACCGTAAGGATTACCCTGTCGACCCCTTTGAACTGGTATTCCCTTTTTCCTTGTAATTATTCCTCCATGTTTACAATCCTCAACTTTCATTACCAAATATCCTTAGTATTTTTATTTTAGCTTGACAGTGATAAAATGCAGCTATTTTGTATTACTGGACCATCTCTGTGTTCTTATTCAACTCTTTTTTTGCAGAAGACTACAATTGCTGATCAATTTTGTTTCAGACTTTCACCAAGCAATTGTGTTTCCTGTAACATGGTATGCCATCTTTATGTAGTTAAATGTTGAAGTAAATGTGTACGCAACATTCTTTTCTTTCTCCACCATCCTCTAGCGCTAAAAATGCTAGCACTGTAATCTGTATGTTGAAGATGATATAATTAACTATATACTATACTGCTTATTTGTTTGCATGCAGTCCTAGGTCCTTTTGTAATTTATTCTTGCGTTTCATGGGTAATATTTGTCAGAAAATGAAATGAAAATGGAAAAGAACAAGAATCGGGAAGCCATTGAGCTTCTTGGCCTAAACTAGAATTCTGCAGCTCTTTATTAAGCATGCAATATGGAAAAGAAGATTAGATTCCATATGAACTATCTATGGTACTAATTGGACTTTCTCAACTGATTGTGAACTAACATTTAGGAAATACCTAAAGTGTAATTTGTACAATGATTGTTCAAGTTGTATTTCTCTTTTGAATATCAGTTGGATCATGCCGGTGAAAAAAGTTGCTCCCTTCAAGATCAGGCAAACGTTAACATTCTTTGGGCATCACTGATAGTAGAAGAATGTACTCGACTAGGCTTAACGGTGAGATCAAGAATCATTTATTTGATTATATAATGCTTTTGGTATATCTGCCTGATAACGCTTTATTCAGTACTTTTGTTTAGCTCCAGGATCAAGATCATCACCTCTTGCAATCGCTGCTTCCACTCATCCCCTAACAACATGTATTGCTTGCTTTGATGAACGCTCACTTGCATTTCATGCTGTTGGTTTTGCAAGAGGATCTTATAAACCAGCAGTCATTATAACTACATCAGGAACTGCAGTTTCAAATCTTTTTCCTGCTGTGAGTTCTGAATTTGTATTACAATGTCCAAATTGAAATTTCATTTCAACACCTTGTGTTATTTATTTGCATAGTTCTCTCAGAAACTTGATATGTATTGATGACTATTGATGATTGGCATCTTGCAGGTTGTAGAAGCCAGTCAGGATTTTATGCCTCTGCTATTGCTTACTGCAGATCGTCCTCCAGAGCTTCAGGAAGCTGGTGCTAACCAATCAATCAATCAAGTACTCATATTTATAACTTATGATTGGTTATACTCAATACTTCTTTCTTTTGTTTCATTTGTTACTTGTTCCAGTTACTCGGCTAAAATGCTTACAACTCATGCTACATTTGTGTATCAGGTGAACCACTATGGCTCATTTGTGAGGTTCTTCTTCAGCCTTCCTGCACCTACTGATAATGTTTCTGCGCGGATGGTTTTGACAACAGTTGACCTTGCTGTACATCAAGCAACATCTTTACCATATGGTCCTGTTCATATCAACTGCACTTTTAGGGAGCCCCTGCATGATGCTCCAAAGGAATGGACTACTGAGTGCTTGAATGGGTTGGATGTTTGGATGTCTGGCACTCAACCATTCACTAGATACATCAAAATGCAGGACTATTCTGCTTGTTGTAATGATCATGCAGACAGTTCATTGTTCGAGGTTGTTCAAATCATTCAACAGAGTAAGCAAGGGCTATTACTTCTTGGTGGACTTCATACTGAGGATGACATATGGGCAGCTCTTCTCTTGGCTAAACATCTTAATTGGCCTGTTGTAGCTGACATCTTGTCAGGTTTACGGTTAAGAAAGCTTTTGTCTTCTTCTACTGAGCTTCAAGGAAATATTTTATTTGTTGATCATCTAGACCATGCCTTACTTTACAATTCTGTCAGGGATTGGATGCAAATTGACGTAATTATACAGGTATAAGCTGTTTAGTGTTGATTTCATATTTTTCAAAAGTTCTGAACTGCATATTCTAGATGATTTTAATTGTTTCTAATGTCCAAGACAGATAACCTTTGGTTTCCTATTATTTTGACTGGTTAATTCAGGACTGACTTCAATATTAATTATATGAGCAATTTTGTTATGTTAGATCAGAAAGCCCTTCGATCTAGGTTTGAGTTGAAAAATATAATACTGGACTGCTTTAGTTATTGAATATACCTATTTCTGGCTACTCCTCCACTTGGAACAGTTACCTGATAAGTTGGTCATTGTTAAAACATGTGGTTATCTTATTGGAGGAAGGTAAAGAGGATATCATAATACATTAAGTTGTAGTCTTTATATATTCTAAAACACTATGTTGAAATCGATGGTTTGTTGTTCATTGTCTTTCTACACTGAATGATGGCAGATTGGAAGTCGGATAACAAGTAAAAGTGTTTCAAAAATGCTGGAGGAATGTTATCCATATTCCTATATCATGGTTGATAATCATGCATCTCGTCATGATCCATCACACCTTGTGACACATAGGGTTCAAGGCTCCATCCTTCAATTTGCTGACAGTTTGTTAAAAATTCAATTTCCACCTTTGAGCGCCAAATGGTCTGATTTCCTGCAATCATTGGACATGATGGTACTTTGTCTTGCTCTCTTGATACTTCTTTTAGCTAATTTAGTTATTTTGTTCTTTAAGCTTAAATGCTAGTTTGATTAAAGTGGCCATTTGTTTTGTTACTATGGTTGATATATTCCTTTCTGACTTTGTCTAGTGTCTCAATTCATGATTTATCAAATGTCTGAATGCAGTTGATAATCACCAAAATGTGGAATGCAGTTAATCATGATAACATCTTGTAGAAACTTGTCATGAGACCTAAAATTTGCCTTAGGATGATACTCCACTGAATGGAGAGTGAACAAAATATTTTGACCGGAGGTTTCTATCTGAAAGTCTGGCTTTGAAATATTCCAGCTCTTCGTTAGTCGGTTTGATGCATTTTTGCTTTACTTCCCTCTAATTTCTCAAAAAAGAAAAGATGTTACTTCATGATACGTTGCCTTTTTTAGATGTATAATCCAAAGACCTTTTTTGCATGTAAGATGGGTTCTTTCTTTATCCACTGAGAAGGTGGTTGAAGAACTTCTGTTTGCATTTAGTCATATCTTGATCCGCTAATTTCTGATCTAATTTCTGGAATTGTTTGTAGTTTTTTACAATCTCTTATCCTCTCCTGCAGATTTCGTGGGATATGGCATTTCAAATTCTTACTGAGAACTCTTTAACTGAGCCTTATGTTGCAAATGTAATCTCAAATTCACTTTCAGCTGAGTCTGCTCTCTTTATTGGGAACAGTATGGCTATACGCGATGCAGATATGTATGGATTTAACTGGAAAAATCATTGTTATAGAGTTTCGGATATCATGGTAAATTTGAACCTACCCTGCCACTGGGTACGAGTGGCTGGAAACAGGGGAGCCAGTGGTATTGATGGTTTGCTTAGTTCAGCGATTGGTTTTGCTGTTGGGTGCGGCAAACGAGTGAGTCTCTAAGATACTTTGTTTCTAGCAAAATTGTGTTAGAAATCTCCTTTTCTGTGTGCAAGTTTTACTTTGCTAGTTGTAGGGAAATACTGTTCTTTTCTCTTTCTAGAAAAGTAAATAATTGGTCACTAGTGGGCCTTTAAATCTTAGGCTTAAACTTTTGCATCAAATTGGTCACTAGTGGGCCTTTAAATCTTAGGCTTAAACTTTTGCATCAAATGGATTTCGTACAAGAAAAGTAAGTTTAAATCTCCTCATTGGTTGTTACAATAGTATATTCAAATTCCATGATAAGTATATTGGTTCATAATTTTCTATAATTGTTCTTAGGTACTTTGTGTAATCGGAGATATTTCTTTCCTCCATGATACGAATGGCTTAGCAATTTTAAATCAAAGGTAAACCATGAGTATTGGGTTGAGGACTTGTACACCTGATTTCCTCTCTTCAAATAGTCTTTAATCTACCATTCATTTTGTGAAGGATGTTGCGCAAACCAATGACAATACTTGTGATAAACAACAAAGGTGGAGCAATCTTCAGCCTCCTTCCTATTGCAGATAGAACTGATCCCAAGATACTGAATCAATACTTCTACACATCCCATAACATTTCAATTCACAACTTGTGTATTGCACATGGGTATAAAAATTCATGCTTATATTTTATACAAGTTCTGATGTGGCCAAATGTGTTGCCTGCTTATCTTGCTCTTTTATTGTGCAATCTTTTTGCCTACTATTTGATTGACTCTCTTAAGGTGATAGTTACCTAAATTTGCCATGAAATGGTAGCTTCCTTAGTTGAGCAGATCCTACGTTGCATATTTCTTATTTAGAAACTAGGGCTGGTACGTGAAAAATTACAATAATTAGACTTTTGAGTGCTGTGACATTGTATACAAAGCTATGTGCATTTTCTATAATTGGACATACAGCATTTTGTTTAACATGGTTACTGTTTTTAACTGCTCCACCTTATACTCCATTAAATCTAATTTAATAAACTGCAGCATCAGACATTTACATGTGTTGACAAAATCAGATCTACAAGATGCTTTACTTGCGTCTGACGAAGAGAAGACAGACACTATAATTGAAGTGCATAGCTGCATTGACGATAATTTGGCATTTCACAGGTTGTTAGGTTTGTCCTAGTGTTTGGCTTTGAAAGTTGCATTCCTGCTTTGCGTGGTCTGCTGACCAATTATCCCTGTCAATATCAGTTTCTTAAGGAAGTCCGCACACAGAGCGGCAGACCACGCTTTAAGTTTTCTTTCAGGAATTTTTGCTTCAAATCCTATGTCAAGTGGCTTCTGTCAGTTCAGGATCCATGAATTGCAGTATTCTATATACAGGTTAGGTTTTATTTACATTGCTGTAGGTTGCTTTCTCCTTATTGATCTTTTGCAGTTTACTTCTCCCAAATGTGGGTGTGACAGAATTCAACTTTGTGCTCCACCTACTTCTGGTCCCGTTGACCATAAGCAGCACAAGTTCTATAGAAAGGGTTATATTTTATCTGTGTGCCTTCAAGATGGGAGTGTTGGTTATGGTGAGGTTGGTATTTAGTTAGATATTTCGTTCTCCTAAAGACCAATAGCTCTATATGTATTCTAACACAAGTATCATTTAACTGATTGAACAGGTTGCACCTCTTGAAATCCACAAAGAAAACCTACTGGATGTGGAAGAGCAACTTCGATTTCTTGTTCATGTGCTTGAAGGAGCTGAGATTAGTTTTTCCCTTCCTCTGCTTAATGGATCATTTGCTTCTTGGATATGGAACAATTTAGGCATCATGGTAGGTTATTCCAATATATATATATATATATATATTATCTGTATACCTGAGTAGTTGCTCTTAGAGAAGACCAAAATAGGAAAGTTTCTTTCTCTACTTCTCAGTGTCTTGTTTCACTTTTCTATGACCAAGTCAAACAGAAACATCACTATTATACAGGCATGCTCACTCTTTCCAAGTGTCAGATGTGGTCTTGAAATGGCTCTCCTAAATGCAATAGCAGTAAAGCAGAATTCCAGCTTGTTACATATACTTCAACCCCGGAAAATGAAAGAAGAAAGTAATGAAAGATCATCAAATGTTAGGATATGTGCTCTCATTGATTCAAGTGGGACTCCGGCTGAGGTTGCTCATGTTGCTTCCTCTCTTATCGAAGAAGGATTCACAGCTTTGAAGCTTAAAGTAAGTTTTGGGAGTGGAACTGGACTAGTAATAACTACTAAATGTATACCATCTACTTTTCTTTCTGAATGATCTTGGTTTTGTTCACAAAAGCCTACAATACCACGTGGAACAGGTGGGACGTAGACTGGATCCAGTTGAAGATGCTATGGTGATACAAGAAGTCAGGAAAAAGGTTGGGAGGAAGGTTGAAATTCGTGCGGATGCCAATAGAAAGTGGAGTTATGAAGATGCTATTCAGTTTGGTGCTCTTGTGAAAGACTGTGACCTGCAATATGTTGAGGTGTGAGGTTTCTCTCCTATAATTTTCAGCTTGTGTATCCTTGTATCCGTTTGGCAATAGTTTACAGCAATATATTGACTTTATTTTGCTATATATAACTTTGTATCACAGTTGATGTGTAACCATGTTCTTTGTCATAATTCTTTAAGAAGGGGAAAATTGAAAAGGAAATAAGGAGTTTTTTTCATTTTCTTTTCAGTCTTTTTATAAACTATTGTCACAATAATGTCTATCCATATAAAAGAAGAATCCTTTGATACTCTTTTTTATTGACAATTTAAACATTTCAGGAACCTGTACAGGATGAAAATGACATCATAAACTACTGTGAAGAAACCGGTTTACCTGTCGCTCTAGATGAAACTATTGACAATCTCAAAGAAGATCCTCTTAAAATGCTTGTGAAATATGCACATCCTGGAATAGTTGCTGTGGTAAGTTGTGCTGAATATTCTCTTAGTTTTGATCTGCTTGCATGTTGTAATACTAGCTTTAAAAGCTTTTACAGTGAATGATGTACTAAGATGAGTCGCTCTGTTAGTTGTATGATGTGGATTCATGGATTCAACTACATCAGAATGTTACATGGTAATGGTAACTATTTAGAACATGAATCGATTTTGATCTCATTGATAATAACACTAATCATTAGTCCACTCTATTATGAGTGGCTCATGGTCCAAGTTTGGAGAGTGCTGCTGGTATTGAACTGCTTTCTATTATTCAGTTCTTAATTTTTGTCTAGGTGATTTTCCTCAAGAACGGCATTCTATCACCATGAACATGATGAGAATGATAGTAAATGTCGTGGAAAACATATTCCTTCTTGCTTCACTTCCTAGATGGGAATCAGGACCTGAAATAATCAAAACTATCACTAAATCTTTCAGCTGGTGAAAGCATATTCTTTCATGACATGACCACAAATTTATCAGTAAATATTTTGTATTTTTATTCTAGCAAGATCTTTCCTCAAAGTACTGCAGTTACTACAGAATAACTTGTAGTGTTATTCCTGATTTTCTTCTTGCTTCACTTCCTAGATGGGAATCAGAAGGACCTGAAATAATCAAAACTATCACTAAATCTTTCAGCTGGAGAAAGCATATTCTTTCATGACATAACCACATATTTATCAGTTCAGATTTTTTATATTTATTCTAGCAAGATCTGTCCTCAAAGTACTGCAGTTACTGCAGAATAATTTGTAATGTTATTCCTGATTTTCTTCTTGCTTCACTTCCTAGATGGGAATCAGAAGGACCTGAAATAATCAAAATTATCACTAAATCTTTCAGCCAGAGAAAGCATATTCTTTCATGACATGAACACAAATTTATCAGTTAAAATTTTGTATTTTTATTCTAGCAAGATCTGTCCTCAAAGTACTGCAGTTACTGCAGAATAACTTGTTAGTGTTATTCCTGATTTAATTTGTATGTTGGTGTTTCCAGGTCATTAAGCCAAGTGTTGTTGGTGGATTTGAAAAATCAGCATTAATTGCAAGATGGGCGCAACAGAAAGGAAAGATTGCTGTCATAAGTGCATCGTTTGAAAGTGGCCTGAGTTTGTCCACTTACATTCTATTCTCAGTTTACCTGGAGCTACAGAATGCAAGTATATGCACACTAATGAGTCGTGAACTAGGCCCATCTGTTGCCCATGGTCTTGGAACTTTCAAATGGCTTAAGGAAGATGTGGCATCTAAACCTCTTGCTTTTAGTCGTGACCCTCATAATGGTTGCATGGGAGCATCTGTTGGTGATGCCATTCAGTTTCTGCAGAAGTTTCAACTCAACCAGAATGTTATTCACAAAACTTTTATCGGGGAGGAAGTTCAAAGATATTATTTTACAGTGAATATGAAAGGTTTCTCTTTTTCCATCAAAGTGCACCAGGTTGGGCAGAAAAGAGATGCAAGTACTCAAAAGGTTCCTTTTGCCACAACACTGTACCTTTGAACGTACTTGATATCAGTATATATATATACATATATATATATATATATATATGAACACTTGAGTTATTTTACAGAACACGTCGAAGTCTTCTGGAAACATTTAATGAGTCTATATATGGCACTTCCAATTTCTATGCTAATGTAACCCTCAATGATGTTCTTGCTTTCTTACCACTGTGTCTTCTTCTATAATAGAGGCATTACTGGTTTTTATCTGTGTGATTAATAATTATGACTGGAGAATATGTCAACGAAATAATCAATTACACAGGAATTATTGTGCCTTTCAGGACCATGTTGTTGTATTTCTTCATGGCTTTTTTGGAACTGGTGATGATTGGATCCCTATTATGAAGGCCATCTCTGGATCTGCTGTTTGCATTTCTATTGATCTTCCAGGTCACGGGGGATCCACAGTGCAATCGTATGATGGTAAAGTGAAAGGGGAAACAACTTTTTCGGTTGAAATAGTGGCAGAGATGTTGTATAAGTTGATTCAAGAGATAGCTCCCGGAAATTTCACTATTGTTGGTTATTCAATGGGTTCGAGGCTTGCACTGCACATGACTTTGAGGTTTGGTGATAAGGTAAATTCTGAGATTTGAGAACTCAACCAGCTTCCTTTTGGAAATTTGTGATTTCATTGGCTACTATCATCATTATTTAGATTAATGGAGCTGTTATTATATCTGGAAGCCCTGGACTGAAAAATGCAACAGCCAGGAAAGTTCGTAAGGCTAAAGATGATTGCATAGCGCGATGCTTAGTTGTTTATGGTTTGCAAGTGTTTCTGAAGAACTGGTATTCTGGAGAGCTCTGGGAAAGGTGAATTCTTAGGTTTCTTCTTTTAAATATATGAAGCTTTAGGTTATTGTTAATGTTATGCTTAACAACAATACTTGTAAGAATATGGCATGGATTACTTGTTTGGCAGCTTCAGGAACCATCCTCGTTTTGGAGAAATAATTGCCAGCCGTCTGCTGCATGATGATGTGCGGAGTCTTGCAAAAAATCTGTCTGAAATGAGCATTGGAAGACAGCGGTAAGTTAACTGAGACTATTTTTGGCCAAAAAAAAAAAAAACTGAGACTATTGACGTGCTTCCATCTTTTCATTTTATTATGTTAGTATACTTACCATCTCCTCCTTTTATATGATCAAAAGCATTTCTTTCACGAATTCCATGTGAAAGTATGAAAAGGATGTCCATACTTGCCGTGCATCTTTCTTCATACATTTTTCTTGTTTGACTTAAGGTATAATTCACGAAGGCCCATGTTCATCATTTAATGTATCATACGCAGACACCCATATTTAGTTTTGATATCCTTACCCATCTGATATGATATGCTGGTGTAATTTAAAGTTTTGCGGTAGCTTTCTGATAGACCCTGCACAACCCACAGCAGAAAAACAAACACACCAGCAAGCACAAACAATGGCAAAACTCAACAATGGCAGAAATAATGTCTATATTGATTCGTATTCAAACCAGAAAAAGAAAGAACAAGATAAGTGTGCTAGTATTCGAGGAACTAGCGCCTCCAGCCTTAGGCTCACTCTACGTAAAATGACAGATAATCAAATGCATGATCCCCGCATCATTCCTCCCGTAATGTTTTATTCCACTGTCACTAACTAACTCTCATGCCTATGACAACTTTGCCCCCCTCTTTGTCCGATTATGACCAAGCCTACCCCTCCAATGCCTTGGTCTTCCTCCTATGGTAAGTGAACATGATTTCTGGACTCCTATGGGTCGTATCACTTTCTTCAGTGCCCATTCAAATGCACAGCCAGCCCCTCTTTAAAATTTGGTAGTCCCTGTCAAAAATAAAGGTCTAACACTGGATTTTCACAGCAAAGAGTAAGCAATTGGCTAAAATAAAAACATCTAAAAAAGAATTTACACTTAATACAGGTATTCCCACATTGAATGTAATATTTTTTGCTGCCAACTATTTTATGCATCGAAGTTCTGCAACTTCAGCTGTTTGTATCAAATGAATTATGATACTGCTAATTTACTTCGTTTCATTTCACTTCTTCCTGACATTATAGACCATTGTGGGAAGACTTGAAGCATTGCGCCACACCTGTTCTGATCGTTGTAGGGGAGAAAGATCGGAAGTTCAAGGAAATAGCATACCAAATGCGTGAGACAATGGACAAAGCTGGTAAAGGCAGAGATGTTATGGAGAATGATGCTTTAGAAATCATAGAGGTTCCCAACTGCGGGCATGCTGTTCATCTGGAGAACCCTCTCTCTGTTGTTAGTGCAGTGAGACAGTTTCTAACCAGATTAAACTAGACTCATGTGGGAGAGCAGAACTACATAATGCGTCACCCTCTCCTGGCAATAGTTGACAACTTCCACACATCAATTTCGTATGTTTCACGTCACGAGACTTATTTGAAGCTTTCAAAGCTTACTTTAATGATCTTTCCAATAGCCACTGAGTCTAGTTTAACAGAGATTGAACAACAAAGCGTGCCAAATCATTTGAGCTCTGCTCATGCTCCTTGTTAAAGGTAAAACTTAGATGGTTGAAGTGTTTACCTCTATTGGTTCTGAAAGATATGTATGTGAATCACATGCTTGCCTTACATTTAAACACGAAGTGTTTGGTTACATTCTACTATTCTATTGGTTTTGATCTCTTCGTTCATCTGATTATTGTTTATTAAGAGATGTGATCTCATTCTAGGGAATTCTGTAAATATTCAATTGGTTTTTATTTATTAAAGTTATTCTCTAAGGTATTTTGCTTCTCAAATTCTCATTTTTGGAAAACAACTTCCTAATGTTAAGTTATATATCGTAGATGCATTTGTTAGCATCTCTTATGTCAATACTGAATCTCTCAAACTACTGTAAAATAGTGAAATGAACCCGTCCATTTAGGTATCAACAAGTCCTTTTCTATATGCTCAAATTATGAAAACATGGATTTGATTATTGTTTACTGATATTCAGAAATAAAATCCACTCTTTTTTTTTTCTGATAAATGGAACAGACTCTGGTGAGATGGACATCACTTACATTCAACTAATTGTTCCTGGAGTGTGGATTAGTGGATACTTCTTCCCCGCTAACTTTGCATTTGCAGACACCATGATCACAGATACAAGGACTGCAGAGGTTGTAGCATTCTTCGCTGCCGAAACAGTCCAAGTCATATCTGCATTTTCCTCTTATATCTACTGCATCTGCAGCTTCTTGAGAACCTACAAAAATTTCATAGAACATGAGACTTTGGATCATTGAAACTGAAGATATTAACTGATTTCACGTGCAATCAACATGCAATTACTATCTAGCTAGTTTCTTTAAGAAAATAAAATACATAAATATATATATATCTGCCTGCGTATGTGCCAGCCGGTGCGTGCATTTGTGTGTGTGTGTGTGGGCGTGCCTGTGCGTATGTGATCGCTGATTTTTATTATAATAAAAAATATATTATTTATAAATGACCACCACCGACGATCCCCAGGCAGCATTTTCTTGTTTTCAAATGTGATACAGAGAAATTAGAGAAAGTTGCACCAACAATGAGCAACCACAGCCAAGAGAGCAAGCAAACAAGCCAACTTGAAGGAGGTGGGCATCTTCATACAATCTCTAAAAGTACAAGGTGATGGATCATCTTAGCTCCCACACACACACACACACACACACACACACACACACACACACACACACACACACATATATATACACAATTGTTTGTGTAAAGTGTATTTTTAATATTATTGTTAGGTATGGCAATATATAGAAAGTAACAGTTGTGTTTTCCTATGTGCTCTTTTTCTTGACTAACGAGATAAAAGGGAAAGAGTGGGAGAAAGCACGAGGAAGGCCTGATGAGCATTTAATACTGTTTAATTAGAAAAAGAAAAAAAAGATAGCAGGAATTAATGCTAAATGAAGATAACTTCCGTTATAATTTAATGACAACCTCTCTGATCTTACTCTATCCTTAATTTGTTTCCCTCCTGTCCCCCTTCAGATTTTACCAATTGATTCTTATGCACTTTCTAGGAGTTTTCTTCTTCCTCTATTCCTTAATTATAAGATTTAAAACTAACAGTTTATATTGAATTGACAAGCGTGCGTTCGGTATCACCTTACAATCTTTGCACTTAGATTGATTGCTCCCCTTTACGAGGAAGTAATCAATTTTAAGTTTTCGTAATTTTGCTTTTAAAAGCTACCAAATGCTCTTCGCTTTTTTTTTTGAAAAAAAAAGGGCTATCATTAACTAGTACAAGATCCAACAAAACAGTCTCAATGTCGTTTCTATCTCCATACTCGAAACACATGACATGAATATCATCGAGAACTAATTAAGTACTATTTATACGATGATTCAATCCAACTCTTAAGCTTAAATCTAATTAATTAAATATAACTTAAATTAATAGTTTAAATATTTAGTATAAAGGTTAAGAGTGTGAAGTTTCTTTATAATTTTAAGAAATTAGAGAAACACTCATTAATCTTAAAATTTTTTGAAAATTTTCATATAGTTTTTTTATTTTCCAGAAAATCTCTTCTATTAGCTTTTGGTTATAATGATAAAATACACACGGAGTGAATATCATACATAAATAAATTAAACGTTACTTCCATGAACTCGTAAATGTGAATTGTACTAATTAAACCTGACAAAAAATAATTTATTATAATTATTTTAAATCTTAAATTTATTATAATTATTTTAAATCATTAATTTAAATTAAGTTTAATTGATTTAAGTCACGTTTAAGAGTAATAGTTGAATTAACATGTCATTAATATTTGATTAATTCACATATGATGTTAATATTATTAATGTTTTATCGTTATTTTTTAATTAAAATATAAGAGAATGAATTTTTTAAAAATAAAATTAGAATTTTAAAGATTAAAAAATTTCCTAACCAACTTTTCATACGTGTTTAGTGCATGTGGAGATAGAGATCAGAGACGCACAGGAACAAGGTGCTAAGAATGACAATTTTTTGTCCGACATGACCCGGCCCAAATTTATCAAGCTTCAATTGAGACTTTTTTTTAAATTTTGAGCTTAAATTAAAGCTATTTGACTGGTGTAACTTGAAACTTAAATTTTTAAATAAATTAATGTCATTTTCAAATTTTAACTTTAAAAATAATCAAGCATTTAAGTTTGTTTGGGCTTGAGTTCAAGTCAGGAGCGTTAATCTCAATCAGGCTTTAATTCAGACCTGACCTAAACACAAAATTTAAGATTGAGCTCAAATTTAAGAGTTTAAACCTAACTTGACTCGTTATCAAACTAATCATATTAAGCAAGTTTAAAAAGTAAATTAAGTGAAAAATGTTACGCTTTCTAAAGGAGACGTTATCTTATTTGATTAGATTAATTTCATAGGAACAAACTTGACGACTAACATAAAAAATCATCTTAATCTTCCAATATATAACTTCAAAATGCAATATAAGAGACATCAAAATACAGTAAACTTGGTGACCAAGCTCTTGCCTTGCCTTGTTCTATTAGGTAAACCACATACACTAGACTAGTCGTAATGGCAAACACTTGATCTCTTTGAATCAGTCAGTATATATCGGCAAGTACGGAGCTACAATGGGGGCAAGTGGCTCCAAAAAATTTTGTAAAAAAAATTTATTATTTTAAGTTTTTTATTTTATAAAAAAAATAAAAATTTGCTAAAATTAAAAATTTGCCCTCACTAAAAATAAAATTTTGTTTCTATTAAAATTTTGCCCCCACTTAAAAAATTTTCTGAATCCGTCCTTATATATCGGACTGATTTAGACATTTTAGGCGGCGGCGGAGTCAAAAAACAGCCATATCGTTTACCAGCATCAGTGCTACGCGTGTTCCAGGGACAACATTTGCACTCCCTGTGTAGATGGCAATAGCAACCACAGTAACAAATAGTTCCTGAGCAAGCACCCTCTGAGAAGCAGTCCTCATCTACACTGCATCTATGCAGATAGTGCCTTCTTGCTTCAACGCTCAGATTCCTATCTATAATCATCCACACCTTAGCATATTAAATATAAAGGATAATGGACATAGACATTCATCGCAGTTTAAGAAATTCTAGAAAAAAAAAATCAATCTTTAAATTATGTAAGTGCGAGAAGAAACTTACATAACAGTATGACCAAGAGAACAGATGTGAAAGCTAGCATGAACCAAGTTGGTTTCTCCATAACCTTAATCTTCAATGTTTAAAAAAGCGATGATGTTGGTGACTTTTGCTCTGTCTTTATTTAATGTTGCATTAAATATATTGTCTAAACTATTCGGTGCAATAAATTAATATATTATTACAAATCCATTTATTGGGAACTGAGAAAATTTAATATTTTTCTTCAAATGAATTTTTATTGGTAGAACATTTATTATGAAAAGTTTTTGTGTTTTAAGTCACGTCATTGTAATACACAGTATAAACCTTATTATATAATTCAGATTTATACGACATGATTAAAAATGAAGGTAATACGGAATACTTAATTTTGGTTCCATTTACGATTTCGATGCCGATTCCAAGCTTTAAGCAATCGCAAACTTGTGTTATAGGGACACAGGGTAAATCTTTCTACAGTTATCTCAATATGTACGTTCTTTTAATGAGTTAGAGATTTTTTATACTTACGATTAATATGAACAATTATAGGAGATCTTAATTTTTATATAACTTTTATATCGAGTTTTTTCATTATAAGGTCGATATGGGTCCGATCGATACTAATTAGGATCTATTTTTCACTCGAACTTAGACCCATTAATTTAGATCGTTTATGGGGTCACTTTATTATATCTATTTGAATCAAATTACATAATTTAACTGATAATTTATATAAAAATAAAACAATGTAATTAATAACTATCCAACTTTATGAGAAAGGATAAAAAATAGTTTAAACTTTAAACTCTTTTTACCTTTTTAACTTTTAATCCAGTTCTTAAACATTGCATGAAAGTGATCTAATCCTACATGATGCAATTCTAAAGATCATTCGAATAAAACTAAATTGCATTAGTTAGTTAGCTGAAATGTGTTCTAATGAATCAAATTGTTATTGGAAACTGTATATATCCTCATTTTTTTAAAAAAAATTAAACTTTACATAATTTTACAATATTTATTTGAAAAACGGCGTCGTTGGGATTTCTTTTAATTTGAAAAATGGCGGGAGACGAAGATGATTCAGAATCAAGCACGATAATTAGAGTCGCTCCGTGATTCTTCATTCATTTTGACGTACTTCTTATTCTAGATCACTCTAAAATGTCTCTCTCGTGTAGAAATATAGTCGACGACTCTCTATCTGGTCAACCTTTACTAAATGGAGGAAGATGAAGAAATGAGAATCAGATTCAAGCACGGTTCGTAAGATATCAGCGTTATTGTTCTTTTTAGGCGCCGATGGAATTAGTCACAGCGATTTTCTATTGTATTATCTAATCAGTATCTGAAATGAAAAGAAGGCGAAGAACTGATAATAAGATGGCGTGTAAGTAGATGGCTCCGTGATTGTTGGTTTGAGGGTTTCCGTTTCGTTCTTTCACCTTTAATTTTGCACTGCGGCTCTCTCATTCTATACCTCTCTAAAATCTCTCGCTCTCTCTCATCTAGAAAAGTCGGAGACGATTCTCGTTCTGTCCAACGATGAATAAATGGCGGAAGATGCAGAAATAATACTTCACGCACCGTAAGTAATGTCGATGCATGATTACTCTTTTTTGTATTGCATTATATAAACAGATGTTAAATAAAAGAACGTGAGGAACTGAGAATCAGACGATGAGTGGTGCAGGTAGATCGTTAGGTGATCGTTAGTTTGATTACAAATGACTATAGGCGTTACACTTCAAAAGAAAGAGCAGCAATCAATTCATTATTACAAGTTGTTTCACTTCCTGACCAAAGAAAATAACAAATTAAGAACTCTACCAGCAAGATTAGATAGTTTACTGGTTATATATATATACACGGGTGGTTTTGTACTATATCAACCGTTTCTTGATTGCTTGCATGCTCCCAAAATCGGATCAAATTATTCCTTACCTGCTCTGTCCATAAATTTTGATCCATCTTTTTTTTTTTTTTCTCTCTTGTTTATCCAATGACTGAAATCTAATGGAACACAAGAGGAATAACCCAAAATCCATCAGAAGCAAATAAAACAAATCGGTAATGTGCCTGCAACTGGTGATCTGAGATTGGTGATTTTGCCTTCACATTGGCTTTTTAAAAGGTTATCGGAGCAGAAACTTGGCATGTAAGTGCCCACTGTTGAGTTCATTTTTTTTTCAAATATAAATCACCAATAAATCTGTAAACATGAAAGGTGGATTATTATGATGAGCAAACGGTTTTTTATGGATTTGCGATAAATGAGATATGGATTTAAAGTCACTGTGCAGTTGAGGTTGAATTGCTTGAAGATGCATTTTCCTGATGTTATGTCCAAGTTATCTCGTTGGCTAGTTTTCATCTCTAATTAAGCATTTTTGCTCTTCTTGACTATTTGTTCCCTGATTCGATTGAAGATAATAACCTATCAATTTCATATTCCGGCAGGAGTGTTGATTTATGTTTGAATAGATTCTTATTTTGTATTTTGCCTAAGCATATTAATGTGTTCGTCTACCTTTTCTTCTGTTGCATAATTGCATTGGTAGTTGAAACCAACTGCAATAGTAGCAACTCTATTGAAATATATAAGTAACTTAACAATTTTGACATCTTTTAAATATATACGTAACTTCCTTTTTTTTTAAAAAAAAAAAGATGCAACTTTATTTTTCGGTTACGATTTGTTGGTTTCATTTTGTATTGTACCATGCATAGCTTACACACATACCTTAGACTTTAGATAACTAATAGACATTTCTACTGAACGATCGTTGAAAAATATCAAGTTCGATTGCATGTCTAAATGCATATTATCTCTAGATTAACTGTAGATCTGATGTTGATTTAAGGCCATGTTGCAGTTGCTACTGAAATTGCTTGAAAAATGCGTTTCCCTGATTAATCATGTGAGTCTAGTCAATCTGGTTGCCTACTTTCATCGTCGATCGAGTCTTTGTTGCCAATCTGGTTGCTTCATATGAACCACATAAGATTCAATTGAATAGCATTAAATTAGAGGATTTGGCTTTATATATGGTATAGGATGAACTAGTTAATAAATGAACTTGCAAGGCATTGATTGAAATGTACCAGATGAACTCACGAACTTGCCGTTCCCTGCAACAAAAATAAATAACTTAAAATTTTAATATGTTAACTTGCATTGATATATCATATATCTAAGGAGAGTCCTAATTTCAAATAGAAGTCCTCACTTATTCATTAATTTTAAGGAATATTAGCTCAATAATTCCAAAAAATTATTGAGCTAATATTCCTTGCTTTAGAATTTTAATATTTTATGTTATTCTTTACATTTATTAGGTAAACTTTTGTTTCAATTTAATTTCTGAATTTATTATTTTTAGTGTGAGTTGTTAATTTAAATCAATAAATTGACTCAACTTATTGATTCTTTAAAAACTAAAAATTTTGAATTTTATGAAATAAAATTTGAGGTAAGTTTAGGTCTAAAAATTCAACACAAAATTTTAAATTGAATTTAAATTATATAAATTTAAAAGAAGCTGAGAAAAATTATTATAAATTAATTTAGTAATCATAAAATGTTTTGTTACTTAAAATTTGTTAAATTTATTTATTTTTATCTAGTTTAGTTTCATTATTAATTATAATTAATACATACATATATTATTGTAATAGAATATGTTTTCATTTGAAAATAAATTTATAAATTTATTTTATTTTAACAAAATATTACTTACATTTTATATAATAATTAAAAAGTTAAATCCTTATATGAATTAAGCTGAAACTACTTTCTTTTAAAATTAATCTAACTTGTATTAATGTTTCTCCCAAAAGAGAATTTAAAAAGTAAAATGACCAAACTAAGAGCAATTTATATAATGAAAATAAACTCATTTTGATAAATTTTATATTGATTTTAAAATATAAGGAAGTACAAAACACTGAGAAAATAACCTGATTATTTTTATTTTAAAAAAGAAAACAACATGAAAAGTATTTCATTCCATTAAATAAATACTAACAAATACTAATAATATCTTATTTTTCAATTACGTAAGAGTTATTTAAATGAAGCATGCATTTAAATTTTTTATTAAATTAAAATTTAAAGGCCAAATGCAATATTTTATTGATTTAAAATAATTTTAATTTACAAAAATAGTTCAACATTTTTTAATAATTAATAATATATTTTCAAATTTTATAAATATTTATTTTTATTATCTAATGTAATCTGTTATTAATTAATTAATCATTACATATATTATTTTATTAGATTATGTTTTTATTTGAAAATCATTATAAATTATTTAATAAAGTATCTATATTTTATATAATAGTTTAAACATTAAAATATTTTACGAATTAAGCTTTTACATATAATGTTAGATTTGAGTTTTAAAATAAGAATTTGAGATTTAAAATTATTGGGCTGAAGTTTTGTTAAATTCATCCTCATAACTTTTATAAAAAGTTCTCTCAAGGGAATTTAGAAAACAAAATAATCCAATTAGAATTCTTTTATTACGAATAAATTTTTAGAATAACCTCATTTTTAATCTGCATTATCTTGATTTTAAAAAATAAGAGTTTAAAATAAAGTGAAAATAATTTGATTAATTTTCTGTTAAAAACGAAAACAAGATTGAATTTATTTCGTTCATTAGATAAATATAAAGAAAGAATAGTAACACATTATTTTCAATTATAATATACAAAGGGATTTATCATCATGTTCATATTATTATTTGTACATTTTTAACTTTTAAAGTTTGCTACAATTTTAAAAGAGTTATTTAAATAAAGTATGTATTTTGAAATTTGAATCTTTTTTTTTAATTAAACAAGTTTTTGAATATATAGTTATTGTAAGTTAATTTATACTGTAATTTATAATTATTTTTAGATTTTCTAGATTAAAGGTAATATATTATATTTGGCAAATTTCAGTTAATACTGCGTCTAACTTATTCATAAAATTGAGTGATTAAATATATTATTTGGCAATTCAATTCAATTTGCATAAACGTTGATATTTTTTTAGTTAACACAATTAAATTGAAATCTAAAAATGTTGTTCTTTGAAAATATTTCAACATTTGATTTGGTATAAAGTAATGTTTTGACTAATTCGGACATATAAACTTCTCATTTCAATTGAAATGCATTTTAGAATTTCAGTTTTCATTTGATTAAAAAAATAAAATTTGGAACTTTAGGTTCAACTTGTAACGGAAAACAACCTTAGAATGAAACGGAAAAATAAAGTGAAAATATAATTGTGAACTAGTTCACAAAAAAGACCATCAAAGATACGAAAGCATGCTTTAATAAATTAGATTTGTAATCCCCCGAACAAACGAATTTAGATTATGAATTAAACAATATCAGTTTTATTTTATAATAAACATTAACCTTTGACTCGTGATTGATTGTCATGTGCAAAGACACGTTGTATATCAAACAATCTAGTCCACTCTATTCCTCCTATTTCCTTCAATTATTGGTTTTTAAGCTAAAGAAACAAAAAAACAGTATTCAAGTCTTTTGGACATCCTTAAATGAAACTAAAATTGGCGCAAAAAAGATTGTCATATAAATAAAATTAAAATTTTACTTTTTATGTGTTAAATAAATTTTTTATATAATTGATAATTTATAAATTACTCATTTAATGTTACTGTCTAATCATTAAAAATCTTCATTTCAGTTGAACCCAATTTATTAATATTTAATAATTTGGTAATCTGGACGACAAGACCTGCATTTTACATATTTTTTTCGGAAATAACAAGACCTGTTTTACTTAAAAGCTTTAGACATGAGAAACTAATCGAATAACCCCTAAAAGACTTTGCGATCTGAGGTATGACATGTGGACATTGAAGTTCTACAATATTAAACAAACTGCTTTGGCATACAAGGAGCTTTAACCGATGACTTTACTAACATGGTAAAATTGCCCAGTTTGGGGCAGTTAGATATGCATCTGCTTGCGTAACGTTAACGAGGGAAACAAACAACCGTCAAGTCAATGTAACGTAGACTATTGCAGTGCTTATAATAATTTACGATTGTTGCTGGGATCCTTTAGCTTAGGATCCTTCTCCGGTTTATTTTATTCTAGAATTGCCCCGAGCAATCACTCGCCACTTTTCGACCAAACAGCAACGCGATTTATTCAAGAAACCTAAATCTTATTCAAGAAATGGAAGGACTAAAAGCATTACTATTCAATCAAAATTTAAAGGAAAAACAAACGACGTACAGAATATAAATCACTTTTATGGGTATTATCTTGATTTTAAAATATTAGCAGTATGAAATGAAGTGAAAATAATATATTATTTTCTGTTAAAAATGAAAAAAATTTGGATCCATTAGATAAATATTAACAAATAATATTATGTTATGTTCATTTATATTATGCAAAGGATGTCATCATCATGTTCATATTATTATTTATGTATTTTTAATTTTTCCTTTTAAAATATGTTATAAGTTTAAGAGAGTTATTTAATTAAAACATCTATTTTAAATACTATATATGATTAAACAAAACAAGTTTCATGTACATTTATGAGTATATTTAGGAATAGTTAACATAAGTGAATTTATACTACAAATTTTTTAAGTTATCTTTAGATTTACAATTTTAAATCAAAAGTAATATATTATACCTGAGAAATTTTAATTAATTATGATGTATCTAACTTTTTATTAAAATTAAGCGATTGGAAACATTGTTTTAAATCTTTAATTTGAATGTAATGATTTCATCTTTAACTTTTTAATAAAAATTCAATTATATCTAATTGTTTTGATATTAAATTGAAATCTAAAAACAGTTTCCTGGTAAATATATTTTCAGCATTTAATTTGGTTTAAGGTGATGTTATAATTAATTAAGACATAAAACTTCTCATTTCAATACTCCATTTTTTATTTCATGATATGGTGGTTTAAAAATTATATTTGAAAATAGTATTTCAACTTCAGATTCACCTCACTTGGGGCATTAACAACCTTAGCTTGAAAGAGGGAAAAAAATGAAAATTGCGAAAGAGTTCACAAAATGACCATCAAACTTAACGTGTTGAATTGCTAATCGTTACTTAAGGGCGGTGTTTGTTTCTGTTTTTGTTTTAAATTTTAAATTTTTGTTTTCAAATTCTGTAAAAAAAATTGTTTGTTTAAAATTTTAATTTCTATTTTTGGTTTTGATTATTCCAATTTTCAAAAATTATGAAGTCTATGAAAAGTGATTTTTATTTTCAGTTTCTATTTTTTTCATAATTTAATTTACTATCATTTAAATATATATTATTTAATTATTTAGTTATTAATAAAAATTATGAATAATTTAATTCAAGATTATATATTTAATAAATTAAAAATAATTATCAATAAAAATTA
>JANTPM010000001.1:1108811-1130864 GCA_025434745.1 Erythroxylum divaricatum
ATGCTCTCATTGTTATAGTGAAATACTCAGTCGTCTCCAAACTGGACGTAGGCATTGCCGAACCAGTATAAAAATCTCGGTGTTCTCGTTATTATTTTATTTTTACTCCGAATTTATTAACGTTTCCGCACAACATGTTTATGTGACTGCAAATGGAGCTGGAAAAAGAACAGAACCATTGATCACACTCTTAACAGATATGAGGCAGCAGACAAGATCCAGTCCAGGTTTTCATTCCACAAACATATATTTATACACAAGGCAAGTGAAATATGGAAAACATCTTGGGAATGCTCTTGTCACGTAAAATTTGGAAAATTACCCAAATATGCAAACAAAACCAATATCAAAAATGGTATTGCTTCTACTGTCGTAACAAGAACTAAATGACCAAAATAACATGTCTAACATCTAGACAAGTTACACACGAACCAAAATATTTGGAACATGACGGGAGTGGGATGGAGAAGTTACCTCCAACCACAAGCAATGTTTCATTCATTCTTTTTCAGTATAGATGCAATTAGTCTTCTTACTTGATTGCAGGTTCATTCTCTTGGCTTTCAATACTTGAACAAGTCATAAGTAACATCCTTTTAACTTGTTTAAGGTCAAATAACTTTAAACTCCTTAGATTTCTCATCTGCATAAGTGCTGCGGATGGAAGTTACTGTCACCATTTCCCATTCAGCAGCTTCAGCACTCTTCTTCAAGCTTTCCATCTCCATTTTGGTTTTACTAGGAGTTTTCATTGAAAACATCAATTTCTTTTTCGAGATTACTAGTATAGGTTCAACTCCAAGGAAATATCGAAAAGATGAAAGAGTAAGACTATACATCATTGATGCACCCACCAAACCAACTACTTCAAAAACTAGCCCCACGGCATTCACACATGCTTATGTTTTGACTACACTTGATTATAGAATTCGACCAAGATGTACAGGAGAAGAAATTTATAGCAGGATTCTACATAGTTGAGGAGTATATAGTGGATGTTGGAATCTTGTTCAAATGCTTCAAAATTTTCTCTGCTATCTGCCTTGTATGACCACCTCCATGATGGAAAGAACTGATCAAAATGGCAGGCAATAGCCTATCTTGTGATATGTCTGAAGCAGACTTGTCCCCACCTTTCATCAAGAATCTCTCAATGACCCAAAAGGACTTTCGTCTCAAACCTTCCCCATTATGTTCTTTGACAACATTGAGAATATGTTGTATGGCATTCACTTCAAGAAGCATGTTTACACTCTTGTCCACATCGACTTTTTCGTCTAACAATGTGCATAGAGCTGACAATGAAGCTTCAACGACCTCAGCATTGTCATGATGCAGACAGGTTAACAGCCTCTCCACAGCGTTTACTTCGAGCAAACAGAATGTGTTTTCTGAAGAACACTCTCCTCTGTGAATCGGACAGATTTTTACCATTTTCTTCTTGGACGAACCTAAACATAGTAATCTCTGCAAGAGAAAGAGTCCCACTGAGTTGTTTCTTCTGTTAGTCGGTGGCCTTGATAAATTTATCGACTCTGAGGATAGGTTCTCCAAGCCAATTGCTGAGAGCCTCTGAACTTCATCACTTGATGTTTTCATTAGCAGCTCTGTGAATACTGATGTGAAGTTGTAACTTCTTGCTAGGTATAATATCTGGGAATCATGAAGTGTTGCTGTGAATCTAACTAGGATGCCTACTAGGCCTTCTAAGTAAGGAGTTGCAAACCTGCTTGTCCTTGTCCCAGTTTTTTGAATTTCATTGACTGTTGCTAGAATTTTTGGAACTGTGTCCTTTCTTATAAGAAATAGATTGAGTGTAAGATTCTGGTGTGGAAGGTTAGCCAGAAATTTAGCTGAAACTGCCTGCTTCTCTGTGAATGTTGTTGTTTCATTTTGGCCCAGGATTAAGTCCTCAGGTTGATCACTGATCTTGCATAGTCTCTCTATCAGAATGTGCCCAATATAAGGTGAGAGGGAAATCAGTAACTTGATTGCTGTAATCACAAGCTTCTCATGAGGATTATTAAGAAGTTCAATCAGTGTGTAGCTTGCTTCAGTCTCTCTGACAGCCGAGGTGATTGTGTACATTGACTTGGTAGACTTAGTAAGGCATAGGAGGACTCTTATGAGATTGATGTTGAGTTCTTCAGGATATGAATTCCCCACCATGTCCATGATGTTATGCACAACATAATCTGAATTTAGTCTGCAACCGTAAGTCTTAACTTGGACGTTATCAAGCTCAAATCCTGCCTCAAATATGTTTGCGAGTACAGCAGCAGCTTCTTCTTTTGTGTTCATTGGTTCATCATAGATTCTTCGCATGAATAACTCTTCAACCATAGTTTGCACGATTCCTGCTTTCACAAGTTTTTCAGCATTAGGATGGTAGGATGAAATTTTTGCTAATGCTCTAAATGCAGCTCTCCTGCTTAATGTGTTTCCACTTTGTACCATTTTGATGAGGGCTTGAGAAGCCTTCTCTGCCACAAAAATTTTGCTGTCATGTCCAAGAGCAGTTTCTCCCAAGTAGTTTGCCATTTCCATTTGTGTCTCCTCTGAACCTGTATAGATATATCAAAAGCTATTACATTTGACTATTCATTTGCTCTTCTACAGTGGCCCAAGTTTAATATATTCGGAACTTGATCCAAAGTTCTAACCATTACCGTCAGTAAGATGATTAAGAAGGGGTTCCAGGAATCCATTTTCTGCCATGCGTTTGATATTTTCTCGTGAGCTTTCTAGGTTCTTTAAGATTTTGTCTGCTTTTTCTGAAGAAAATGCATCAACAGAATTGTTGTATTTTGTTCTAATCAGCATCAGAATCCCTCCAGTAGTCTTCCCAATTCGCTCACATGCTAATGGAGATGTTGAAATCTCCACCAACAACATCAATGCTGCATGTGTTATGGGTTCATAGCCACTAGACAGCAACTTGAATACTGTTGAAATATTCATGGCATTCACAATCATTTCCTGCTAAACAAAAAAAAAAGAGAATAGAAAGAAACCAACTTAAGATAACAACTTCATGGCAAATTTGTTTCTGTTACCAAAGTTTCTGACAAAGAAAACGACCGTACGGGTATGTTTAACTTGATAATATTCTGAAAACACAAAATATGCACACATATCATATCTTTAAAGGAATTGAACCTTGCGTTCTTCATTGTCTTCTGCTAACAGCTTTAACAATTCCAGTGTTGCACATCTAACATTTCTGTCTTTGTAGCCCATAAACTTAACAAGTAATGGCACTATTCCTCCATTACAAACTTGCACCCTATTGTATATTTTCCTTTTGCAAATGCCTTGTAAATCTATTATAGCTTCAAGTATCATAGCAGCTGAACTATCTAAAGACAATGCTGCAAGGGAAACCTTAATCCTTCCTGCTTCATTTCTTTCTATCCACTCCTGTATTGTAGTCTTCAGGGCCATATTAGTTGCAAATGATCTACTAGACAGCTTTTGTCCTGTGACTGGACAAAGAATGTCTCTCAAGTCTCCAAACTCTTCAAACAATTTTTCAATTGCCTTCCTTTCACAGGTCACGCCAGTTTCTAAGGTCACTGGATCTTCCATGATCTGCTTTGTTAAAGGACAGTAGAAAGTATCATATAGAGGTTCTATGTACTTAGGAATCTGTGGCAATGAACTCGATGACCCGCTACTACTGTGCTTCCTCTGGCTAATTAGAGTTGTACTTTGCAGGAACTCAATCAACTGTGGCTTATCCGACATCTCAGAATGATAACTGGAAATTTCTGAACTTACAGGATAGAGGTCTATGTCTGTTGATGAAAACTTCAATGACTGCTGAGGTTCAAGCTCTTTTGTATCAGATACTTGAATTTCTCTGACACAAAACTGAACAGTCCGCATCTCATTAGAAAGTGACGAGATTGCAACTCCTGCATATGTTTGGTCCTGAAATGTGGATGAAGGTATCCAGCTCAAGCATTCTCCCATGTTTTTTATCTCTTCTTCTAGCAGTAGTATGATGCTTTTCACGTCAGAATCAGAATTCGAGTTAGAGAATCTTTGGTACTTGTCCGCAAGATCTCTGACAACATGTATGCATCTTGTTAGGGACGCAAAAATATCCATTGTGTTTTCAGGAGCATGTTCAGTTGCTTGCAACTCCAAAATGGCTGGACACGTTCGATAGAGATAGCAACTGATTTCTGCAAAGCTTTCATGATGTACATCAATGCTTTCCAAAGATTTTATGATCTCTGCAATCCACTTCAACAAGGCTTCTGCTACTGTAGCAATCCTTGCTTCATCTTTGCTGAGCTGAAGAAAAAACAAAAAGCTATCAACTAAGGTACATCTACTCACTGTTGAAAAGTTTTTCAATGTCTGAATTGAATGTAAGGACGATCTGTAAACAGTTATCCATCGAGCAAAATGCTTGAATTATAATGTACGGAATCTATTCTGAAATCTTGTTTACAAGTAGGAATTGAACTCACAGCCTCAGGTGCTTCATTGACAATTCTTCGATTCTTGAAACTTATCATTTCCTGCATGATTATTGGAACAAATGATTTTAGAAAGCATGACTCTGATTGCATAAATTCTACAGAAGATGCAATTCTACCTAACACAGACTTGAATGATACTGGATTAGCATCATTCAACATCATGATGATGATTAAATTTGGCAGACAAATGCCCCCTAAACATTAAATTCCACAAACTATTTCTGCAGATAGTACTAGACCATGCTCTACATGTTTCTCATCTAGTTTTACTTCCCTTAGTGATATAGAAATCAAATTGCATATTCCTGGTTCTGAAATGGAATGCAAATACCTTAAATTAACCGAACTTGCACATCCACTGATTTGATATATGGAAGATCATGCAAATTAAAGGTTGGGAGGATCGTGATAACTGTGAAATATAGAGTAGAAAGATGTTCTTGAGAGGCTCATACAGGCATCTAGATGGAGCTGCTTGATGATTCCAAACGTCTTGCTCTTATGTGCACTTGACTGATTCTGCAGAAACTGAAGAAGCAGCTCGGTCTTCTTGGAGAATTCATTGGCAGACCTCACAAACAGTTCATTGTTGAATCAGTCTTCAACTTTTTTATGTAAAGTTTTTGTTTTTTTTGGTATAATTCAAGTGCAAGTGATGATTGAATACTTAAATCGAGTGGTTTAATGTTCCTTTCGCATTTTTCCAAAGCAACAACATTCTTATGTGTCTGCATCAATCCCTGCTTCTGCTGTTGCACACTTCAGCTGATGGAACATGTGTTTGACTTATGAACTCCAATCAAAGATAATTTACTTCTTTATTACTACCACTTTCTTTAGATTTTTATTATAAACTCAAGAAAAGCTTTTGGATTCAAAGTTAAAACTTGCAAGTTTTACTTATTAGACACGCTTGGGATTAAAATTTGTGTATCATGTTACATTTCCTTTGTTTGACTATATAATATTTCGGTGTGGGGTCGGATTCGAAAAGTCTAAAAACCCGAAAAACGATCAAAATTTAATCAAATTTCAAACTAGACTCGAATTTAATTAAAATTTTTGTTTTGGGGCTAATGTTATCTGACCAAGTAGCACTTGCTATTTGTAGTCTTGTAGAAGTCAAAAGTAGTTCATTGTTTGTCCCATGTTTGGCAAAGGAGTTAGCTTCACTTATAGTTTTGGATGAGTTGTAGAAGTCAAGGGTTGTTCATTGTTTGTCCCATGTTTGGAAAAGGAGTTAGCTTCAATTATAGTTTTGGATGACTTTAGTGCCTAAGAACAATAATTACACACCATCTCTTAGGTTGTGGATTGGGTCAAGCCTTAATTTTTTTTAATATTGATTAGTTTGAATTTATTAGTAATTAAAAATTGAACTAGTTTGGGGTTGTTTGTTTTTGTTTTTCTAAAAGTTTTTTGTTATAGTTTTGTAAATTAAAAAATGACTCTTAAAATCATGTTTGGTTAAATACGTTTGTATATCTCGTTTTTTAAAATAAAAAACGGCAACTATTTCACCAAAATATAACAATAACGTTTTCATGATTTTTGAAAACAGGTTTTCATAAACGTTGTTTTCACCTTCTACATCTTTATTGGTGTTGCAATATCTCCAGATTTGTTTTCATATCTATCTGTTGTTTCTGTGATTTCTCTTGTCTCTCTTGTCCATAACATCAGACCTATAACAAAATAGAGAAACGAGGCGTGATAAAGTAAAGATATGAAAACCGTGAAAAGAAAAAGAGATGTAGTCATATTTACTAAAAGCAACATATAGAACTTCTGTTTTGAGAATAAACTTCTATAATTTTTTGTGATGATAAAGAAAATATTAGATTCTCGTTTTTTCTCTTAACATCAATTTATTAGTATGGTATACTTTAATAACCTCTATTATTAAAAAACAATTAGTCAATTAATTAATTTTTGTAAATTAACCAGTTTTCATAAACTAGTTACTTTTTATCTAACGGTCTGCTTTTTTAATTAAACTTTAACTTCTTCAATAGATAAAAATAGTCTACTCTTCTGTTTTATTTCAAAATTTTTAATTTGTTCAATTTTATTATATATCGGTTTTATGACAATTTAATATCGATTGAACCTTTAAGCCTTAAACTTCTTTTCTTATCAATTTAATTTTTTAGTTTGATTTTTTAAAAATTAATTATTTGATTTTAATCATAGCTTTATGCATTTATTTATTCAAAATATATAATTTATAAATTATTGTATGTATTTGATAATTTATTAGGTTTAACAATAATATTTTAGTAGATGTTCCACTGATTTGCAGAGTATGAAAATGTAAAAAAATACACAATTTCTTCTTAACTGATAGAGAGGGCACGTTCGAGATAATTAAACATTTTTTTGGAAATGAAAGAACTCGTAGCTGCCACCCTTTGGATGCACACCGGGTAAATTTTCAAATTGACGCAATAGCTTGCAAATCACACTAAGTACTTCGTACTAGGTAAGCTCTATATCACAGGCTCGATCGAGAGAGCGTAAGTAAGGGGAATCGAACACATGATATTTTGGCCCCATACTCCTTTATTATACCAGCTCAACCACCCCTAAGGTAAGGAGCTAGATAATTAAACATGTTCATATTTAAAAAATAACAAATATAAATTTTGGGATATAGAAATTAAAATTCATATTTTTGAGCATTCTTTTGATTTGTTCACCTACTCACGTCCCAAGTTGACTAAAAAAGTATTTAACTTATAGCTAGTTGGAATTATTCATAAAATCATCAATCACAACATGTCATGCTTTAAAAAGAAATTAATTATTGACTTGACAATTTAAGTTTCAGGTATTTGGATTTGTCCCACAAATTAAATAAACCCATCCAACTTAACTAGATTTGCGGCGTGATGTCAATATAATGAATTTGCATGATTTTCTTGACTATTATGCACTTAAGATGGCAACAGGTCGGACTCACCCAAGCCCAAACCCAGTCTGATCACTTTTATTAGGCCTCGGGCCTAACCCAGACAACGGGTCGGTGCATGAACCCAACCATGACCAAAGCAGCCTTCCTAAACTGTCCAAAACGATGTTATTTTATAAAAAGTTTTACTTATATAAGTTGAGTCTGAAAAACCCAACCAAAGGCCCGATAAAAAAATTTTAATCTAAAGCCCAACTCAAGACCCAATCAACTAAGGCCTATCTGATTAACACAAGGGTCAAGACAAACCAGCCCAAATGCCATCTCTTTACCTCTCACATTGCAATGCCGTTGGAAATCTGGAAACCATTAAAGGTGATGCCTTGATAGCTTGAAATGCCCTATTTCTTATTTCTCATCATTTCAAATATATCTCTGCCACTGACTTGAAATATGTAAAAAACTTCCAAAAAGTGCTTTGCTAAAAATAAGATTGCATATTGTTAGATTCTAATTCTGCAATTTTACAACACATTGAAATTTATTTCGATGACCAGTCCCACCGGTCCGAATAGTTCGATTTAGGTCGGCCAAAACATCAAAACGACATTATTTTTCCCGAAGCCACAAATCGAGTCCAACTGGGTCTGAGCCGCACCTGATCCTTTGCCCACCCCAGTTTCATTTGTGCCAAGGAAAGGAAAAAGATAACAGGGACTTTCAGAAGATGCTTACAAGAAGTCTTTGAAAAAACTGGAATTGTATTACTTTATCGTGTTGAGTATAAACTGGGGAACTTGCTAGATACAATAGCGTGTGGAAGCAAAACATCTCCACTATATGATGAAAGAATCATAAGAGAAAAAGAATTTACCAAATGCAACTGACGGATCATCCACCAGGGAACTTCTTAGTGATCGTGCATTTTCATGGTGATCTATTCAACCACCTCGTGAACATGGCATTGGATTCCCAGACCACCATAGCTTTAATTTGATTCCATCTTTTGCATAAAATGGACTCACCAAACCTTGCTTAATGGTAACTTGAACGGTTAGTCTCCGCTACCATGACGTGTTGCATCATATTATTCTGTCGTATATCCTCCCGAAAGTGCAGCTGCAAGACACAGCCAAGACTCAAGTATGCGGGACAGTATATAGCATTTCTCCTGCCAAAACTCAAATGCTTTTTCTTTCAATGTATCTACAAAAGTATCCGGAGCTACTTTCAGGCAGTTCCAAAGGTCCAACCTGAGCTACTTCTGTTGTCAACTTGTGCTCTTGACGAGTTGGATATAATTGTGCAACCCCATGCCCATCGAGCAGCCTAAATTCTTTTTGTCTTGCCATTGAATGACCTCTCTTTTGTATCCTGAGATAAGTGCTGATTTATGTGTATGGTTCAAACTAGATGAAGAAATATTGAGATTCCAGGGCACTCAGACTAGTTGAAGAAATAGGGAGATTCTAGGACATCCCTCAGATCGAAATCTCCTCGCTCTGGAATAGGTGGAAATACCAATTTAGGAAATGACTTCTGAAAACCCTTCAGCAACTGCAAGTCCAATAGCAGCATCAATGAGATGTTAACGTTTAGCCCGTAAAAAATAAGGAGATAAAAATTCCAAAAACACAACATATGATTAGGCTGCTTTGAATATGATCCTGCAGACATAAACAGCATCCACAGGATCAACTATTATCAATTAGATCGAATATATTCAACCCTAAAAGGGGTGTGTAACAATCACTAAGATCCTGTATTTGCTATTCTGGACCAGTCCTTAGCTACAGAATAGGAAACAAGATGGTTCTCTAAGAGAAGGTCAAATGCTTTCTTTATTAGCATAATGAAGACATGCAAGTAAACACCTCCTGTTGGCAAATCTTCTGCAAAATGCATAAAGTGGCAGGAAACACTGGTGAAATGCAAGTCCCAACCATTTTCATAAACAAGGAAATTTATTGAAATATTCTTCAGGAAGAATTCCAGTAAATAGTTGAAAATAAATTACATTCTCCAGTACTGGTGCCTCGTATAGTTCAACAAACTTTTCTCTGAGTATAGCGTTCATTTGGTCAACATCACATGCGTGTGTCCAGTATGAATCATGAACACCTGAAGTTACAGAACATAAAAAATAAAATTTCCAGACAGATTTAAATCACCAATTGCCACAAAGCGTAAAAGAAAGCCATCAGGACATCACAAACCTGCAAAGCTTAAACCAGCCTTCTTGCAAGCAAGAGCAGTCATCATCATATGACAGCCATCAAGCGAGTGAACAAAATTCGGGGGGAAAGCTGTTTTTTGCCGCTTGACCATGATCTAGGTCAATCACGAAACAATGGATAAGTTATTAAATCTCATTAAACAAGGAACATGATCTTACATTCAGTTAGTAATATAACAGTAAAGTGCTATTTGGTTCATAAAAAACGAGCATAGACAAACAGCATAGATTCCAATATAAAAAGGGCCTATTCATAAATATGCAAGTATGACAAAAGAGCAAAATGGTTACCTTGTCAGTTTCTCTTTGTAATGCCAAAACCTGAAGAGAGGTCTTAACCTACACGAAAATTTAAAAAACAAAAGTGAGGAAGAAGCAATTCACTCTGTGACAAAGGTAAATTTCGGATTTATTTGAAAGAGCAAAATTGAATGAAGATCTTCAATTTCAGAGTTTTATAAATTTCCAGGACATTACAAGATGTCTTCCCAGTTGTCGATAGGGTTGTACAACAGGCAGCCCAAGAGGAGTAGTCCATCGAACAGGCTGGTTCTCTGAAGCAATCACCTGTTTATGTTTCAGTTTAGCAGTCAGAAATGGCATATCCTGCAGGATTATTCCTATAAATTGTAGAGGTGAAGAGGTGTACGACACTCCCACATCTTAAAGTCTCAGATAATCAGCGAGCCAAGGTTCATAGAAATTCATAGGGGACATACACTATAGGAATGAAAAGTAAATCAAGCACACCTTTGCGCATTCGCCAAGCCATGCCATGATAGCTCTCGCACCTTCAAACATCTCTTCCAAAGCCTTCAATGTGGTCTGCCGTAAAAGTAATATTAATTTGTCTTGCACTATGAACATCTAGTGAGAAATCTTATTTCAATTTATATTTCTTACTCTTGCAGCATAGCAAGATGCATCATACAACTCTCTATCATCTGCAATGGCACCACGTTCTTTTAATCTCCTTTTAATTTGGTCACGGGCACCAATATAAGTGACACCATACACTGATGTCATCACAGTCTGCTTCACTAATTTACGGTCCACCTAAGTTTTAGAGAACAACAATTAATCAAACATGAACAAAGAAACTAAGACACAAAATGTACTTATATTTTGCAGCTTGTCAAACTTAAGGCAATCATTCATGATGGTAATAAATCAAGCAAATCCAGCAGAGGTATCAAGCATATCACATGACATGATTGACCAATAAAAGAAAGTACGAAACCTGATTGATTAGAAGTTTGGCATACAATGCATTAGTATTGGTTGAAGGATCTTTTTCAGCCTCTCTCTGCATGATATCAAGAACTCTACATCAAAACAGCAATTGCATCAGGTAATTTTGAGAAAATTACACTTCCAAACAATTCTAAGAAAATTCAAAAGCTTCATGAAACAGAAAAGGTGAATGGTCCAAAAACATGAAAACAAGTATAAGGGGTTCGTTAAAGAGACTAATATGAGATCAAATTAGAGTGTGATTCCATTATGGTTACATCATAAGCAAGCTAGTATCTAATTTCATTATCATGTATTGTCCAATTTTCAGGCTAAGCAAGCTTGATCGTACCATATTAATACATTTTGGGGGTAGCAAAATGATCCAAAGCATCCACAGAGTCAAACAATATTAGTTTCTTAGTACAATATGGAGGCCCCACCAACTTTAAATAACCCAATCGATCATAAGGAATCATGCACTATATACATATTGCCTACCTGGCAGCAATTCCCGAGTAAACATCAGCGGGTTTACCCCCCCCTACAAGATTTACTGCAGCTGCTCCCAACTGATGAAAAGAAAGTATCTCACTTAAGTACAGCAATTAATAAGGTCTGGTAGATATGAAAAGAATTTCATAAAACCCAGAATATTCAAAAGTTCCTCCAAGCTGAATAATGCAGTTAAGATTTTTGCTCCACTTCTCCAAATAGAGCAAAGCAGACCAAAAATTCCTTTGAATCAAACAAATGCTAAACCAAATAAAAAAATTTCCTCTACTACGTTTACCCAGGAAAATAACATCTTCACCAAGTACCAAATCCAACATGATAAATGCATCCGGATTAATTTCATTTGGAGGAATGACCATAATCCAATTGAAGCAGACAAAGTATTTACCTTATCCCTTCCAAGGGCAGCATAATGTTGCAAACCATTACATGAGCCATCCTACAAAATAAATAATAAAAAGAATAATATTTAAGCAAGCAAATAACATTACAAATTAGGTACACCATTTCTTAACCTGCAAATGACAAGAACGTCAAATTTTAGCTTCAAATTACCTGGTGGACAGGCATATGTGAAATAGTGGTCTCCGGAGAGGAGCTTCGCAATGCTTCAGAGAGATTAATGCATGCGGCCAAGCATTGAAAAGGGTCCTCTGCATTCAACCACCAGCGTCTTCCTTCCAGAGGTCTGTCTGCAGAATCAAAAATATCCTCCAGATGATTTTCAGTAAATGCTATTCGACCCTCATTGGATAATTTGTCCACACCACCAGCATATAAATTTGCCAAATGTATCTTGAGCCAGCGTAGACCAGACTTCCCAAGAGGGCGCCCCTCTGCAAATTCCAGGATACCCCGGCACATATCAGAACCTAGATGATTCAAATGCGGGTGCATGGGATAAGCACGACCACGGAAATCAATGTTGTGAGGATAATAAAAGCCTTCCTCATCCTTCAACTTTCGAGCCACCTGGTCATTTCAACAATGCAGTATTTACAAAATTATAATATAACTAGTAATTGGTCTGATTGAGCTTATTATGAATTCTCTAGTTCACATCCATATGAATGTATTCTAATGAGAAGAGTTTTCCTTACAGCAAGTTTAAGTTCTACATCACAACGCTGTGAATGCCTCTCTTTATTTTCCTTCTTCACATTTTTCACTTTCCACTTCCATTTTCGAATTTCTGCTTCATCCTCTGAATTTGGTTCGTCGGGAAGCGCAATCTGTTATGTAACCAAACAAATAAATTTAAGGATATCATCTTGAAGTATACTAAAATAAAAAATAATAACCATCAGCGAAATCATCACAGTGGAAGAAACTGTACAGAATATATTACTTGAAGAAAATATCGTAACTAAATATTCTGAGTAATGAAAAGAGGTTTAGGAAAATTTTCACAAAACTCACATCTTCTCGATTAACCAAGCCACCTAGGCGACCACCATTAGCCCACATTCTGTCAAGTACAGCAAGTACCCTTTTGTTCACTCTCCATTTGGTACTTCCCAAAGTATTCAGGGCCTGATTTACAAAATAATAACAGATTAGCATAACTCAGCATGGTGAAATTATAAAGTTGCCCATAAAACCACCTCTCCTGAAAACATGGACTTTATATGTCCCCACTGTCAAAAGTTGTCCTGATACAGGACACTATATTTCAATTCTTGAATTTAGATTACAAACCCAAAAAAAAAAAGTCTAGGAGCCATTCCTGCAGATTACAATTAGGCATCCCACTTCCTTAAGAAACTGTTAAATTTCAGAAAATTAAAATTTTCAAAAAACTGAAAGTTCAAGACATTAATAACTAAAGAACCTAATAATTAAAATACAAATAAAATAGTGCATACACTGCTCACAAACAGTATATATGAACAAAAGCAGCTCCATCCCTAAGTCAATTTCACTCCCCATCATTACACTAAATTAGGTTTTTGAATAATCTGCTCCTTCTCATTCCACAAGTAGGCCATAAGTCGATTACCATCATGCCGACTGATTATACAATTACAAAAGAAGCAGACATATAGATTCTCAAACCTCATAGATCGGTTCCATTTGCTTTCTTTGCGTCTTTTTAAGCACATCACGCTGTTGTTTTGATCCGTGTATTCGCATAACATATGATGGTAAAAACAAGTATGCACCTTGGTCATATCTGTCAAAAACAGTAGCAGTTTATGATAAAAGAAATAAGGTAAAAACAAAAGATTAATACCAAGCTAGCCTTATAACTAGTCAGAAGAAATATCAACCTAGCTCTCTCAAACAATTTGCAGTTAACACAAAGAGACTCTATAGCAAGAATAGTAACATGCATCCTTTTTACACTGAAGGATAATTATATAGAGAATCACAGCTTTAAACATAATAGTGAATATTAAACGTTGAGGTTAAAATCAGATATAAAACTCCAAAGAAACTTTGACACGGACTTGACATAAAAATATAATCCATACCCTGTCCAATTTACAGGAGGCAGTAGCATTGGCATGTATGGGATGACCATGTGCCTAGCCTGTTCACAAAAGGAAAGCAGCAGCAACACTGTAATTGATTAGCAAAGATGACTTTCAAATCTCACTTGCAGAAATATATAAGCACGTTCTACTTACAGATTTTTCTAGGCCTTTACGAACAAGTGGATCGCACTCTATAACTCCGTACCTCCTACTGAGCTTCCTAAGGAAGAAAAGGAGAAACAGATTAAAGATGATAACGATGCAGCCATGATAATCATGAAAAAGAGAGCCCATAGATCTAACTGTGATCCATTGTTGACATTCTTTAACGTGTGTGAAAATGCAGGACGAATATCAGGTGGATTGTCTCCTAATCGATCGGCCACAGGTTGTATATAGGCTGTTTCTATCAACAGATGAATCAGTCGGCCGCCAACCTGAAAGGTGAAATCATCAGAATAATCTAACAACAGCAATGTAACTTGTACATTAATAACCACAGACATCACAAACCTTAACATGGACTTCCTGAGTCCATGGCAATGTGTCATCATGATGCGTCAATATTTGCCTCACTTGGTGAACCTTTTGTTTTTTCACCAGTGTCGTAACTTTTTTCCTCAGTTTCTCCTGTTCTTTAGCCAAATTATTTGCATCATTGATCAAAACATCAGATTTTCCTTTGAGCTTCTGATCTTTTCCATTCTTCTTATTTGTCTTACCCAAAAACCTGTGTATCCTTGCCTGATCACAATATTAGATGACAGCACACAAGATACCACAATAAGAATAACAAGGAGATGAGGTCCCCCTAAGGGAGAGGGGAATGTGAAAACAACAGGAGTTCCACATGAAACTATGGAATGGAAGAAGGATCAGTAAAGTCAAGAAGGAGAGAGGGGCCAAAGATTATATAAGAGCGCAAGAGGCAGACTGGATTGGCTTGGTTGGAATTTGTTATAGATACCACAATAAGAATAAAAAGGACATGAGGTCCCAGATGGCAAAACAAGGAGCAAATGTCAGTCTACTACGAAACTCAATAGAAGCTATCCTATGCCTACATCTATTGCTTGTTTCTAAACCTAAGCAGTAATGATAGAAAGAATACTAGGAAATTAGCAATGCCTAAAGCAGTTGTACGTTTTGTAATACCACTATCATGGAAACTAGGTGATATAAATAATATATTAGCAAGGCTCATTAGATCATAGTAAAACTGTTTTAGCTGCCAAGTTCAACATCTCCCTTATTTTTATTCACGCCAAATATAGACAGCCGCACATAAACAAAATATATATTTGCTCTCTAAGAGAATGACATAATAGTTTTTGATACTCATGCCCTTTCTACTCTTTGACATTAAAGACAAAAATGGGAAAGACAATGTATAATCCAACAACCATCAAACTCTTCAATCATTTTCTCAGAAAAATATACTCGTATAGGAAGACAGCATAACAACCATCAAACTCTTCAATCATCGCATGTTAGAGATGAACTATAATTCCGCAACACCTGTACTTTATTCCTATGCAGCAACTGAAACCTAATCATCATAGAAGGCTATTAAATAAAAGGTAACGCAAAGTTTAAAGCTCACTGACCTCATTTTCAACTGCTTCACCGATTGCAGAGGCAGCTTGAACCACCCTAACATCCCCAGAAACTCCATTAGCCATTAAGAGTCCCATCAACTTATGCATAGTAATTACAGCCATCATTTCTGCCGGTAAGTCATTAAAATATGGTGCATGAGACGCCTTACCATCCCGCTTACAGAACTCTTGCTCCTTACTAATTGCATCCCTCAAAGGCTCAAACCAACCAAGAAACAAAGACTTCATGTAAGGCAAATTTGGTGCCAGCTTTTGCTCACACATGTCACTCAACAACTCCTGATACTCTTTTGACGCTTCTTGCCAGGCCTCTGTCTCCATCTTTATTTGCCTCCTTTTAAGCGCATTATACTTTGCGACACCCATACCCAACACTGTTGTTCTCTTTGATTCTGGTTTCAACTGTGACTCCATTTTCTGTTCGTGTTTGTGCATTTCCTCCATCAATTCATGAATCTCTTCAGTCCCAGAAAGCTCAGATTCATCCGTCGAAGAAATCTGTTGTGTAGCCGCAGTACCATATCCTTTGAAGAAAGAAGGGCAACCAAAAGAGCTCATTGAAATGTTGGAGCTTGGTTCGCTAAAGTTTTGATTTTGATATGACAATAATCCAACGAGACGAAATTCCTTAAATGGGTATCGATAAGTCAGACCTGTTTCGACCCCTGGAACTCTTACTTTCTCGAGAAAATTCAAGTCTTGAGAGAAACTCGAAGAAGAACACAACGAAAGCTTAAATTTCTTAGCAGAAGCTCGTTTCGCTAACTTACTCAACATGATTCCCACCGAAAAGCGATCGATTTACAGATAATTCAACTGATAAATTACAAGCAAAACACTGTTTTAAGTTGACATCAGGAAACAGAAGAAGATGGAAATGACCGAGCAAATTCTGAAGAATTGAAGCGAAACAAGTTCGGAATAGAACAAAAGCCAGAGACTGATCAAAATGAATTTGAAGCTGAAGAATTGTTAAGAAGAAGTGCAGAAATCAGAGCAAAGCGACAGAGACATGGGCGTCCTGCATGAGAGAGCCGCTTTAAACCCTGCTTAAACCTAGATCTCTCCGTTTTTGTATCACCGTGGCCCATGGATTTGAGAACCGACCCATTAGGTGACCCGTTTTTTAGCATTAATGTTATTGAGCCCATATCTTCAACAATGGATTACCCAAAAGCCCAATTTGATAAGGTTCTGACCTTTATGTACATTCGCCAACCTACACTAATCAGGTTGTACGGGCTTTTACTGAGCTCGGGCTCTCTCACCGCGGATTGAATTGATTTAATTCTTTAAAAAATAACATTATTTTAATTTATAAATTTAATAAACTTAAGATTAAATTATTATCCTTTTTTAATTTTTATTTTTATGAGAGTTTTTCAATATTTAAAAAATTAATAAAAAATTCAATTAAATTTCTACTTTTAATTTTAATTTTATTTCTTTTAAACTTTATATTTGCAAGATATATTCTCTTCTTTTTATACAGTACACATGTACTTTTAACTTAAAATTTTCAACAGAAAAATACAAATATTGATAAAATATCAAATTTTGTTTCTATTTTTTAATTTTATTTCTTTATAATTTTATTAAGATTTTTATATATATAATATAAATATTTGAAGGAATATTAGAAATATTCTCTTATTTCCTTTAAATCAAAACCTGAATTTCCTATAAATTTTAGGGGTTGTGTCAACCAAATTATAAATATTAATTATCATGTTGGAAAATATAAATACAGATAAAACTCATTTTTAAAATCTATTTTGAACATTATATGAATAGGTAATCATTTACAAATTCCTCATATTACCTTTTTGCATTAAAAAACATAAATATTTATATCCATATATCTATAGTTTTATAAAAATAAATTATTAAAAATTAAACTAATTTGACTTATTTAATCGTGAAAACTTTCAACCGGTTTGATTTAATTTAATAACTCTTGTTATTAAAAACTAATCAATTTATGAATTAATTAGCAAATTTTCATAAATTAATCAATTTTTATCTAAAAAAATTAATTAATTTTTATTTAAAAATCTTCTTTTTTAATTAATTTCAATTAAACTTCTAAGAACAATATTTTTTAATCATATTTAAAATTTTCTATTTTTTAACAAATTTTATGACACTAGTACAATACGAATTGAATCTTTTAAACCTTTAAGTCTTTTATCAAATAAGATTATCTTTTGATCGATTTTTAAATTATTAATCATTTTTGTGAAATATTGCAATGGTTTTTTTTACCTTCCCTTATATGTGTGATGAATCTTATACTGTACCGGTCAAAAACGATACAAAATGGAATGTTTCAGTATCGGGTCCAAATATCGGTCTATTTCACCTGATATCGATAGTATCGAAATTTTAAAAAAATCGGAGATATTTTTGCATAATTTTAAATTTTTAAAAAAACCCACCCCACACCGCCCGACTCTGCTATCTTGTTCTTCCTCTCTTTATTTTTCCTCTCTTTATTTTGCCTCTCATACTATTACCATCATCATCTCTTTTTATCTTTCTCTTCTTCACCATCATCGTCTCTTTTTATTAATATTTAAATTGATATAGTAAATAATACTTGGTTCAGCCGGATTTTGGTCGAACTGTTTGTTGCCGTTTGGATCCGTGAGTCTGCTGCTTCTGATGACGATTCCGACGTGAAGGTACCTGCAAAATCAAAGAAGGCACGTCGGGGGTTGTGTCCCGATTAGCCCCTCCGACGCTCAAGTCAGTCTCTTTGTGAAGGTGGGATTGCCGTAAGAGCCAGAGAATTAGGTTTTCTATTACATACCTCTGTTATGGGAGAATTATACCTTATATAGGGGATGGACGCTAGGGTTAAGCCTTTACGTGTTTGCATAGGAGTCTCTTACCTACAGATGGGCTGAGAAGAGTGTGGATCGGGCTTGGGCTTCGAGACTTGTTCTATAAAGAATGGATCGATCGGCCCATGGGTTGTCTTGACTGGGTCCGGGCTCAGCGTCGTCAACCCGACCAAATTATAATTTGATTATAATTAATTAATTAATTAATTAATCATTATAAACGTAACAGTTTAGTAATAATAATCACGCCGTAATAAGTAAAGAGCAAGGAATAAAAAAATAAAAAGTCAAGCCTGCGAGCAACAAGTCATAGGCGACGAATGAGATAGAAGTTAAATTAAAGGAGTAGTTGGATCAAATCGAGGGCAGGATGGAATCACGTGTTCATCCATCTCGCTAGATGGATTCGTACTTAGTATTATATACTTAATGACTGATGCAATCAAAGCTATTGAATGTCATTTGGCATGGAAACTTTATAATGATGATGCCTGCCGAGGGCATTGCGTATATTGTGTATCCAATTTAGCGAGGGAAGAGACTGTCTGCTTCTATCAACAGTTCTATCCTGTGCCAATGCAAAATATCTGCCCAAAAATAGCTTTTTGTGATAGAAAAAAGTAATTTTGGAGTTTTCAAAAGCTGAACTAAACAGACACTAAATATGTGGATGTTATGTAAGAGAATAGAAAAAAACGGGACAGAAGGTGTTGCTCCCTCATTTAATATCCATTTCGCTTTTGAACATGGATTTCAGGTTTTTGCGTATGATATCAGATAGCTCTGGCCACACATTTGTTCTTTCTGATAATTGTGTTCATGTACAGAAACAAATTAGTAGTATGCTAAAGCAACTGTACGCTATAATTAATAGCTCAGCTTATATGTTATCAGTGCTTGTTTTGATAGGGGAATGATTGACCAAACTCATTATTAGATTTGTAAATTAAATATCTTCCTATTAATTTATGAAAAATATTTGCAGAGATATTCTTTCTATACGATCCCACTCCTCCAAACATTTACTTATAAACCTCAGAGTTGTAAATTAAATATCTTCCTATGATCTGAAATGGGCGTCCACGCATGTCCAATCACTGTCCAATATAGGATAGTCCTTTTTTTTTATAACTCAGGGTTCGAGCTTGGCCCGACTACCTGGGACCTATGAGCCACCCACTCAAACTCATAGATAGGTAAATCCGAGTCTGATCCTAGTCAATATCAGAGGTACCTGCATCTTAGGATAGGTCGTCATCACCAGGGGATTTACAACCACTCAAAGAGAAGCTGCTCCTCCCAAGATTCGAACCCATAACCTTCTCACAATCCTCTCTCTCTTTCTACCGCTAGGCTACCCCGTGAGGGGCATCTTTCTTCTTTTCATAGATGGAAACCAGCCAAGGTGATGAACGCCACTCAAAACACGCCACTTGTTGCCTGGAAACTTGTACGCAGTGTACGTATCTGACAGAACATATGTTTTGTTTCACATGGGGTGTATTTGCTGCTTTCGTATGTAAATTAAATTCTTTAACAAATCTATACAATAATTTAAGCATAGAATTCATCCAAGATCGTTGATAACGCAATTGATTCAACACTTTTAAAAACCCTAAGATTCACGCTGTTAACCAAAAAAAAATACCAACCTTGATCTATACTCGTGTAATCTCTTCTTGTTCTCGAATTCCTTCTTTACACAAAATTTATCAACTCTTGCCTTCTTACTTTTCTTCGTTTTGATCTATACACGTGTAATCTCTTCTTATTCGCGAATTCCTTCTTTAAACAAAAGTTTATCAACTCTCACCTTCTTACTTTTCTTCTTCTTCGTTCTTTCAATGGTGCAAGAACGTCTATTCTTTGATATTTTTTAACGTAACTTCTTCAGAAGGGAGAGGGAAGGGTTTATTATTAATTAACCCTAATGATTCTACTTACCTTTAACAAGCCTAATGACCATTATTTTGAGCCCTTTATATTAGAATTCATTAGAGTAATATGCACTACAACAAAAACATAGAATTCGCGATGTTTTTGGAAAAAAACATCACGAATTCTTGAGGCCTTTGGTGATGTTTGTCCAAACGTCACGAAAAGAGTCAATATTCCGCGATGTTGTATGAAAATGTCACGGATTTGTGAAGCGTTTCGCGTCATTTTTTCAATAAAACGTTGCAAAACAATGAGCATGACGTTTTGTTGAATAAAACGTTGTGGAAGGTTTGGGTTTTAAAACTCCCCCATTCCCCTCCGCCCACACCAGAACGACGTCGTGTGCCCCAGCCCAAAACAACGTCATTTTCATTTTCTTAAAACTTACACCGCCACCACCAGAACGACGATGTGTCCTCGCCCCCAACACGATGTTGTTTTGGATTCTTAAAACTTACCCCTCTCTGATGAGACGAAGTCATATCCCCGCCCCTCAAAACGACGTCGTCTCATCTTCGGTGTAAATGAAAAACAAAAGTTTTTCGTCAGTCCTGCGTATGCTAGCTTTCGCCTTCCCTCTCTCTCAAGCCACATTCTGCTGGAGTGTTTGGAATCTGTCGAGCTACTTTGTCGTTGCTTCACTAGTTTACGTCCATCTATCGTCTACAATTGGAGTGTCTCTGCATTTTGGTGGAGGTAAGTCATTCAACAATTTTGCTTGTGATGAATGTCGGGTTAAATGTGTTGGTTTTTTACTCGGTTATAGTGGATGATTTAATAAGGGTTTTAGAGTGTTTATTCGTTTGTTTTGATTATCTATAACAACAATGCATTTGGCTTTGCATTGTGTGACAGTATGTTAAGGAAGAAGAGATTATATGTTTACGTAGTTTGGGATAATATGGTCACGACTTTGAAGTGTTCGACGAAAGTTCAAAGTAGATTTATGGATAGTTTTCGTAATTTTTAGATTGATTATGATTTTGTTAATTAATCATAACCAATTTAAAAATTACGAAAACAGTTTAATTAATCAATTATGTTGAAAGAAGCGAAAGACATTCTTTTTTTTTTCATTTTTTCGAGAGATATGATAGATGATTTGTATATGAACCTTACTAAGTGTTGCTTGCTTTTGTAGTCGAATTGAAGAAGCAAAGCACATGTTCAGTGTGACTTACCAGTAAAACATTTCATAATGTCGCTTTCAAGGTTTGTAGTTGTGTTGTTGTAGCAGTATTTGGTTGTTGAGTTGTTGCAATGCCTTTCAGTTGTCTATTCTTATTCAGTTATGGTCTTTGCAAGTTAAGACTACTTCACCCAAGAAATACTGTGTTAGACCAAATGTTGGAATTGATCTGCCTAATTCAACTTGTGAATTTTCTGGTACAACCAATTTTTCTTTTCAACTGGTCAACTCTTATAATGGGTGTCTTCATATGTATTTGGGTTTTCATCTTTTTAATCGTTGTTTAGCAAAATGTATGTAGTAGCATGAAATCTTGGATTTAACATGTAATTTTGACATTAATCTTTATCATGTTTGGCCTTTATCTGCCTATTGTTATAATTAATTAACACCTTTTGTTGGGACCCGATCCGGAAACTGGATCCTAACCGGAAAAGCAGAACGGAAAGCGGAATTGAATGGAAACGGAAATTCATCAAAATTTCGAATCAGAAAACAAATCATAAGAGTCGAAAGCAAAGCGCATACTCGAAGCAAATGCAAATCAGAATCGAATACCAAATCGACAGAAATCAATAGAATCGAATCATAAGGC
>JANTPM010000001.1:1136309-1148604 GCA_025434745.1 Erythroxylum divaricatum
ATTTATTCATAAAGTCTGTACATGACTATGAACAAAAAGCGCTAAAGGGGATTGCCTTTAGGGCACTACTCTAACAGTTTCGCCTCTGAGCAACCTAAAAACTAGTTTCATTGGTTGTTTTGGGCGGAACACTGGTATAATACTACCTACCACGTCTCAATCAGGAAGACTCCTTTCGAAGTTATCTATGGTCGCTTACCACCGACTATATTGCATTTCTCCCAAGGAGAGACTCAAGTAAAATTAATGGCATTGGCTTTGGTGGATAAAGATGAGGCCTTACGTTAGCTTAAGCACAACCTACTTTGTGCTCAGTCTACGATAAACAAATTTACAAATACTCATAACTTCATAAGAAGAAGGTAAAATGCCAAGAAGGAAACTTGGTTTACGTTAAACTAAGGCCACATAAACAGCTTACCCTAGCAAAATGCATCTGTACTAAACTTTCTACAAGGTATTATGGCTCTTTTAAAATCACTAAAAGGGTAGAGCAAGCTACTTACAAATTGTAGCTCCCACCTACATCCAAGGTATATTCAGTTTTTCTTGTTTCCCAACTGAAAAGGGCAATGGGAGATCACCCTATTAAGCAAGATCTTCCTCAAGGGATAGAGGTGGATATCACTAAAATGGTTGAGCCAAAGGCAGTCCTAGTCTTACGCATCATTAAGTCCAAGGGAAGAGCTATTCAGCAATGACTTATCTTCTAAAAGGCTAAGCCAACAGAGGAGGTAACCTAGGAGGATGTAAAATTTATTAAGGATCAATTTCCTTCTATTCACCTTGAGGACAAGGTGCCTACTAAGATTGAGGGACTTGTTAGCACTTCACCTATTTTATCTAAGCTCGCATCCCTTATTTAGGATAACCAGCCCACACAATCAATGCCCCTTAAAACCTACACTCGTGGGAACAAATCTATCAAGTTTGTTATGAGGTAGTTATGGAGAGAGAATGTTTGGAGAGATATGTCAGAACATTCCTAATAAGAAGGTGGTTTTTGTCATTATGAAACAATTGGTGGTTATACCAAGAAAGGGATACAATATCGTACCAGAATTCAATCCGCTACTAAATCTAATACGATATTTATAACATTAGTTACAACTAGAAATAACTAGTCTAGTCAAATTTAAGTCCCCCGGTGCGGTATAGACTAGTCGAACTGGCTCTCTAAATCTGCTCATGAGCTTGACTCTAAGCTCAAATTAATCAAACTTGACCTATTAACTTTACTAAGTCCAATCCCTTCTGCCAACCCTTGTTGGGACAACTTCATTCTATGCGTACTAGAATGTCTCAAATCCATCAAACTTTTCTGAAATTGCATTAGTTTCATCAACTCTTACGAGCTCCAGAGCCAATCATTCCTTCCTAGATATAATCTCCACCTTTCAGTAAAATCAATCATATCGAAGATGGATCAAACCAGTGACATTTCGGGACATAAAACAGAAAAAGAAGCTCCTGCCCTGATTTGGTTTAACATTCTAACAATAAAGTAACAGGTTCATACACTCTTCCAATGGCAAAATTATGACAGCAAGAAAACCAACGTTCCCTGTCCTGTATTAGTGAACACAGCTTTGTCCCTCTTTGTGTGGAATATCTGATGTCTCCCGTTTGGCTGATGAAAGTAATGCCTGAACCATTCTAATGAGCCAAGATTACAGTTAATCTTGCCAGGGATCGCTTTCAGTCCTCACTTCTGAGGGTTCAACTATTTCTGCCTCGGACGCTTCACCAGCATTTGTGTCAGCTTCTTTAGCATCACTTACTGATGCCGATGCCGATGTATCACCCTCATCTGATCTACCCCATCTACCTCCAACTGCCATTGCCATCATGTCATATATTTTATTACCCAACTCTGCTGGACTGTCAGGCTGCAACATCAAATGAAAGAGTTTTGAGTGAAACAGATATGGAGAATCAATATTGCCATTACAAATATTGAAGTCGAGCAAGTAAACTAATTCATTCTTACAGAGAATCCACTAGAGATCAATGCTGTATCGTAAAGGAGGTCGACAACTCTCTTCACATCACTACTATCAGGCGCATTCTTGCAGGCAGCCTGTCGTAAGTAAGACCGGGAAACAGCTTCAGTTTCACCAGCAATATAAGATGATGCATTCACTTATTTGAATGTCAAGCATCACAATCAAGGATATAGCCATTTCCCTTGAAACAAATCTCCATCAATTATTAAGTAGTTTGTCATCCCGATTGAAGTTACCATTGTAGCTAAAACTTTAGATCAGAACAGAATGTTTGTGCAGATACCATAACCATCTCATAATCATATGCAATCAAATTCACATTAAATAAATATTTTCAAATAAATAATAGATCCCTCTATTCAAGTAATCTTTATTAAGTAGAATGGTCTTACATTTAAGTCCTTAATGATGGGGTGATCTGGATTAACCTCCAGTATCCTCCTTCCCCTCATGAACTCCAAGCTAGAAGTGTCTCCAAGGGCTTGAGCTTTCATCAGCCTTCAAAACAAAAAGACCTTTCGGTTGAGATGAACTCCCTGTGCTATATTTCTCAATGCACAGCTTCTCAGTGGAAAAAGTATAAATAATACAGAAACTAGAAAACCAATCCTGACCTTTCCATATTGGCAGACCATCCAAACTTTCCAGAAACAAGAACACAGGGAGAAGAACTTAACCGCTTCGAAATTTGAACTTTGGCCACCTTATCACCAAGCTGCTGTTTTATCCAATCACAAAGAACATTGTACTCTTGTTTGGCTTCTCTTTCTTTGACCTCATCTTCGTCCCCTGATGTAAAACACCACTGTCATTAGCAAAGACGCATCTCTCCCAGAAAGACAGCAGACATGACGAGATAAAAAATTGCTGCCATCACCATATAGTAAAAAGATGGTAATTCCTTACCAAGTTCTAGATCTTCCTTGCTAATGTCAACAAATTTCTTCTCTTTGTAGGTTTGAAGGTTTTGGATAGCAACTTCGTCAATGGGCTCAACTAAATAAAGTACCTACAAAAACCAGTTAAGTATAAGAGAAATGAAGACCAAAAATTTAAATCGGTATGCATAAACAGTGAAAAATGAAACAGCTATAAGGAATGGTCGGGAGAAAATAGGGGAGAAGAGACTTGTAAAATCACAGAACTTGTTGCTGTCCAACATGGGACATCTTCATATGAAACTAATTTGTTGTTACCCTACTATGTCAGCGTTTGAACAAGTAACAATATGGCTTTTGAACTCCATCACCTTGACCTTTATCTTTTTTCTTTTAACAGAATGAGAGATGTTATTGGGCTTGAAATGTTCATCTACCACATTAAGGCAGATTAGAAAAAAAACTGGATCTACAGACCGTTGGCATATTTTATCGCTTCCAATGGTTTTCAGAAAAAATTGCGTTTATGAAAAGGATTTTAGAACTGCTTGCAGACAAACCTGCATACCATGAGTTTGTTCAAATGAAAGGATCTGCTTAAAAAGCATACCTCAATATCTTTCTGAACCAATTTCTCCAAGAATGGAGCACTCTTGGCACTTTTCAAGCTGTCTGTTGCTAAGTAATAGATAGCCTTTTGGTTCTCCCCCATGTTTTCAACATAATCATCTAAGCTTCTCAGCTCTTCTTCACTTTTGGATGTGAAAAACCGTAGCAGTGGAGTTATACGCTTGTGATTTCCCGAGTCCTCAATGCACCCTAATTTTAGAAACCGGCCAAAGTTCTCCCAGAGTTTTTTGTAGTCCTGTAATAGAAGCACAAATGTTTCAAGATCAGGAATCAGATCCAACAAGAACAAAATTCCAGGTTACATTAACCATCACCAACCTCTTTATTTTCACTTTCAGAAAGATCTTGAATCATATCAAATGTTTTCCTGACAAGTCGCTTTCTCATGATTCTGACAATCCTGCTTTCTTGAAGAATCTCACGAGAAACATTTAGAGGAAGATCATCAGAGTCCACTACACCCTTCACAAAGCTAAGGTACCTAGGAAACTGTCACAAAATATACTGCAATTAGCAGATTCATTCAAGGAGAGTAAAGATCATAAAGTTGATGTTATTTAAAGACTATTTTATTACGAAAAGGTTTAGCATTTCAATCAATGCAGCAGAGTGTCTAATTACATCATAATCTGAATGAGGAATTATCCAATAAGTATGTCAATCATATAATATACATACTAAGGCATAGCAATACCAACAATAGATATTCACACATTTATGATTCTCATCTATATGAAAAAAGGAGGAAAGAAAGAGCCATACAAGTTTTTTCCTCCCACACTCCGTAATTTCCACAAAAGATACCACAATGAAGAGTAAAAATACTAAACACAGACTCGACAATAAACAAACCAGAAAATTTTCAATGATTCCAAACAATAAAACAAAACTCACCAGTTCTCCATCAAAATCATCAGAGATAAACACCCGCTTGACATATAGACGTATATTTTTTGTTTTTGGATTTATCACATCCTCATTATTAAGGGGACCCATTCCAGGAATGTATAAAACACTCCTGAATTCCACTTCACCCTGCAAAATTTCCCAAGATAAGTTCTCCACTTAGTCAATTAACCTACAGACCAGTACCCAAACCCCCCAAAAGGGTACCTCTGTAGTGAAATGTGTGTATGCTAGAGGATCCAGGAATTCATTAAATGTCTTCTTGTAAAACTCTTGGTATTCTTCTTTCTCAACTTCTTTTGGATTTCGCATCTGCAGCAGACAAATACAGGGAAAAAAAACTCAAATTGATCAGGTCACAGCCAACAATATGTCTTACTTCCTTTGTCAACCAAAGAAAACCCAAATGTTGGAGAACTATGTTGAAAAAAAAAAAAGGGATGCTCGGTATATTGCTTCAATACTAACCCATATTGGTTTTGTCTCGTTGGCTAATTCCCAATCCCAATACTTCTCAGTTTTTGTGGTCTTCTTCTTCTTTTTCTCACCCTGGCATCATGTAGAGTATGAATTACTAATAAGTGCCATAGTCCAAAAGCAAAACTCCATGGAAGCAACGCTAGGTATGCCAATTACCTCGGCATTTTCTTCTCCTTCCTTTGGTTCTTCCTCCTCTTCCACCTGCCACGAGTTTGAGCAACAAAAGTTATTGGTTATAACTATTAAAAGAGCTGCTAATCATACTAATCCAGACACAAAGCCACAAAAGAAGGCAGTTGCTCAAGGACAAATAATGCCAAAATAAAAATGCAAAGGATTAATACCAATTAAAAGTGCTTTGCACTCAAATGTTCACTTGTTTAATTAATAATTGTGAAAAGGCTAAAAGAATAATCAGATGTAGACTTCTTTACCTCAACAGTTCTTGATTTTTCTACCCATGTATAGATGGGGAATGAAACAAATTGTGAATAATTTTTCACCAAATTCTGAATTTTGAGTGGATCCGAGAACTCATACTTGTCATCCTCCTGCAATGGGATCAACAAAACATTGAGAAAGCTCTCTCCAAGCAATGACAAAGTCTATCATCTCTTGGTTCAAAAACCTAGGGAGGTAAATTAAAATATAAAGAAACATCCAAGAGCTTGTCCTCTCCTTTCCTCCCACAAGTTAAAAGACAGGTTGTTTGCAAAACTAAAACGTAAAAGGAAATAATGCCTTGGTTAGTACAGCTGGAAGGTCATTTTAATCTATATTCATTAATAAAATCCGGAAGAGCATGGGTACCTTTAAATAAAGTGTAATTTGAGTTCCGCGACGCAATAGCTTTTCACGATCAGTTTCTTCCTTGATCACATATGAGCTGCTGTCAGCTACTGCTTCCCAAACATATTGCTTATCGGACCTAGGGCTCTTAGTAGACACAACAACCTGTTTCCATTGGATAGACATGGTAGGGGTTAGTCATCAACTTAACACCGTGGCATCAGAAAATCTCTTTAAACAAGCAGAATGTTTCAAGATAGATATTTTGGAAATCTTATGATACCTTCTCTGCAACAAGAAAAGCAGAATAGAAGCCAACACCAAACTGACCAATCAAACCGTTATCTGCTCCAGCATCTTTGTTTTCCTATACATGATAATGAGTACAAAAATGAGTTTCAAGGGTACAAGATAACTTGAACAACAAAGAATGTTGAAATTGTCAAGTAATATCATACACAGATACTAAAACTTAAAAGTAAATACCTTAAGAGCCTTCAGGAATTTTGAAGTGCCACTCTGAGCAATAGTTCCAAGACAGTCAATGAGCTCCTCTTTTGTCATTCCAACTCCAGTATCTCTAGAAGTATTTTAAAAATATAAACTCCAATCCCATACCCAAACATTAAGAAATCAGAAGTAAGTGAAATAGGCAAATGAGCATACGTTATGGTGATAGTCCCATTATCTTGATCAGCTTTGATACGTATCTCAAGTTCTCCAGCATCTCCAAGCAAAGATGGCTCAGTCACGCTCAAGAATCTCAACTTATCCAAAGCATCACTCGCATTGCTGAGGGTAATAATATTAGGAAATCACCATCTCAAAGTATAATGAAATATATACACAAGTTGACTAGCAAAAGAAAAGGACAAAATCCCATAAGAAAATCAAGGAGAGACGCTTGTTCAAAAAGGGACGAAAAGGCATAAATTAGAGAGAAGCATTAGAATCCATTAAGTTGTAGACGTACAAGAAGATTAATGGTTAATATGTCATCAATCATTAAAATTTTGATACGCTTACACTACCAATATTCTGCATACTCACCTCACAAGCTCTCTAAGGAAAACTTCTTTATGGCTGTATAGGCTGTGAACAATCAAGTCTAATAGGCGACTGACCTGAAACATTTAAATTTTTATGTTTTCAGAAACCTGAACATGAGTAAATACAAAAGCATATACTTAAACAGACTGCAAATGAACATAATGCCAGTAGTTAGACAGAAAACAAAACGCAAAACCCAAAAAGACTCCAGCTTCATCTCATACAGAATCATAGAAAGCCAGCCCATCATAGTTCTGCCCAAAAAAGGGCTCACTTTTTACTTCTGCGATTCAAAACGTCCATCAATTGCCACGAAATGCACACAAAAAAACTCACCTTCTTTACTGTGCTAAACCAAATAGGAAGTATACAAAACATGAAAGGAACCAGAACGATGCGTAAAATCCAAAAGGACAACAACTGTATACAATACAACAAATCTAGAACGAAAAAGAATACGGAAAGAAAAACAGAGACCCACCTCAGCTTGGTACTCATACTTCTCGCCGGAATCATCAGTGGTCTCCTTCTCAGCCACAGCCGCCTCACATCGTACAGCAATTCGATTGTATCTTCGATCAAGCTTCCACTTTAATCCAGCACCAGAACACCCTCTTCCGAGAACGTTATTTTGATGCAGAAATGCACTTCTGAGATTAAAAATTTTGCTGTTATTGACATTCAAGTGTTTCACTGAAAAGGGTTTTACCGAAGGAAGAGAAACCAAAGAAGCAGCAGCCAAGCTTCTGCCTAAAACTGGAGCCATGATAAGGAACAACTTTTGTTGCAGTAATGCAATAAACTAAAAACCCTTAAAAAGGGCTTAAGGAGGAAGAGAGGAGGGTTCTAGACCGAGTAAAGACACGACTTTGGGGTTTTGGGTTTGGAGCTATTTGTTTGGGAAATTGTAAGGCCTAGATGCTGCCATATCAGCCTCATCAACATCCATTTACAGTTCCCAATTTTCCATTCTATTATTATGTAATGTTCATGACAATCCAAGATTTAATCCCAAGCCTCCACCAAAGCGAAATTTTGCCCTACTAAACATTTTTTATAATAAGAGAATTCATAATTACTATTCTCGAACTCTGATTCAAGATAACAAGTCCATTCAACTTAAATTAAATTTTGAGAAATTTGAGATTAATTTATTATTGGAATGAACATTGCTTTGATTCTAAAATTGCTTTAACTGACAATATTTTGTTGGTGGCAAGTACACAAGAATCATTACAACAAACTTGGGAGGTGTAATTCTAGCATATGTATCGCGAAGAGAATCAATGTGCAGATCGGTTGGCCTCTCTCGCATAGGTCTTCAGTTCAAACTTGCATATCTTCCTGGTGACCATCTGGGACCAAATTCATCAAGACAAGCACGGTATTTTGTACCGAAGAACCCTGCGTTAGCTAGGGTGCTTTTGTATTATTTATTTTGTTTTCTCCCTTTGTAGCCAAAAAAAAAATTGTGAAGCATAATAATTTAGTGATTGGAAAGTAAGAAATTCTTAGGTTCATCAAATTTGGATCCATTGACATTCTTGGCCAAATGCTGATGAAGAACAAGATGAGGGAAGATACAGATTCACTTCACTTACAGTTCATTTAAAACTGAAAATTCTGATATTTTTTTTCCCTACTCATGATCATTGGTTTTGCAAAAGAATACAGCAAAAAAAAAAAAAAACTGAAAGCAATTTGACTTGGAGATTGGACAATCCCTCTTTGTACTAAAGCCTCAAAAAGGAAAAACCAAAACCTAAAAGGAAAAAGTATGGCAGGGAAGCTTTATGTGAATCCGTACAAAATCTAAACACCAATATCACCCATTGAACTCAAAAAAGAGCTGCATGAAATGGAAGAAAAAGATTGATGTAATGCTTTAAGCTCAAAACCATCTGCCTGAAGATATTGGATAGGAACATGAAAGGTGGAGTGAGTGCTGAAGTTTGATCTTCTCTGGGGTGTATGCAGATTTGCCTCTGGCGATCTATAATCACTCCTATTCAAAGCTTTTATATGATCAAGCGGGAGATATGGCACTTGTGTAGCTGCATTTTGCAGAACTCATGAAGTAATGCAATAGAAAGAATTTGCTGATAAACATTATGTTTTTTTCTCTTCTAAACTAGGAATATACTAACAGCTTTTCGTTACAACCCGGAACTGATCTTTCTGGCTCAGGCCTCAGCAGCTGTCTGTTTTAAGCAATCAACGTTGCACAATCCAACAGATCTCACCATATCTCCCAACCTGCCATTACCAGGTTGGAACGATTAACATGATCCACAAGCAAGAATTGATCAGAACAGGAAAACCGGGCAGGCATTTAGATGTTAAACTAACCTGTCAAAACTTTTCCTTGCCTTATCTGGCTGATCCGTGCTGTTCCTTGCTTTTGCCGGGCGATCAACACTCTTTCTTGACTTCTCCTTTCTATCAATACTGGCTCTTGTTTTTTCTCGACCATCTGTGCTTGACCTGGATTTCTCTCTGTGCCCAAAGCTTGGCCTACCCTTCTCTTTATGATCTGTGCTTGACCTTGACTTCTCCTTCTCTGTGTTTGTTGTACTCAGAGGATGCTCTAGCCTATCAGTATTTTGTCTAGAAGCATCTCTAAGATTTGGAGGCAGTTTCTCAACAGCAGATACGAACTTCTTCAAATGTCGTAAGTACTCTGGATAGAGTTCCAAGTTGCAGTGGTTGCCTCCTTTAACCCACAATGGCTCATACTTCTCCTTACAAAGCTCCCACAGCTGCTTCCCATGGGAAAAATCCACAACTTCATCTTCTGTTCCCTGTATTGAGGAATTGGAAGGGTTTGGATTAACAGTATCTAGCATTCTATGATCAAAACTACTTTTGATTAGAGCACGAACATTTTCCCGGAAACTATTGACTTCTCCTCTTGTTAAGAGGGAACCAACATCTCAAGAATTCAGCAACCCTATCCATCTTCTAACTTAAAAAGACTCTACACCCTCATCAGGACATATCAAAATAATTCATCATTCTACATCATCGTTGAGGGTAACTAAACTTGTTCGAGATAGAGTCTGAATCTTCATGAAAAATACATCTACGACTAGGCATTGGTACAGGAAAAGTAACAGGAAAAGAAAAAAGAAACTTACATGGATCACTAAAACCGGGCAATTGACAAAGGGAATCTTATCAATGTTCTGCAACAAAAACAAAGGCTTCCATTTTAATAACTCACACCAAGTTTCATATACCACATAAACTGGTCAACCAAACATATTGAATTGTCAGGTCTTGAAATGGGTACTTTACTGACTAACCTTATAAATGTCAAACCAAAAAGTTTTCTTTACCGGATACATGACTCGAAGGCCAGACAGGATTGGACTGTGAAGTATTACTGCTCTTAGATGAGGTAGATGAGTAGCCAATTCAAGAGTAGGTCCACTCCCCACTGACTGACCATACAATACGATATCTTCCTCTTTCGCTCCATATGTCTCTTCAAGGCATTTATATGAAGCCTCTATGTCAGCGTACGTGTCTTGCTCACTTGGCTGATTCGGTATCAATTATAATATCAAATTAAGCAATCCTTGTCCTCATGGTAACAAGCCAAAACAATAAGCTGTGCAAGCCACATAATCAAGCAAGCTTGTAAAGAGATACAGAAAGGTACGCATAGCAGAGTTCCAGTTTACCAAAACTATGACCAGTTCAATGATGAAGTTTAAGCATCTACTTTAGCAGACTGGCCACTTTGCATTGTTGGTATTGGATCCCTTTACATTAACTATACAGTTATCTTAGGTAAGCCAATTGAAAGATAAGTTTAAAGAACACCTAAGCCGTCCTAACCGCTCTCTTTGACAAACAATCATACTGTTCCATTTGCGAATGCCAAATGGCCTGTCTAAACTTGACACTATTGCATCTCATCCTATAGGTAAAAGGTGTACCGTCCACTCCAACTAGGCTTGAGTTAGACTCTATTTGATCTACTTCTTGTGTTCGTCTTTACCATAACACACCTGGTTAATTGTCTAATGTATGAAATGATAAAAACAAGACAGAGTATACCTTTCCAGATGACTGTCCATACCCAGAATAATCGTACCTGCACGGCACAAAAAGACCACACTTGTTGAGACATTTCGCAAACAGATGAAGAACACATATACAGTGTTATGTTTCATTGAGAACATCGATATGCACAGAGAAGATCTTCATTCGAATCCCGAAAAGAAAAGGAGAAAACTTTTATGGAAATATCATATGACAAACTAACCCCATGAGATTGACATTAAGGTGCAAACTAAGTTCAGTGAACATTTGATACATCTGGCCAATATCAGCTGCATTTCCATGGGAATACAGCACAGTCAAAGAAGCTGAGGGGTTCTTTACAAACATGGCAACAATATCGTTCCCTTTCCTGGTACGAAGTTTCAAAACATCCACGTTGTCTCTTTTCTCAACATCAGAGATCTTCAGTTTCCCAGTTTCTTCATCCACTACAATAGCATAAGAAGGTGGGTTTGGAGGAAAAAATGCAAATTTTGCTGCCATCGACGATGTTGCAGTCCCCATTTGATCCAAACAATAAAGCTTTGATCTTTATACGGTCTGTGATGAGGTGTGCATGGTAAGGAAGCGGTCAAAGAGACAAAGACCGGAACAGAGACAATGAGTTCAGGGAATGAAGGAGGGTCTAACTTACAGATACTAGTATGTATGTTGGGGAGTAGTCAGATACTGAATTTTCAAGGTTAGTGTTTGTTTCTTGAGAAAATGAAGACAAGCATGGACCTTTTCTTGGAAAAGGGTCAGAGACAGACAGGGTAGGGAACAAAATCACAATGGGACGAATTTTTGTCGGTTATATGTCCAAGTTAATGGGAAGTAAATCTTGAGGATGTTTGTACGGCGCAGATCAAGTTATGTACTAAGCTTAGATATAGCCAATATTCAAACTCTTTTTAAAATTAAAATTCAAGGAAGACTCTTTCCCGTTTTGGAATTATAATCAATATAGGCTTCTCCAAAATTATAATTTTATTTTTCAAGGAGATATATAAACAACATCAAAAGTGAATTTATCGGATTAAATGGGACTAAATTGATATTTTGGTCTTGATTTGTTTTGAACATTCACTATCATAATTTTATCTTTATGAAAATATTTATATCATTCGAGTTATTTGAGTCTACCCTTACAATTTAAAATTTAATTAACTCGATTTTAATAGATATTTTACCATTCTTAATTATGCTACCTTTAACTTTATAACTTTTAATATTATTTCCAGATAATGAAACTTTTAGGACTTAATGTTATGATTCTTGAGCCTTTTGTTATTTATTTGAAGTATATAATTTAAAAATTATTGTATAAAATCAAGAATTTGTAGTATTAAAAAAAAACAGTTTAGAGCATGAACTGAAAATTTTGGTGATTTTGAAAGAAAAAATTAGACATGTTAGATTTGATTTGAGATGCTTAAGATTATTTTGAAATTATGGTTAAAGTTATTTATGACTTGGGCATGAATTGTTTGGATTGGCTTTTTA
>JANTPM010000001.1:1172943-1183613 GCA_025434745.1 Erythroxylum divaricatum
TAAACTCAAATTTAACTAACTAAACTCAACCTAAATTAATAATTATTATAATTAACTTAATTAATTTAAATCAGGTTTAAGAATTAAATTGAATTATCATTTCAATGTTATTTTATTAATTCTCAAGTTATACGTATGTTAATACTAAGAAAATGAATTTTAAAAAAAATTAGAATATTTTTTAAAATTTCTCATTTAAAATTTCTCAAATAATAAAAAAATAATTATTTATTATTATTTCTTGACGAGTACGAGTCATCTTTAACTGTTGATCTTATAAAATGCTTAAATCGAAAAAAAAAAACTTGAAAACATTCTAATAATTCTTTAAAGTTTAATGAACATACGGTTGTAATGATTGTCAAAATTATTAAGTCACGCCCGTGATTAAAACAAACATTAAATATTATGGAGATTAAGAGATCTTACTTCAACAAGTTGTGAGACATGTTACAAGTAGCTAGTATTGTTGACAAGTTGAAAGATATGAGACTTAGGTGGTTTAGTCATATGCGCAAGATGCTCTTTTGATGCTCCGGTACGAAGCTGTAAGAAAATAACCCTCAGTGAATATAAGAGGAGAAAATGGAGGCTTTATAAGAATAGGAAGGAAATGATCAAAAATGATATGTTAAAGTTGGTCCTTACTAAGATAGTGGCTAGAAATAGAAAATAATGGCGTGATCTGATAAGGGTAAAATATTAACCTTTAAAGTTCACCAAAACATTATAGTAGTGATTAGAAGATGTTCACTTACGGTACGCAGATTTTCGCGTAGGAAGTTTAACCCAACTTCCTTCCTCCTTTTTATGTGTAAGTCTTGGACAAGAGTTACCGGTATACAATTTGGCTTCTCATGATAAGTGTATGAGGAAAGTAGGATTGTCATACTTTCAGGATTTCTGAACAAGAACTCCTAACCTAATTAGTGACAAGAAAAGTCGGACTGTGTAACTTATTAGGTACTCGTAGATTTGGGCTCTATCAGGTATATTCTTTTATTTTTATTTTATTTTCTTTTATTGATGTATTTATTATAATTTTATTTATATAATAATAACGTACTATTTTTATCTATTTTCTTTGTAACCTGTATTATTTTTATATTATCTTATTTATATGTTGGTCTAGTATAAATAGTCTTTTTATTATGTAAAGATAAAGTTAAAGTACTATCAAATTTTTTCGAATTTACTTTATTGCAGAACTTTTTTTATAGTTGCTCACGAGGTGTTCTAGAAGGGTCTCAACTATGGAAGGATACCTTTAAGCTATTCACATCCAGACTAATTCTCGCTCGAGCCGGATAAATTTTTTGAGGAAGGCAAAACTCTGGCTTCAAGTTTTAAACGGCTGTATATATAAAAACGATTCAAACTCGTGATTTCACTTAAATTAGAAGAATCTCTTACCAACTCACTTGTACGTTAGAGTTTTTTTTTTTGGGCAGAATTTTGAATTAAGTGTGACTACGACGGTAATAATAACGAGTGAACACCTAGGTTGACCTTTTGAGTACAAAATTGTGACTACGACAGTAATAATAACGAGTGAACACCTAGGTTGAACGATTTCACCTTTTGAGTACAAAATTGTGACTACGACGGTAATAATAACGAGGCGTTCGATATGAATCCTTTTTTGAGCTTGCTTGCTTTATCATAAAGCAAAGGACAAAACTTCTTTGGAATACCCTTCCATGATGCCGGACTAAAGTAAATGTCTGAACAAAGCATGACACTGCAGGACTGGTGTCGTTTTCTTGAGCAAGATCCAAAAAGTGGTGAAGAGAACAATAATATCCCACAAATTCAGACGGCGAAATAATGTTATTATGAAGTATAACAGATCAATCTGTGGATGGCCGCCAGGTGTTTTGTAACAGATGGACGTCACGTTAGCGTACGAATAAGGATATATCGACTCTTGAAACATTAAGGTAAAATATATCGTTACGTCACTTCAATGTATAATTTTTAATTTGATTTAATTTATTTTAATATTTTTATTTTAAAATAATTTATTAATTAATTAATCAATTTTTATAAATTATTAATTTCTTATAAATTAAAATTAATTAATTATTTTTATTAAAAATATCTTTTTAAATTAAAATAAAAATAATATCTTTTATTAATATTTTAAATTCAATTATTATTAAATTTTTATAAAATTAGTTTAAAAAAAGAAAAAGTTATTATTTTCGTTAAACCTTTTAAACTTTACTCTTCTTATTTTCAAATATTAGTTTTAAAGAGTTTAAATTAAAATTTAATATTTTCAAAATATTCAAAAATTATTTAAATAAATAAAAAATTTATCAAAAATAATATATTTTTATTTTTATTTTTAAATAAAAATATATTTTAATGTTTAAAAAAGTTAACATCAATATTTTAAAAATGGTAAAATTCAATTTTTATGGTTAGGCTTAGGCGTCAAAGTAAACAAGCCTTTCCTTTGCCCCACATAGTACTTCCCATATTATTGCTATCTCATCTACTCCTCCATCCTCTGTAGCTATAGACCAAAAACCAAAACACAGCAACCAAACACATTACACAACATTCTCTTTTAATGATTTCATTCTCACAATTTATTTATGGAACCAGTCCACAAGAAGTGAAGCTAAAAGATTTAAAAAAAAGAAAATAAAAGCAGAACAAATACAACCACCTAAAAGCTCATCAGCTGATGCCAAGAATATTTACAAAACTTCCTTCCAACAGTGGACACACCATCTTCCCAGTGAAAAAAGAAAAAAAGAAGAAAAAAAACCCATCAACTGAAACCTAGATTACCCATCATTCACTCCAAAAACCTACTGGACAGGACTTATTCTTCATACTGATACTTCTATCAAAACTGGCACGAAGTACCGAGCCTCTGCCTCTGCTTTTGACCAAATGTCACGGACTTGCGTTTGGCAAACGCTGGGTACAAAAGTTCCTGAAATTTCTCCAAAAAGAAAGTCCATTCTTCCTCATTCATGTCTGCCAGCTTCACAAAACTCATGCTTGCAGGAAGCTGCTCGTTAGCACTCCTGTGGCCGGAGGACGAGTTAGTAAAATAGCTGGTTTCTGGTTTTGTTCCAAAGAATTGTGAATGTTTCTGATTCTTGACACCTATGGTTGTATCCTTAAGTGACATTGAGAGCTTGGAAATGGTCGGGATCCTTTCAGGAGTAGTCAGAGTCTCACACCTCTCCTGCCAGTCCTCTCCTTCACTATCTCCCTCTTCTTCAATGCTTTCCTCCAGCCTTGAAAGTGGTGGACGAGTACCAAAAGAACCAAAACCACATTGAAGTGGTGCTCTAGCAAAATTATAATAATCCATTTTGACCTTCTGAGGGTAGTTAAATTCTGCTTCATCATAGTCTATGTCAAATTGAAATTCCTGATCGCCCAGGTCATTCCTCGGAGATAAGACTTCCCTCTCTGATACTAGCCTCTTTGCCTCCATGCATACGACCTCAAGTTCACTGGGCTCCTCCTCGCCACCTCGAAACTCCCTACTCATCATCTCACCGATCTCAGCAAGACAAAGACCTGAGGTTGCAGCTTCCTTTAGGAAGATTGTGCAAAGAACCAATACCCGCAAACAAGCTTCTCGAATCATTGGGAGTTCAGACCGCAGCATCTCACAATCCTTAGCAGGATCAAGTTTCTCTATATACTCCAGTTCATCATCTGAAAAGGGAATAGAAGCCTGTGGCCAATGAATCCACTCGAAATATGGATCCTCCAATGTCTCTGGCAAACAAAGACCATGGTCAATTGGAATCAACTCCACTTGCCCAAATCTACCAATACCATCGAGTTTCCTTACTAAAAGGTTTCCAGCATGCCGATCAGTATTAAAAATCCTAATATCTAAAATTCCAATTCGATGCACAGCAGAAACTGGAAAGCTTGATGTTCCATGATCACTGGCATCAAAATCATGCGGTATAAACTGTTGGAAAGATGCAATCTTGCTAACTAGCTTCTTCTTGTGAGGCTTGTTTGCATTCACCCCATCATTGACATTAAATATTGAATGAGTAATCTTCACCAAGGCAGTTGGGGGAACATTGGCAAAGTGATCATAGTCAAGAAGATAAGCTGCAACCTCCCTGAACCCCGTCTCTCCAACCCTGACAGACCGCTTCAAACCTGGTTGCCCAAGAGCTTTGCCAACAAAGCCTTTAGGGTTGTTTGGGGCAAAAGGCTCTTCATCTGTTGGCTTCACAATTGCAACACTCTGCCCCCAGCTATTTCTGAAGTAGTACGCACCCCCCAAACCACTATGAACAGGAAGAGGATCAACACCCAGCTTAATTGCCTTGACACTCTCTCTGACCAGTTGCTTCAATTTAGTAAAGCTATTTGCTTGTCCTAATATCTCTATTGGGCCGCTCTGATCTCTTTGCTGGATGTCCTTCCCAGTAGGAGAGAGACAGGGGGTAGATGAGCTTCTATGCATGTAGTTCCTAGTTAAAAGAAGAGGTGAATCATTACGAACAGCACTTAGATCATTCTTCAGCACCTTATCCCCAAAAGTCAATGAACTTTCATCAGTGGGGAAATTTAAGGCGAGTTGCAACCTTCTCTTCACAGTGTGTGCATTATCACCCCGGTCCAACTCCATACCCAAGACACAACCAGTCTCTGTTTGCACAAAAACCCGTCTCCTTCCAGCAGGCTGTTTCTCTTCCATTCTCTTGCCATTGTGATACTCCCCGCTTAGCGGGCTCTTAAAGACTGCCACTGCCATCTGAGTCTGAACTGGGCTGTCTAACTCACGAGACATGAAAGGGAACAGAAGTCCTTGAGTTTATGTCGCTGGCAACAGAGGCTGCAGTGAAGGAAGAGAAATTCTTCCCTCCCAAGAAGGTGCCAAATTCCAGAGCCAACGGGGTGTGATTTAAAAAACCGGAGCAATCCACTACCAATCATTAATTGTTAGATCAATGCTAACAACCAAACCATTTCTGATACTGAATTGTCAAGAACCAAGGAACCGAGAATCTGAAAAACAAGTACAAGAAACATGTCAGAAAGACAGCTCTCACAGTAATCTTAGCCGCTTAAATAACAGGACACTAACACGGTAAGACTCAAAGGTGGATATGAGTTTCCATACACAAGTTAAATATAGTCAGAATTGAATGCTTCAACGCAAATGGGTCTATATACATACAATAATGAAAATCCATGATGTTACTATAACTATCCTGTGAAAAATCTCAGAAGCCCTGACACCGGACAGCAACAAGTTTAAGAAACAATCCTTGAATCTTGACACCATGAACGAAAACGTAAGATAACACTCAATACACCAAGGAGATGATCAGGAAAAGCCTTTTCCTTGATTAATGAGAACCAATAAAGTAAACCAAACCTTAATCAATCTCAGTAACTATAAACAAGCAAAGTAACTGGCAGTACCCACACAAACCCGATATGAACCCAGCAACACAAGATTCAATAAAAAAACAGAAAGAATCCTCCTTTCAATCAAATGAGGCATGATCAGAACATAGAAAGAACAAAACTTACAAACGAAAACAAAGAAAGACAGCATTGGCATTAAAGAAAACAGCGAACAACTCACCAGAAAGCAAGATCCAAGTGAACCCACCGGGAATCGATAAAGAATCAGAGTCACTAATCAGGTTAAACCTCGAAACATAACAAATGGATCAAGAGAAAAGAAGGTTTCAAGAACGGGACAGTTTGGGGAGTAAGGAATCGCCCGAGTTAACTCAGTTGAATCCGCCTTCTTCCTTAACCCCAACACATGATCACCAAACACACACAAAATCACAAACCCAAAAGGCCCCAATTCCTCCAAATCCCCTAATCCAATAAACCAAAAACCCCTCTTCTCCTAATCAAAACATCCGTTCTTTTCTTTCCCACTCTTTGTTTATGTTTCTCTCTCTAGCATTTGGACTCCGACTTACTTTCTCTGATTACCTCTCTCTATATCTAGAAACTTTTTTTTTAACCAACCATGGTTAAATTTTAACTCAACCATGGTTAACTCTTCACTCTCTCTCTCTCTCTCTCTCTCTAAACAACCTGCTTGTGAGAGACTTGGAAGAGTCTAGAATGTTGAATCTGGGCCGTTGGATGGGAGATCTAAGATGCAGACAGGACCTCGTGACGTGGAGATAAGATATTGGGTGATGACGGCGGAAACGTCGCCGTCTAAGCTAGAAGTGTTAATATTTTTTATTATTGTCTTACGTGCAAGGATATATCGGATAACTAAATAAAAAATATAATTAATCTTATATACTCTGCGTTTTTTATATTGGGCATTTATTTTAATAATTTTTATTATTAAAATTATTTAATTTATTTAGTAATTGACTAATTTTATAAATTAATAAATTTTATAAACTAAATAAGAAAAAAATATAATCCAACATTAATGTTTATATTAAGTTGTTTATATGACTTGTCACGTCTTTTAAAAACCTTAATTATTAATACATATCAGCTAAAATTAACATAACGAATGAAGATTAATAAAATAATATTATTTAATTACATAATTAAAACGATGTTATTGTTTAAAAGTAAGTTAAATCAAATTATGTAGTCTCGATAACCTTACGTTTTGATTTCAAAATTTTCCTTTATTTTCAGTTTGTTCTCTCGACACCTCCATCTTTCGATTTTTAGAGCTAGGTTGAAATTTTGAAGAATGTTTAAGTATTTTTTATAATTAACTCTTAATTTTTTGATAATATAATTAATTAATAATATTATATGTTGATATAAAAAAAATCGAATCTAAGATAAGTGGTGGCCATGACTATGACGCTCCTGACGTTGAGTCATCCTGACTTGTTAGTGTTATCCATCGAGGTAGCCTCTATGGTTTGAATTTTTCTTTTCGGTTTGATTTTTATAAATTATTATATGCTTCCTAAAGTTTAATTTTTATTTTACTAATACTACTAGTATATTTTTTAATGTCGCGTGGGGTAGCTTACCTCGTTTCTTAATTATGTGATGGGGGTTCGATCCTCCACTCACGTGAATAGAATGTATCTCGTAGCCAGCTATTTATTATTTAGTGTGAATTCTCGTAATGAAAGGATTAGTTTTCACATCCTGCAGAGATATTTTGATTGCATTAAAAAAAGTATATTTTTAATTAAATTTAAAAAAAAGATAAATAAAGTTACGTGGCTTAATTAAGTTTAATGTTACAGCACTTCTTATAACTGTAACATTTACTACTCGACACACCGTAATATGTGTTGCACAACACAAACATGATTAATGTTGTGTCAATTAATCGAATTACATGACATCAATTTCCCTTTTTTTATTAATAAATTTAAAAAATTTATTTTTTTTAAATGGAAGAATTCGCAATCGCAATCTTTTGAATGTGGACTGGGTAAATTTTTAGATTGACACGATAACCTACAAATTACGTCAATCGAATATTAGACAAGCTTTGTATAACAAGCTCGATCAAGAAAACGTAAATAGAAAAATCAACAGGATCTTTTAACCTCATGCTCTTCTGTTCCAACAACTCGCTCACCTTTTGGAAGGTTTAAAAAAGTACAATGTCAAAGAGGTACAAGCAAAATTTTGAAACTAAAGTAAAAAAATCAAATCATAAAATAAAAAAAAAGAATAGAACATTTTGTTTTTTTATTTTTATTAATGAAAATATTTGAAGAATTAATTTCTATAAGATATTTAAAATTACAATTCATTATAATTTTTTAAGAGCAAAATGATGTTATATGCCTTTGTATTGACTGCTTCAAACCTAACTCAATCTTTTTCTATATTCAATAAAGTGTGATAGAGACTATAAATAATGAGCTTGATTCTAAACCTATAATTAGGAGTGCTTAAAAGAATTGATAAAGTAATTTAAAGTATCTTAAAGGTTAAAAAAGGTGCCAAAATTTATAATCAAAGCCTAATATAAGTGCATAGCAGGTGAAAAGTTATTTAGGCAACTTGTCAAAAATTTAGATTAAACCCGACATATAGTGGTTCAAATTTTTTTTTTTTGGAAATAAGATTCAAATGAGTAAGCCCTTATGGGTGGTCGAATTGGTGGAGTGAAAAATATGAGGCCAAAAGATCTTATGTTCAAGTCTCTCTAATTACACTCTTTCGATCGAGCATGTCGTACAGGGCTTATTTAGTGTGAAATACCCAATTGACGTGATTTGCAGGCTATTACATCAATCTGAAGATTTACCCAATGCGCATCTAAAAAATAGCAGCTACTAGTTCCTCTGTTAAAATAAAAGATATGAATAAGTTATTTTATAATAAAATTGGATTTAATCCTCAAAATTTATCAAAATTCTTTAATTTTATTTTTATTTAATAAATCATAATTTTAAAGTTATAATTAGATACGTTGATTTTTTTCATAATTTAATATATTTTATTATAATTAAAAGATTAAGAGATTTGTCAAAAGTCAACCATCATCAATACACAAAATATCAATTATACTTATTTTTTATATGACTTAAACTTGGGACATTTTAATCATAAAGGAGTAACCTTAATGGTTGTTTCAAGAGTCGTCTTTATTAAGAGATTTGTCTAAATATAAATTAAAAAATTATAATTATAATTTAGTACATGAACTTTAGATAGATTTTTATTTCTATTTTGTATTAATAAAAATTTTATTATCTGATTTTTAATTAAATAAAATTAGAAAATATAAATTATATTTAAAATCATACTAAATATTAAATTAAAATTTTATACGTTATAAAGAGTAGAGTTTCACTCTTTATTAAAACTTACAATTTTGATAATTCCAAATGTTACTTTCAAGTAATAAGTATAAAATTTATTTATTATTTATTATGAAAAAATGTTTTTATAAAGGCAATTATGTAAGATATATGTAAAACTTTTTTTTTTTGAAATAGAAGAACTCCGTACTAGTCAAGTCCTGTATGATATGCTCGATTAAGAGCATAAGTAAGAGATTCAAACACAAAACTTTTTAACCTCATACTCCTCACTCTACCAACTAGACTCATGGAAAAAAAATCGTTTCAACATAAAAAAAACAATTTAATAAGTAACTAGTAATTATAATAGCTACTATAAACAATAAAAATATTTTAAAATAGCATTTCTATTTAATAATATTTTATTAAATAGTGAATTTATTCTCCAATTAAAAAACTGGTAGTTCAGATTCTAAGGTACGAATACAATGTATCAACGTCACATGGCAGACAACTGTATGTGAAATAGAATGATGATGTCAATTAAAATCTATATGAAACTTTTGTTTTAAAATTAACTCGACCCATTTGACCAGATTATAATTTCGTTTCGTAATAGTTAATACCGAATATACGTATTATACCGACCAGAGAATAGTATAAAATAAGAATGTTAATATACCAGATGTAAATATTAATCGGTATTGATCTATTTTGTTTAATATTGATTAGTATCTATAATACCGGCTAATATTAAACTATTATTGTAAATTGTAATAATTTGAGAGTTAAAGATATTTATTATTTTTATTAGATTTTTTGAATAAATTATTATTTATTATATAATAAAATTTGAAATTTGAAATTTTTATATTTTGAATTATTTTTAATCTTAATTTTATATGATGATGATTGTTTTTTTCATAAAATTGTAGTTATTATTTATATATGAAAAATATTGTTATTTTTTATTAATTGTGATTTTTATTTATTATTATTATTTTTAAGACAGTGTTAAAAATATACAATACAACTGTACAATATGATAATTAACTATTTTGTAAATTTTAAAAAAATTTAGGTACTGTTTCATAAATTGAAAATTTACCTCAAACAATAATCAGTATTGACCGGTATCGGTACCGATATAATACTGTACCAAAACTCAATATAATATCAAGTTTGGTATGATATTCGCAATATTGAATTTATCAGTACTAAAAACTTTGAAATAACCGATTTTTTGATTTTATTTAGTATTTTTATTGTAAAAAATTAATTAAATTATTAATTAATTAGTTAATTTCATAAGTCAATAAAATTTTTAATAAAAAATAGTTTGTTTTTGTTGTTAACTTATTTTTGTTCTTCTTTAACAAGATATGGCTATTTTTGTAATTATCCAAAAATCCAAAATTTTGCAACTTGCTTAAGTTCTGAGTCCCCCACACGCAGAGGGCCGACAGAACCAATGATTCTACTCTCTTTCAGCGGGCCGTTTGTGGTGGGCGGCACGTAGTTTCATAGAACCTAACAATCTTACCAAGTACTCATATGGGATTATGAAGATGGCTTCAAAGTTCCGTCAATTTAATCCGTACGTGAGTTAGAAAAGGGTTCTAGATGTCAATTTCGAATCGTACTCGTACATATAGTCATTTAAAATGTAAGATTAGAGTTTTATTTTTTATAAGGGACCTATCCGGTTCGAGCAAGGATTAGTACAAGAGTGGATAGCTTAAAAATTTCTTCATATAATTGAAACCTTCGTAGAACACCTCGTCAACAAAAAAAAGTTATATCAATTTCAATAAAAAAGTAATAATTTTAATATAAAAATTTATTGTAAGAGGTTGTTGCAATGTATTATTTTATATACATTTATATTAGTCAACACGTCGATCTATCAGAAACAATCTTTCTATTAAATAAGAATAAGGC
>JANTPM010000001.1:1199354-1211545 GCA_025434745.1 Erythroxylum divaricatum
CCGCGGTAAGTCTGTTGTGTGTTGTGGTCTATCTTTAGTATTTTCCCTACCAGGTTTCCTAAAGCAGTGAGATGGAAGAATGGTACATGGCAATGGGGAGGTCGGGGAAGCGGACCCAGGCCACGACGTGGGTGATACGACCTAAGGAGGTGCAGAACTCCGGAGTCCATGGTTGGAGCTAAAGGACGTGGCCGGCGACAATTCAGGGACCCTGCGTCAATGTATGAATATAGTCCATTTCTTCTTTGAAATTGATCAAATAAAAGTCATTCTTTAAATCTACAACTTTCAGGGGACCAGAAGGATGCCACAAGGTTAGTAGACGATCACGGAGCATACTGAATCCCATCTTGCGTTCCAACAGTTTGAGCACTATCGCGTGAGCCCAGACAGTATCAAGTTTGCCTCAGAAGGTAGGAGAGAGTTCAATGCCCAGGCCATGTGGACCTTGAACAATGTTGAGGTCACCCTCTTCTAGTTCGATGGGTGGCTCTTCAGGCCAATTGAGGTCGATAGCAGTGGGTGCCTAATTGGAAGGGCCAGAGGCTACGACACTATAGTTGGCTGGAGGTTGAGTGACCGGTTGTTCTATGGGCGGAGGGTCTTCCCTCTCACGCAATCTGACTTTTTTGGCTGTATGGACATTGGAGTCCATTGCAGGGAGCGTGCGCAAGGCGAGGAGAGAGTCTGTGGTTGGAAGATCTAAGGTACTGTAGCAGAAACGGTCGTGTGTACAAAGGTCCTAGTTGATGTGTCTTGTTCAACTTTGGTTAGAAAATAGGAACCTTTCAATGACGAAGACGTGTAAACCGTTGGATGAACGGACCTTTCGGCTCAAACTGAAATTCAATCATCATCTCTAATTGCAATCACTGATTAACTTCAATCATCATCTCTAGTTGCAATCAATGATTTAAGCATCTAACCAATTGTTCTAATTACGTGGAGATTAAGAATGGACAAAGACAACCACTCTCTAGTTTGGTTCCATGAGTTTCTAACCTCAAAAAATGAACCTATGTTGTCTGGTCTTGATCCATGACTGGGTCTGAACCTCAGGGCCCTCTACTATTGATGAGCTTGCTTGCAACTTCCTGTATTGAACTAGGGATTACCGGACTACTACTTCTGGTGCTCCAAATATTCCGGAACAAACCTGAGATCTTTCTACTCTTACATATATCAGAATGTCTATCCAATGAATTTGGACCGAAACATAAGCTTTAACGCTTCATAAATTTTTTACACGTGGCATGTTGTCTATTTACTAATGCAGCAACATAATAAGTGCCCCTAAAATGAATCATTATATATTCAATTGTGGGATCCAAAGAAATCTTTAACTATATCAAAAGTAATGCAATAAATAAAGATAGGATGATGAAAATCATTAACTACATTACATGTATAGATTAAAGCAAACTATTTAACTATGTTATAAGTAATACTCATCAATTCCAATTGATTACAATGAGCTTGTTTCATCCTTAATCACTTTTAACATTTCTACTCTTTGTTGGATTAGATTTATTCAGAGATAGCAATAAAGTTAAGGTTTGACTTGATTTAACCAGGCTTCGGATCAAGCTAGAGTTGCTTTTCTAAAAAATTTGAGCTTCAAGCTAGGCTCTAGTTTGTACTGCTTAGCTAGGGTCAGGTCAAAGCTCGAAAATTATAAGTAAAACGATGTTGTTCCGAAGTAAAATGACATTATTTTCTATTTTTAAATTTTAAAATAAAACTTTTTGACCCGATTAAGAATGGGAGCTCGTGTCGATCAGACTTCGAATGCCTGACTCGACCTATTGTCATTCATATATTTATTTATAATATAAATTAAATTTAAAAATGATAATCGGATGAATCGAGTTTGCTTAATATGTTTAAATGTTAGAGCTCAAAATTGAATAAGCATATTTCAATTTATCAAATTTAAGTAACTTTTAGAGCTTTGTTTTCTCATTATTACAATAAAAACATTTTTATTATGATTATTGCACATAATTAATGTTAAATCAATGTTCAATGATTAATATTACAACTCTTAATAGAGCTATAAGAGTTTCAATTTTAACATATCTCTAATATCAGTGAGGTGAATTAACAAGGCTCAGTTTGGATCATTTTATTTAGATAGTTATGTTAAATAGTTAAATAAATTAAAATCCATTAGTGAATATGTATCAAAATTTAATATTTTAAAAATTAGATTAGAAACTAAATAAATCCGTAAGATAAAAGATTTAAAATTTAAAAGTTGAATTAATATTAAAATGTTAAAATAAGCTAAAAATTGAATAAATTTAAAATTTAAAATTAGAGTGAACAATTGTAAAAAAAATTGAAATTTGATTAAAAAATAGAGTTTGAAATAAAAATTAATTGATTTATTTTAATTTATAAATATTAATTAATTTATCAAAAATTTCCAATAAATACGTAATTTTTAATTATCAAAATAAAATAAACAAAAAATTTAAAATAAGATCGACTAGTTCAAATTTTTTTGAATTTATTAATCATTAATTTTTGATATGTATAATTGAGCTCACGGACAAATCGCACACCAACCTAACATCTTCCAAAGTCATCTGTTTTATGGCTTTGCAAACCAACTTCTGCTCAATTCTTCTATAGAAAAAGATTCAATTTTTATAACCCAAACCTTATTTTCTTGTCCGAATCTGAATTCTGGGAGGCTATTATGGTTCTTTAATAACTAGAAAATGAGAGGAAAAGCAAATCGGTATCAAGACGATGATGAGTACAAAGACGAGGATTTTGGTCCAAGAAAAGACGGGCCATCTTCAAATGTCACAGCAACATCAGTCAGCAACAATCACATTAACGTTATCAACAACAAAGGTATATCGTCTGCTTTTGTTTGAATTTAGATCCGCCTCAATTTGACTGCTCTTTCATGGGGTTCCTCATTTCTTAAGAGTCGAGATATGTACAAAGCTCTGTTTTTCTTTTTATCTGTTGCCCAATTGTAAAGTTTCGAGCTTTCGTGGTTACGGGGCTTTAACATGGTGTGTTCTCAAAAGGGTTATTCAGTTTTGAGTTTCTTGACTGCTCTTTGATGTGTATAGCAGATGGGAAGAATAGTGATAAGGCTAACGCCATAAGATCGAAGCATTCTGTCACTGAACAGCGAAGGAGGAGCAAGATCAACGAGAGGTTTGCTCAGTTGTTTAAATTATAGGTTCTTGCATATGTACATGCTATGTTTCGTCTTTTCCTCTCAATGATTTCTTTTCCTGTTTGTCTTTTTGGTTTATTAATGTCTTATGCATACTGTTGTTGGGATTCTGTTGCATGAACTCTGGTTTAGGGAGGAGAACTAGAATAGAATTTTAATGGTTTGCTCCAATTTAAATGTTCTTTTCAAAGTAATCTTCGTTCACAAAAACCATCTGATAATGAAATGGATCAACGAGCTTGCATGATAAATGTAACTTTTGAACTATAAGGCAGCAACTTTCAACACCATACTTATCGGGCATTCTACATCGTGGTCTTTGTCAAATTATAATCGATTTTCAATTCTGAACTCTCCTTTGCTGTGATTCTGAAAGTGTTTAAATATGTTAATTTTAGTAGTAATCAGATTGATATCCATCTACAGTTGGTGCTTATCAACTTTTAACGGTGCTGCATAGTTTTTATTATACACAGCCCGGAGAAGTGACTTGAAAGGAGAATTACTTGTACTTCTTGTGAACCCTCAATTTGAGTCTGTTTAAAACAAGCTGTCAAACATAAGGTTTCCCTCACTTCTTCACCTAATCTCCTCAAGTAAAAATATGACAGGTGTTTTCAATTCAAGTAATCCGAATTTGCATGAACTATGGTTTCCTTTTCCACGAAGTCAAGGATGGACTGAATGAAGTGCTTGAGATTACAGTCTTGGTTTATGATTACTGAATACAGTTTAATGAAGTGTAATCTGTTTTGACCAGATTCCAGATACTTAGAGAACTTATACCTCATGGTGATCAAAAGAGAGATACAGCATCATTTTTGTTAGAGGTAAACCAGTTATGTGGGATTCAACCACAAGAAAACGTACGTTGAACTGGATTCCAATTGGTTGACTGAACATCTGCATTTCTGTAGGTGATTAAATATGTCCAATATCTACAAGAAAAGGTGCAAAAATATGAGAGTACATATCAAGGATGGGGCTCCGAGCCAACCAAGTTGATGCCTTGGGTAAAGTTCTTATAGTTGGTTTGATTGTTTGTTTGCTTATGTGCTTCACTAGTGTACTTTTTTGCAGGTTGATGGCTATTTTTACCTCCATAACATGTGCAACCATAAATTGTCTCCAGAAAACTTATCATGAATTTTTTTTGTTAAAAGAAACATTTTGCTAGAGGATTATGTTATCTGATAGATTCACAACTGAATTTGGCCATGATGCATGGATAGTAAATAAGTGTTTTATGGCTTTCCAAATGGATCTGATATATTTGGTAAGTACTCTAATCGTCTAGGCGTTCAAGTTACTACAAACAACTGTAAACAACATAACTGAGGAACATTTCTTTTCCCTTGAATTGGGTTTTTGACCAGTACATTCATGGAGAACAAATATGGTTTTATGCTTTCATTTAAGTGAAATGCTGTAAATGGACTAACAAATTATCAAATATCTGAACATAAATAATGACAAGGATAATTCCACAGCTAATGGTGTGCTCAAGAGTTTCTTCTCTGTTATTAATGCGTACAATTTGAATTATCAAGTAAAGTTGGGGTATCGTTGTTTGTGATGGAGATTCTTTCTTTTTGACCTTCTTGGCTCGTATCTATTTGGTAGTTGCATGTATGTAGATTACCAAAGATTTTTACTTTTGGTTGTCATTAAAGTTAGAGCTGTTAATTTGGTGGATTTTCTAGATAAAAGTTTCTGGTTTTGTGGAGCAACTATTGTATATAATTATAGCTCTCGTTTCCCTCTCATTTGAGTTATTGATATGGTTATTGGATATGAACAAATTTTGTCATTTCTCTTACTTGTAATCAGAGAAACATTCACTGGCGTGTCCAAAGTTTTGTTGGTCAGCCACAAGCCATGAGAAATGGTTCTAGTCCGGGATCTGCATTTCCTGGAAGATTTGACGAGAACATGCTTACAGGAATTCAAAATCCAGCGGAATCTGATCCTACCCGGGAAACAACATACAAAGCAATGGAATGCCAATCTGAGTTTGCAAACAAGGCTATGTCTCTGAAGATGCCTGTGCAGTCTGAGATTCCAGCTTCTATCCAGAGTCTTGATATTGCTCCACCTCCTCTTCATCATCATCCAATCTCTGATGCACAATCAGATGACTGTCCAATAAACAATGATCCACTGAACCAGCAGGAGGAGCTGACAATTGAAGGTGGGACGATAAGCATCTCGAGTATGTACTCTGAAGGGTATGTGAGATCTGTAAATTCTGAGAGGCATTACGCCAAGAGAGATAGAGCATATGGCTTTTGTTTTTGGTTTCCCTCTAAACTTTCCACATTTCTGTTAATCTTGCGTAGTTGTGAGGAAATCTTTTCCTTATAAACGTTCGTCCTCAACTTCTGTTGTTGCTCCATACGTGCAGTTGCTTGTGCATCAACGTGTAGCTTAGCTTTAATTCACATCATTTGTACTGGTACTAGGAAAATTTGGTCTTCTCCAGTTTTAAGGAAGAAATGAGGCTTAAATGTTATGAAGCTAAGTAGTCATGGTAGGTTATTCGTTTATGACAGTGGGGTCTGAGTAGTGTTCTTTATATGCTCTTACATCCTGAAAGTTGACCTAAAGTCAGCTAATGATTTGTATTCTTCACATTCTGCATGCTTTTCCTGTTATCTGGAACAAAGATATGTTGAAAATAACTTCCATATATTGTGTAAACCAGGTTATTGAACACTCTGACACAGGCACTTCAGAGTGCTGGTGTAGATTTGTCACAAGCCAAAATCTCAGTGCAGATTGACCTCGGAAAGCAGGCAAATAGAGGACAGAGCTTTGGAACATGTACTCCCAAGGTATGGAACCTTTGACTAACCGGAAAACTTATATTGCTGGAGAACTGTTGTAAAGTTCAACAAACAACACCACAACTCTGAAATCTTCTATTGCTTTCCAGGATCTTCATAACCTGCCTCCTAGCGGTCAGGTAGCTGAACATCTCGGGAACTTTAGCAGTGAAGAGGACTTGTGTCAAGTTCAGAAACGCCTGAAGACACAAGAGTAGGATGACATCTCTCCAGCCTTTCATTTTGCTTAGTCTTTCGTTCTTTTCGCCAATCATCTTCAAAATGCAATAGTATCCTCCATGCATTGTATATGCCGTCCCTTTTCTAGTCCTTGAGTTTCCTATATAAGTGTTTATATTTATATTCTGTGGAGTTTCTGAATAGATTTCTAGTCAGGATCTGCAGTTTTCGAGACTGGTTGTATCATGTATAAGCTACAATGTACACAAGAATAGAATCTTGCCATCTTCTTGCAATAGATTTATTGCTCAAGGTCCTGTAATTCCCTGCCATGTCATGCTTTTGAGATCTTACTGAAATGGAAAATGAATGAATTTGCAAAAATAAACATCAAACTGGGCATGTCATTGATACCTTTATTAGTTCCTTCACGCACGGAGGACACATCAAATGAGAGAAACTGCAGAATGGATCTAAACCAACTTCAGTGTATCTAGTTCTTGTGAGCAGTAACGACATAGGCCAAAATCATTCTTCTAGTGTTTAGTACCAAGTCCATTCATTGTTAATATAATGCAGTAATATACAGCACAGAATTACTCAAAGATGAAAGCTGTTTTTCAGAAATTGGTTTTGCCATTTAAAGCTTGAAACCTGAGGTGGATGATGAGCGCATCAGATTGTTAAGCCAAACTCGAAACTTTTTCAATAAAGGCCACAAGGAACACGGGGCAAATTATTGTAACAAGTCGTACAGGCATCAATATGAAAAGACGGTATAGAAATCAGAAGTAGACTACACAATCACATATGAAATGCTGTTGTTGAACTGCCATAATTCACAGTACCAGACAGATGATAATGATCATGGTAATCTCTCTCCGAGTGACCTCCATCCTTTGAAAGGACTTTCACCTGTTAATGGTGGAGTTGCAAGATAGTGTTCACGGCCATACCTGTTCAAGTAAGTTGACCTTTCTTTCTCAAATTAAAGAACACCAGAGCATTCCAAATCGAAAGGCTGCTTGCAATTTCTGCACATTTTAGTCCCTGTAACGCAATATCCAAAAATAACATTTCCCCATCATCGCAGCAAGAAGCATCTTAAACCATTCCTCAGGAAATGTCTCCTTGTATGCTTATTTAACAGTCCAACAGCAAAGCGGGATACTCATCCTGGACAATCTGAAGGTAAACTAATCTTTGCACATATGTCATGAAACAGATCAATCTTTCAGAAGTCTGGTCTTCATATCTGCTGATCTATGGTAGTCCCGAATCATTAAACTGAAATAGTAGTCCTGAATCAATTTGATGAATTCGCTCCGTAACAGGGAACTTATTTGCTGTTATTCAACCCTCCTAAAGTTTTTATCAGAAAAGCATAATCATATGCTGCTTCTTTGCAATAACTGTAGGAACCACCTTCACCAAAATGTCCTCCACTCATATTTGTCTTCATAATGACTGATAAAGAGCAATCATGACATGTACAGTCTCGTATTCTGGCCACCCATTTGGCTGGTTCCCAAACTCCAACTCTGAGATAAACAATCATGTTAATAGTAGAAACTATACATTAGATGCAAATTTACATCCAAAAATGTGCAGAGACACAAATACCAGGATGTCTAAAATGACTGCATGGAATCATTAACTAGAGACTGCAAAATGTGAATTTACCTGGAATCATGAAATGATGCCGTGACAAGCATTGCTGGATAGCAAGTATCTGAACGAATGTGGTTATAAGGGGAATAACTTAGAATAGACTCAAATTGGGACTCTATCTTAGGGTTCCCAAATTCTTCGTAGTCCAGGATTGTTAGCGGCAGACTTGGATCCAGTAAGGTGTTGCAAATATCAAGAAAAGGAACCTGTTGGAAAGAAATATCAGTACATTACTACCAAAAATCAAACAAAGGATCACGATGAAAGAACTAAACCTTGCAAAGCATTCTTCATTCCATGTCAACAAATGCATAAGTTAGCTAAAATGATATTATGTGTGGCTCACATATTTTCATTGTTGTTTGCCCATGTAAATGAAAAAGAAACTTGATTCTATTCTGACGATGTCGAGTTCTACACTTCATGTTCCTTCCATTTGGTTTTCTATATTTTCTAGCAACAAGGAAATAACACATAACCCCCATATTCCACCCGCTATTCACAAGAACTACGCAAGAAACAGAAACAGTTGAAACTTAAGCATTCATGCACCACCAGTTTTGCTAGCTCCACAGTGGATGGAACTGACCTTCAATATGGCAGCGTGAAACAGGTCTGGCTGCAAGTTCATGGCTGCACCCACAAGAAGACCCCCTGCACTGAATCCAATCGCACCTAGCCGCTCTTTATGAACATATTTCTCATCAATCAAGTAGTTCGCACACGAGAGAAAATCATATATAGAGTTCTTTTTATTCAGTCCGCTTCCAGATTTGTGCCATGAAGAATCACCACCATTTCCCCCTCTGCTCATTAAGAACATAACAACTCTTCGGAGGTCAATATAAAATGATAACAAAGTGAAATTTCTAGTTTAAACAAGCACCATTCTGTTTGAGTCTGTAAAGAGAACGTTGAATAAATGTGAAATTTCTTATATAATCTGCAACACACCACCAATGAAGAAAAAGCTTCTGCAAATTCTGTCTTTGAGCTGACAAATTTACCAGAAAAGAACATCAAAGAAATCAGGAAGAACTTGAAAAAAGGATCAGATTTGACCTTTGAAATTGCTTGCATAAATTGACTTCACAGATGTTCATTTAAAAATTGACATTCCACTGGTAACTAAGAAAATAAAATGAAGTTGATAGAGCAAACCTCACATCAGCGAAGGCCAGCACCCAGCCACGGTCAAGTAAACTCAGACGGTTTGGGCACCAGTTCTTTTCTAAAACTTCTCCATATGCTCCATAACCTTGTAATAGTCCAGGAGAATGGCCCCTCTTCCAGGCTCTTCGAGAGTACAAAATGGTCAGAGGAATCGTGACACCATCATGAGATACGACTTCCTTTCTCTTGCAGCAGTATGTGTCAGAGAGTTCATTCCATTTCCATAATTCAGAATGTAGGTCATGTTTCTCATTATTTTTCAGTTCAAAAGGTTCAGGTGTACATAACTTGGAATGTTGTGTTGAAAATCCACCATCACTTGAAACACCTCTTACTTCCTCTTGCTGTACAATTGAGAATGTCCTTTTTGACATATCATAGTCAACAATCATATCAGGCATCTGCACATTTTTAAGAAACGTTCTATAAGGTTTATCCAAATTTAATTGCTTTCCCAAAGATATTGGACGAGCTGGTTGATTTCTGCAACTTGTAATATAAAACTTCAGAATATTGTATCCTTCCAACTAATTCAAAAGACAGGAAGAAGCAAAAAAGATCATTTTGATTTTTGAAGAAATTGTACACTATTAGCTCCATGCATGGAAAACACAACAGCCATATTCTTTATAGTAGTGCCTCATACTTCGATGAAAGTTGCTTGTTCAGTCATCACAATCGACCCTTTTGCTAAAAATATGAGTGATGACCACAAACATGAAGCTCCAACCTGAATCAAGGCACCCACTTTGACTGAGCACCTTAAAGAACGAGAGTTTATCTAGAATAGAAGTACTTTCTGCGTGTACTTTTTTCTGTGGTAGCCCTCAGTTCCGCAAATTTTTACGTCAATAGAGGAGCTATAAAGATGAGTTATGCTCCTTTTATTTGAAACAGAAGATCCACCAATAATCATATAAATATGAAACAAGTAAAAATGAAAATTTTACAGCAGTCAAGATTCATGCATTACCTGTCAAAGTAACTAAGAGTAATGTTGATAAATATTGAATAGCAGTACCAAGCATAGTAACTAAAAGATATGAGAAAGGTAAAAATGGAGGCAGTGAATGGGAGGCATAATAGTTATAATCAATCAACTGTCAGTCATCATTCTAGGGAGGCTTATAAGAAATTATACCACTGGTGATGACAGCACCACATGATAAACTGAACTCATAAAGCTTAGGTTAGGTCCTGGAGCAATGCTACAGTGATCTGCAGGCAGAGGAAAAATCCATGGATCGAGATCCTCAAGCCTTAGTGAACCCTGCATAATAGGTACAAAACATTTGAATGGCATAAAAAGGCAAACCCGTTGCTTATCTTGTCCTTTTTAATTATTTTCAATAATAAGTGATTAGCATCACTTCAACAACTAGAAGAAGTGTGCTTTCCCTGATAAAGAACCACCATGGAATTTTTTAAATGTAATTAAGCAATATTTTGCAACCTTGACATTTGATGAGATAGGCAAATCGATGGAACATAGCATAGGATTATCCTTCTTGTTGGCAAAAAGCACTAGATGCCCATCAAATATTTCCATGTCCTCAAAACTCATGTTTCCGCCCGGAAGGATGTTCTGCAACAAAGCAAGACGGGAAAAGATGACAAATAGGAAGCAGAAGGATGAACAACACATGCTTGGACCTTTTAAGAAACCTAGACCTGCCAATTAGAAGGTCGTGTATCTTCCACATTGCATCTAGCCAAGTAAAAATTTCCACATGACCATTTCTCGTTTTCGCTGAGTGGAGCATTAGTAAGAGTATAGAATACACCATAGTGATGTTCCAAAAAGCACTGTACATCAGGGATGCGCTTATGGATCCTGCGCAAACCACCAAGTGGACTGGTCGCATCAATTACATAAACCTGTAATTACAACATAAGACAAAAACCACACCGAGGTGAGAGTAATGGAATGAAGATATCCCACAAGGAAGATTTTAATGAAACTAAAAGGAGTAATTCCTTCCTCCGATGAAGTTCTCGAGTTTGAGTTCACAGTTACAAATTTGCCATCTTTTGTGCTTGCTATATCTACACAGAAGCTTGAATCAGCTTCTGTAAATACTTGGCAATTATCAATCTCATTAGATCCAATTTTTGTGCAGAGGACCCTGCAAACAGTGAAAATTGTTGAAGATACACGATCAACAAGAAGGTGGCTCAAAATTAAAAGTAAGAGATTTGCCTGTAGGGCCGTTGATTCTCATCTGCTATTGTGTAGAACAAAGTACTTCCATCTTGAGCCCATGCCAAGCTAACAACTCCATGAACTTGCTTTCTAGGAATTATAGAACCATTTCTAAGGTCCTTAATTTGAAGCACAAACTGTTCATTGCCAGAAGTGTCGAGTGTGTATGCAAGAAAGTTTTGGTTAGGTGAAATTCGACAACTACCGATATGCACATAGCCTGCATATAAGCATATGCAATGTGATCAATGACATAATGAAGAAAAGCTATTCAGGTACTCTTTTACATTATATAACATCAGATACCACAGGAGAAGAAACACGAGCACACAAAAGAACCAAATATATACCTCACTTAACCTGTAACAAGATGAAACTATCTTCAATTGTCATTGTTTAACTAAGGAGATACAAATTCAGCTTTTCTCTTTTTCAAACTTGATTGCGAGAGAGGTATGTCCAAACTCACCACCCATGTCAAAGCATTGGTAATAACATGCATAGCTTATGAGGAAGCCATGAAAGAAGCTTATGAAATTGTTGAGATTTGATAGTAACATACCTAGCTTATGAGGAAGCCATGAAAGAAGCTTACCATACTGTTGAGATTGGTGGTAGCATGCATAGCTTATGAGGAAGCCATGAAAGAAGCTTACCATATTGTTGACTTGATAGTAACATACATAGCTTATGAGGAAGGCATCAAAGAAGCTTACCATACTGTTGAGATTGATAGTAACATGCATAGCTTATGAGGAAGCCATGAAAGAAGCTTACCATATTGTTGACTTGATAGTAACATACATAGCTTATGAGGAAGGCATCAAAGAAGCTTACCATACTGTTGAGATTGATAGTAACATGCATAGCTTATGAGGAAGCCATGAAAGAAGCTTACCATATTGTTGACTTGATAGTAACATACATAGCTTATGAG
>JANTPM010000001.1:1249324-1263631 GCA_025434745.1 Erythroxylum divaricatum
AATTTTGAATTATTTAAATATTTTTAATATTATATCTAATTAAATATAATTATTGCATAATTATTACGTCACATCGATTCGACCGGTAATTGAGCCGGTCGAACCGGTCAAATCGGTGATCAATAAAATCACCGATTCGATGACCGATCCGAGTTTCAGAACATTGTTTGATCCCGAATCTTAAGGTCACATCGTCACCCAAATACAAATACGGACCGGTTGAAACCCAGTATGTGCCCACGTCATGTGACTGTGTCGTGCAAAGTTTTCTTGGATTTGTCAAATAAGAAGTTCGTTCACTTCATGCTTGAATCCTAAGGTAACAGTGAGGTCACCTAAATTCAAATACGGACGAATCGAAACCCAGTATTTGTCCACGTCATGGATACTGTGACTACCGTTTGTAAACGCTATGTGCCCAAGAGCCAAAGAATCGTGTGTGGTAAGCCCCAAAAATCCAAATATAAGCCTATCCATGACCGACTGTGAAAAGGAGTTCGTCAATTTCGAGTTTCGATGTTCCCAAAACCCCTCCATGCATGATTTTGAGTACGATTACGCATACAATTCTCTCTGTCTCTGTTCTTTCTCTTAATTGGATTGATTACAGAGTCGCGGAGATTCAGAGGATTTGAGGTATTGGTTATGCTTTCTGCTGGTTCTTGATTGAGTTTCGAGTCATAGTTGTAGCATTTATTTTGGTTAATTAATGGTTTCTGGATCATGGGGTTGTGTAATCTTACCTTTTTTCTCAAGTGTATGATTCGATTTCGATTAGGGTTCAATTCTGAATTTTTACTCATTTGGGCCTTTTGCGTTTAGGGTTTAGGAAAGTTTCAATTTTTATTTATGGCCTGTGGTGATTTCTTGTATTGGCGATTGGTTAATTTGGAATTCTGCACCTTGTTAGTTCTTTTTAAATTTGGTTGAATTTTAAGACGTGCAATCTTCACTTGAATTTATGGCTTACTATTTGAGGCATTCTATGCACAGAATCTAAGGGAATTTTATCCATGGTTTTGTGCAGATTTTAAATAGAAATGAGAGGAGAGGGGATTTCCAGAGGCTGCTGTCGACATAGAGCTAAATCAGGGAAGAAAACAATGAAAGGCTACAAAGTTTGGGGAAATCTGGGTAACATCTCTCTTATTGATGTTGAAAGTGAAGAAGTTGATAATGTTATTATCATTGATGTTCCCAATTCTCTGCATCATAAAAAAGGTGAAAGATTTTCTTTTCCGGACATAATTTGCATTGATGATGATGATGATGATGATGAATGCGTAAGTGATGAACTTAAGGCTCCTGAAATAAATGTGGGGGGTAGAAGTGACTTAGATAGTGATGGTTCAAGTAGTTCTTCTTCTGAGCACGTCCAAAAAGCAGTTAGTACCGATGCTGGTGACCCTCGAGTTGTCCAGGAAAATGGAGAAGAAATAAGTTTATCAAAGTGCAAGGTAGCTCCCTTGAGTAATCGTTATGGATTGAATACCGTACCTGATATTGATGCATCCTCAAGTGATTCTTCTGATTGTGAAGTTATTGAAGGTTCTTCAACCGAGCTTAACGAACAATGGGAAAGAGCGTGTTTGAAGAGAAAATTTAATCGCTCCAATGCTCAGTATGGTCGAGCAGACTGGGCTACTTCTTCCAGTTTCAACAAGGTTAATCATCCTGATTTTAATGTCCATAGCAGGACCAAAGAGAATGCTGAGCCCTTTTGCACTAGTTCAAAAAGTGTAAAACTTGATAAAGTCGCATCTTCTGCTAGAACAGCTACTGAAGATGGTTTGGTAGGAGGTACTGTTTGGAGTCCCCAGAAGGAGAACATCTTTACAAAATTAAATGAGAAAATAAGTCAGCCAAGCGAGAGGAATGTCATCCTTGAGAGATCTTTTTATAAGGTTAGTAGCAAAAACAACACGAGCAGACATTCGATATCAAATTCCAAGCTAAGGCCTAACTCAGGTACTGTGGAAGGAAATGAATGCAATACTGATACTATGGCCTGTGAAAGCAATCCATTATATGGTTCTCCGGATGATGTTATACCCACTATTCAAAGAAATATAATTAATGAACGAGAAGAGCTCAAGAAGACAGATGAATACAAGCGAGTAATGGAAGAAGAATGGGCAGCTAGGCAGTTACAATTGAAAACTCAGGTTCATTACATCAGTTTGTCGATTAGTATCTGTTTAGTGTGTTGTGCATCAAGAACATACTACTAACAGCAATTGTTTGGAGTATGTTTACGTGATTGAAACTGTTGATATAGCATCTTTAGTTGACAGACAATACCCTTGTTCTTATGTAGGCTGAAGAGGCTCAGCGGCTACGAAGAAAAAAAAAGGCGGAAATGTTGCGCATTTTAGACATGGAGAAAAGGCAAAAGCGGCGCTTGGAAGAAGTGAGAGCATCCCAAAAGAAGGTTTGTTCTTCACTTTATTTTGATTTCATGATTAGTTTTATTCTTCTGTCAAAAAAGATGGTGTGCTGATATCTTGGATCCCAATACGCGTTTTGAATTTGTTCTATCAATGCCAAATTCAGGATGAGGAAGATTTAAACATGAAAGAGATTGTTCGCACTGAAGTAAGAAAGGAGCTTCACCGGCTGGAAATGACGTGTGTTGATATGGCTTCATTACTTCGTTGCTTGGGAATCTATGTCAGTGGTGGTTTCCAACCAACCCCGGATGAGGTGAGTTGCAGTCTTTTGCGGTTCGGTAAGGTTGGTTCTTCATTTTTAGTATATTAATATATGTAGAAGTGATCAACTAATCTGGCTGTTGTAGTAAATTATTTATCAAGTTTGCTTATGCTGAAGATTAAGAGATTCAGTTTTCTGTTCACGACTTAATTTCCTTATGAAAATTCTAAAGATGTCTAGTAACACTAGAAGTTCATTTCAGGTGCGTGCAGCTTATAAACAAGCCTTACTAAAATTTCATCCTGATCGAGCATCAAGGACCGACTTACGCCAACAAGTTGAGGCCGAGGAAAAGTTTAAACTTATTTCCCGCATGAAGGAGAAATTTTCCTCCATCTCAGGTTACTAAAAGCTAACAAAGTTCGGTTGAAGTAGACTTTTTTTTTTTTTAACCCCTTTGTATCAGTTGCGCGTTGTGGTGGCTATTGTTTCCACCAGAAAGCTGCAAGGATTTTCTATTTTCCTTGTCTATGATACCTGCAGCATTTTTAGGCCAATCTGACCGCACAGGCTTAGAACCATTATACTTGTAAAGAACCACTAGAGACTTGTAGATAAGAGAGAAAATTTCTGAATGATATACTCATTTATTCACTTGATGGAGGTTGCATTTCATTAGTTTGCATTCTGCTATTTAAGCTACATTTCTAGACTACAAAAGACCACAAAGATTACTGTTTAATCTTGCATTGATCATTTGGCAAAGTATTACCAACTTAGACTGATAGTTGGTTGTGTACAAGAATGCATCAATTGCAAGCCTAGCATTCATGACTGCAGCAGAGCAAAACTATGATGTGAGCCACAGGGGCTTATCTCTTCTTCTTAGCGGAGCGGAATAAGACACAAGCAGTTGTGCGTCAGTGAAGTTTAAATCTGTACAAGCTTAACGGAAATGGACACTGCTGAGGAAAAGTACCTTCTCCGATCTGGCTGCTCAATAGACTTCGCTGCTGAGATTGAGAGCCGGAGGATCCAACTCTCAAGTTTCAGTGACTGACATCATATAAAGATTTGCCAACATAATTTCTAGTGATGGTTGCACCTCAGCAACTCCATCTCACTGTGTTATACGATTCCTGTTCTTCAGGGAACGAGTTATAGAAAAAGGGAATTGTTTTGTTAGATTACAGATAAAGATTTGTTAATAAAAGTATTCAATCTTTCAATATTGTCAGGATTTGGATTACCTGTGCCCCCTAGCTTTGTGTTGCTTTAATATCATCCCCTTCCTACAAAACTTGCAGCAAATTAGATGGTATTTGAAAAGGTTAAAACTTGAGTATTTTCTATTTGAAACCAAGTTAAATTATAGAATCACGTGTTCCAAAGTCAATGATAATGTTCCTCCAACTAAACAACTGTCTTGAAAATACACCATCTTTAAATATTCTACAGATGCTCAGGACATGAATTTATAATCATGAGTGAACAAGCTTGACAAGTACTTTAAAAGGTTTGGAGGAGGAGTAGCTAAAGCTTCTAACAATAATGCGTCTGCCTTTCTGGCATATGGTTTGGGACCTCGAGCTTGTGTAGGCATGAATTTTGCAATTTCTGAAACAAAGATTGCTCTTGCAATGATTCTGCAGCGCTACAGGTTTACTCTTTCACCATCTTATCTCCACTCACCGGTCGCCCTCGGAGGAATGTGCCCACAGTATGGGCTTCAAATCATGCTCCAGAGCTTGTTTGCTGAAGCTTTTGTATGCTCGTTTAAGGCACACAATCGATCATTCGGATGAAGCTTGAATGTAACATATTTAATACAGCAGTGTAATTATCTAATGTACAATTAAGTTTGTATAGACAGGTAAGAATAAATAACTATGTCAATGTACTTGTATCTGGTGAACCTGATAAATCCGATTCCGTCACAGCAGCTGTGACAAATTCGGTTCACTGTCGATAGTTTCTGTAATTCTTTTCGGTTTATATCTTAGATCTGAGTATACAGTTGAGGAGTTTAACTTCAAGCAAGAAGTATGGTTCAGCTTTCTTGGGTTTAGCAGGACTTGGTGTAGACTAATTGAAGAATCATAATATCTGAAGGGATGGCTAAGGTCACAAATCATAGAATGTCTGCGTTGCTTCCATCTATTTTGGGATCTCAAACTGATGTTCGCTTGAATTTTCAATCTTACAGATATCAAGAATGCGATCTCAACAATTATGCAGAGCTGCAGATTTTCATTTTGCCCAAAGTATGTACAGACACCAGTTCAGGTTTTCATACAAAATGGTCTGCAAATCATGCTTGAGGCATTGCAAATTAGAATCTTAAGACATTGATCCAGTGGTTGCTCTAGACACTTCAAACTTTTCAACCTATGAAACTCTCAGCATCCCATTAACCAGAAGTTGTGACTTGTTAATTGTTATTATAATTCATCCCAAATGATGTCGCTCACACCTTGTTCTGTCAATGGCATCTCAATGATAATACAGCCGACGTGTAGGATCCATCTTTGTGCCACCGGAATCTCACTGATAAGGACTTGTTACTGTGATTCAACTCCTAAAAATACACTCCTCACCAAGAAACAAATAGAAGTTGATTGTATATTTTGGGAAATCATTCAGAATTCGTATCTATGTAGTAAAATACACAATTTGCATAGAATAATATTCTTTGAAAGGAATGTTGTGATAGCCCCTTTTGTTGGTGTCTGATCATGGTTGAGAAATTCCAAATGTATTGGACAATATAGTCGGCCAAACTTCATATGTTAATGCATAATAAACCAACAGAAGAGACTATTTTTTTATAACAAACCTGTTGATAAATTCTAAACCTGCTTTCATTAAACAATTGTAGTGATACATTACAAGGTCTTGTTCAAGAATCTTTATAAAGAAAGTTAACAAAGTTCTCGCCATAAAAAGCCAAAATCTAGATGAAGTCATTCATGGAAGCCCTTTAAAGTATAAGGTCTACCTGCAATCATAGAGTTTTCAGTTTATAATCCATACTAGTGAAGATGCAAAACCTTGTAAGCTATTTCTTAACTTGCTTGTTTCTGTATTTTCTCTACATTCTCTTCAAGTTCATCAACAAAGTATGGTTAGCCCCGATTCAGACACAATCGGTGATGAGGTCTCAAGGGATACAAGGCCCTTCTTACAAATTCCTCCATGGAAACACCAAAGAGATATCCAAAATGAGGGAGGAAACCAGGAACTATCCTATAGAATTAACACATGAAATGCTGCCAAGAATCCAACCACACATTTATTCATGGATCAAACTCTATGGTAAGAACAATACTTTTAATCTGATATTTCAGCACCATCAGTCTTGGATCGTAATTGGGATCTACACAAATTCTAACAGGGATGAACTTCCTTTTCTGGTATGGTACTCGACCTCAACTGGTGATCACTGAACCTGAGCTTGTTAAAGAGATAATGAACAGTAAAGAAGAGGTGTTCTGCAAAGTGGAATACTATGAATACGTTCAGAGATTATTAGGAGACGGGCTTGTCTTATCTAGAGGTGAAAAATGGTTGAAGATGCGTAAGCTTGCAAATCATGCTTTCCATGCAGAAGGATTGAGAGTAAGTTCATGTTTATACCACAAAAACTTGCTGCTGCTAAGCCATTCATAGCAGAACTGGTAAATGGATCCTTTTGTAGGGCATGGTTCCAGCAATAATTTCAAGTGTAGAGATGATGCTTAAAGGATGGAGATACAATGGAGGAAAGGAGATTGATGTCTTCAAGGAGTTCAAGGTTTTGACATCAGAAGTGATTTCCAGGACAGCTTTTGGAAGCAGCTATCAAGAAGGGGGGAGGATTTTTGACATGTTAATGAAGATGATAAGCATAGTAGGAAGAAATCATTTCAAAGTTGGGATTCCAGGGATTAGGTAATTTTCTGCTCTATTCTTCCTTTGATCTGTAAAATTATGTAAAATTTTTCACTCTCCATTGTTGGCAGAGAAATTTTCAGAACAAGGGATGATATTGAATTTGAGAAGATCCAGCAAGGGGTAAGAGAAGCCATAATAGGAATTATAAAGAAAAGAGAAATCCAGGAAACAAAAGATGAACCTGATTGCTCCGAAAGTGACTTTCTCGGACTACTTCTCAAAGCTTATGTTGATCCTGATCAGACTAAGAAGATATCAATAGATGACTTGATTGATGAGTGTAAGAATTTTTATATTGCTGGACAAGAAACCACAGCAAGTGGCCTTACTTGGACTGTTCTTCTGATGGCCATTTTCAAAGATTGGCAAGACAAAGCACGGGAAGAGGTTCTTCAACAGTTTGGCCACCAAAATCCAACAGCAGATGGCATTGGAAAGCTGAAGATTGTAAGAAACATTTTACTTGGATTGTTCTTCTACTACCCATTTTTTGATCTGTGATCACTACTTTTTTTCTCTGAATTCCAATTTCATGATCTTTTGGGTTGTAGATGAGCATGATCATAAATGAATCTCTCAGGCTATATCCTCCTGTTTTTAACATAACAAGGGAGGCCCAAAAGGAAGTTAGATTAGGAAACCTGGTGGTTCCAGCGAAAATGGAAGTCTACATCTCAAATCTTGCACTTCACTATGACCCTCAGATATGGGGAGACGATGTTCATCTTTTCAAGCCTGAAAGATTTGCTCAGGGCCTGGTTAATGCTACAAATAACAATAACTCTGCATTTCTACCATTTGGTTTGGGACCTCGAATCTGTGTTGGATTAAACTTTGCAATGACAGAAATGAAGATTGTTCTGGCAATGATTCTGCAGCATTACAGGTTCACATTGTCACCTAATTACATCCACTTGCCGGTTCAGATTCTCACTATGTGTCCACAACATGGAGTTCAAGTCATGGTAGAGGCATTGTAAATAAGAAAATAAACTCTGCTTAAATGAATTATGAAAACCAAACTATTCATGCGTTTATCAGCTTTTGAGTTTCTACTGAACATTGTCACGCAGAACTAATTTTTTCTGAAAAGTATCTGCTCAGGTTTTGAGAAGTGAAGGCTAATGATGCTAAGATATACACAACTAACAAATCTGACATTAGACCTTCCGAAGCAATGGAACCTAATGCCAAAATAGTCTTCTAATCTTAGTGATATCAAGTTTTGCTCTGCAAGCGTGCAAAATAGTCTCATTTAAATAACATAGAAATGTCTGACAGAAACCCCATCAACACGTCCGCTTCGATATGTACCTGATCTTGTGAAAGATTCCAGGAGTAATTTCAGTTAGGGAACTCTGGGAAGAAAACCAGCAATTAAACAGATTTGACAGTCCAGATTCAAGATTTTGGTATTTGAGGTAAGGATCAGTTCAAAAATTAAATCTTTACAGCCTCAGCTATATATCCAAATTCTGAAGATATGTTTGTTCTTTCCTGAAATGTTGACTTTCAAGACAAAGAATGAGAGATTTCATGTTTCAAATTCATCTCTGTCGTGACAAGGCTAAGATAGGCAGATTGTGTTACCAAAACTCAGAAGCTAAAGCAATCCAACAATTATATTAGCATCCTCACTCACTTGATTGAGATTTCGGATAGTAAAAGAATTGCAGACTACATCAACATGTGTCATTGCTTCTTATCGTAATTTTTTGGAATAAGGTACTTGTCATGCTTGTTGACTTCTGATTATAAATTCATGTTTGAAGCATCTGTAGATTTGGGATGTAGACTTCCATGACGAGTGCCTTGTTCCAATTGAAGATCATAAACTATTTGGTGGAAATTGAAGTACTGACCTACAAGTTGACAATTTTTATTCTCAACCTCCACTTAATTTATATCTCATCAACGTAGTCAAGAAGATTTTCTTCAACTTCCTGCCTCAGGTTTACAATCTTCTGCTGCAGTAGTGCAACCTGGGCCTCGATGTCCCGGCCAGCGAACTTCCTCTCGTAGGAATCTACTGTAGTTGAGTAAAACTTAAGATAAGAAGCGACACAGCTTGATGTAGTCTGCAATTCTTTTGCTATCCGAAATCTCAATCATGTGAGTGAGGATGCTAATATAATTGTTGGATTAATTTAGCTTCTGAGTTTTGGTAACATAATCTGCCTATCTTAGCCTTGTCATGACAGATGATGAATTTGAGACATGAAATCTCTCATTCTTTGTGTTGAAAGTCAACATTTCAGGAAAGAACAAACATATCATCAGAATTTGGATATATAGCTGATGCTGTGAAGATTTAATTTTTGCACTGATCCTTACCTCAAATACCAAAATCTTGAATCTGGATTGTCAAATCTGTTTAATTGCTAGTTTTCTTCCCAGAGTTCCCCAACTGAAATTACTCCTGGAATCTTTCACAAGATCAGGTACATATCGAAGCTTGTTAACAAAGAAGAATCAGACAAGAACAACGCAATACGGATACTACAGAAATTTTGCATCAGGACAAAAGGACATAACAGACTTCAGTGCTAGCTGGACAGTACAACTTGTAATGGAATAAATTTCAACCTTCCATTTTATTTTTTCCTTCCAAACAAGTGTATGGTCAATATTAAAGTAACAAATGTATAAATGTGTATATGAGCAAATAATAAAATACAATATAATTTATAGTAATATACCTTTTTACATAATATCAGAGCTTCCACTGACCAATGTCCAAAATGGAAGAAAACTCTCAATCATCAGCCACCACCTTAAACGGTACATCATCCTCTCTTGATTTTTCTGTTGAGTTCGAGGGAGCAATATTTCGTGAGCTAAACACAAACTATAATTTGATAATAGTGCAGATTTTACAAGAGTATTATAACTCAAAAATACAAGGACACTAACTCATAATTTTCTTCACGAACACCTACTCTAACATTCACTCTTTCATATCTAATTCTTGGGGATACATACTTCAACTGAACATACATGTTCTATTTATCATAGCTATTGCTGCCATAATAGATAGTTATAGTAATTTTTTTAATTTAATGAAACAACTAGCAATTGATCAATTCTGTATACAATTTTAATACTTCCAGCTCGTCAAAAATGTTCAGTTAGCTTGCATCTTGCCTAAGTTGTGAACAACTTGATCTTTCTAGCTAGCATATGAGTTTCCAACTGGCTTCATTTTACAACTAACATTTAATCAAAATTTTGACTTTGACCATTAAACCTTTTAATTAAGTCGGTAGTTCTTACATCTTCCATTCAAATTGTCTATCTTTGCACTTAAGTATTTCCAGCTTGCAAGTTCCAATTTGGTGAAGTTTCTAGGATACCATGTAATCGGTGTTGTAGTTTAACACTCCCCCTCAACATTGACTTACTGCTTCATCCTTGCCGTGATTCCAAGTTTTATTCGAAATACTGTGAATTTACTTTCATTGAGTCCTTTGGTAAATATATCTGAGACTTGATCTTCCGTATTAATTTTCTCCAATTTGATTTTTTCCTGATATACCTTTTCTAGTATATAGTGATAATGTACTTCCACATGCTTTGTTTTTGCATGGAACGTCGAATTTTCAGCTAAACGAATTGTTGATTGATTATCACAATATAATAGCACTGCATAGTCTGCAAATTAATGGGGATCTTTTATCAATTATATAAGCCAAGTACTCTCTTGAGTTGCTGCCGGTGTTGTTCTATATTTTGCTTCGGTGGTTGACACGAAACTGTTGATTGTCTTTTGCTACACTAAGAAACTGCTCCTGAACCACGATTAAATACATATCCTGTTGTTGACCGACGTGTGTCGTGATCATCAACATAATTAGCCGATAACTCTACATTCACCACCTTTCTTGTATAGTATACCATGATCGAGTGTGCCTTTCACGTACCTAAGAATTCTTTGAACTGCTTCCAAATGTGGCTTCGTTGGATTCTGCATGAATCTACTAACTATGCCTACTGCATAGGAAATATCTGGTTGAGACAAAGTTAAGTAGATTAAACTGCCTACCAACTGTCAATACATAGTCGCATCTTCAAGATCTTTCCCTTCTGCTAAACATAATCTAGCATTTGCCTTCATTGGTGTTGATATAGGCTTGCAGTTAAACATTCCAAATTTCTATAATAAATCCGAGGCATACTTTTGTTCACACAGAAAGAGACCTTCTTCTGTATGATCCACTTCTAGTCTGAGGAAATGTTTAAGCTTTCCTAGTTCTTTCATCTAGAAGCGAACTTTCCTTCTTGAACTTTGACAAATAAACTTGAATCAGCTGGTGTTACTGTATATCCGCATCTGACCAAGAATTTTGCTATCTTTCCATACTATGCTCTATTGCTCTCAGCGCTTGTTTTAAACCATACAAGGCCTTTCTTAACTTACACAAGTATTATGAGTAAGTCTTGCTCTCGAAACCCCGAGGTTGATCCATGTCAATTTCTCGATCTAATTCTCCATAAAAGAAAACATTCTTTACATCCATCTACCATAGCCTCCAAGACTTGTTAGCTACTAACGCTAGCAGAACACGAACAGTGGTAAGCTTTGCCACAGGACTGAATGTTTCATTATAATCCAGTCCATACTGCTGTAAAAAATCTTGAGCAATAAGTCGAGCTTTATATCTCTCAATTGACCCATCTGGGCGAGTCTTTAGCTTATAAACCCATTTGTAGGATATAGGTTTTACATCCTTGGGATTAGGCACCAAATCCCAAGTTTGATTTTGCATAAGAGCTTGGATCTCGTCTTCCATTGCCTTCTGCCAATTATCATTTTGAGATGCCTCCTCAAAAGACTCTAGTTCTTGAACGTGATATTCTTCAGTTAATGTTGCATTCACATATCTTGGATTTGGCTTTCTTTGTCTAATCGATCGTTGCGGCTGTTGTTCTGTTGATACTTCTTCCTGTATATGCTCCTCTTCTGAACTTGAGTGCTGCACACCTGCCTGCCAAGGACTTTCTTTCTCTTTCTCTTTTGTTGGGTCATGTTCTTCTTTAGAACTTGATTCTTCTTTTGTAGACTCACCAAACTTTTCCTAAAGCTTCCCCCCCAATTTCTTTAGAGTCGGGCAATTTTATTTGCTGTGGAGACCACCATGATGATACTTCATCAAAGACAACATTTCTAGAAATATAGCATCGATTGGTTGTAGGATCGCAACACATCCATCCTTTCCTTTTGCTATCATAGCCAACAAATATGCATCTAATTGCCTTCTTGTCAAATTTGCTATGAAGATGGTTTGGTATAAACACATAACATACACAGACAAATACATGAAAGTGACTCACAGTGGGTTTCAGGTGCCATAGCTTTTGAAATGAAGAAATCGATCCAAGCCTTGGTTGAGGTAGCCGGTTGATTACATGAACAACTGTCTCTATGCACTCTGCCCAGAATCGACCAGGAACATTCTTAGTATGTATCATGCTTCTGCAGGTTTTTGCAAGATGTCGATTCTTTCTTTCTGCTACGCCATTTTGTTGAAAAGTCCCAGGGCAAGTTAGTTGTCTACGTATCTTGTGTTTTCATAAAAGCTTAGAGAATTCTTTTGAAGAATATTCTGCTCCACTATCTGTACGTAAGCCTCGTACTTTCTTACCAATCTCATTTTCAAGTTCTTCTTTGAACTCCACAAAATTTTCCAGAACTTTTGGTTTCTCCTTCATGAAGTATACCCAAATATATCTTGAATAATCATTGATAAATGTCACTATGTAGCGATTCCCACTGATTGATGGCTACTTCACTGATCCAAATACATCTGAATGAACAAGGTCCAATGGTTCTTTGGCCTTGAACTTCGACTCCTCATATGGTAGCCGATGTGCTTTACCATATTGGTAACCTGCGCAAATAACATCATTTTGAACATAAAATTGTGGAAGTCCTTTCATCATCGACTTTGTTATCATCTCCTTTAATTTGTGATAATCGACATGTGCTAATCGCTCATGCCATAAATTTGTTATATCATTTTTTTGCATTTTGTCCACATATGCGGATGTAGCGGACTTCACATAGATGGAGTCAAGCTTTTCCCTTCCATAAATGGTGTGTCGATAATCTTCAGCTTTCGATATACCTTGACATCTTTTGGACCAAACACCACAAAATTGCTTGGGATAGTTAAATTGTGGTATGGACAAGAGATTTTTCTTTATTCCTGGCACATGGTGTACACCTTCCAACTTGACTTCTTTTGAACCATGCTTCGAATTAATTTTGGTTTCACCAATATGGGTGATTGGCAATCTGACATTATTTGCTGTCAATACCATTCACTGCCCTTTGTACTCCAACAAATTTTGCATCTTCTGTTTGTCTCCCGTCATATGATTAGAGCAGCTATAATCAAAGATCCAAGTTTTATTATAATCAATTGCAGTCGGCTTACTTGTTATTGACACATCTACATCTTGTGTTACCAGGCTTGTAACAATATTTTCCATTTTAGAAATATCATCCTCTTCTTCTACAATTGATTCCGCTGCTTTAATTGGATATCCTGTATCAACTTTAAATGTAAGTGATGCTTGCACATCCCATTCGATTTCGCTATTGTCCACATCCTTCGACTTGCTCCAAGTTGCTGCATTTCTTTCTATTAATTTTTTCTTTGACCAGCAGTCTCTTGCATAGTGTCCTTTCTTGCCACAGTTGTAGCATTTGTCTTTTTGGTGTTAATTATTGCATCGACTTCCTTGATTTTGATGTTGTTGAGCTCCCCCTGAACTCGAACCTCCGTTATTCCATCTCTTTGGTCTACTTCTATTTTCTTCACTTCGTGCCTTTTCAGTATTCCAACCTCGTGGTTGTCCTCTTGCTTTATTACTAAAAAGTGCAGTCTCATCTTCATGCTTTAAAGATACTTCAGCCATTTGTTTGGCTAGAGTTTCCTGGTTGCATAATAAATTCTCCAGGTCTTCTATGGACGACTGAACTGGCTAACCTTGAACTGCAGTGATGAAGCCCCTATATTTAGGCTTCAATTCATGGATGGTAATTCTTCTCATCCAGTCATCACCAATTTTGGATTGTTGATCCAATTTTGAAATTTGATGGCATAACGATTTTACTTTTGTAAAGTGCTGGTTGATTGTCATATCACGCTATCGAATAGACATTAATTCATTTTCCAATAGTTGAAGTCGCATATCGTTTTTCCTTGAAAAAGAGTAGCAAGTATATCCCATGCTTTTTTGGGTGTTGCGGCACGCTTGATGTGCTCCATCATCTCCTCCTCAACTAATGCTTTGATGACAAACAACGCTTTCCCTGCTTTGACATGCCACTTCTTGAGTGTATCAACCTGGTTCTCTGGTGGTGGTGTGGCTTGACTTCCACTAACTATATCCCGCAAGTCTTGAATTTGTAGGTATGATTCCATACATGTTTTCCACGATTTGTAATTTTGATTGTTGAGCTTTCTAATGCTCCCAACGTTGTTTAAATCCGCCATGACGTTGGTGTAGCCTCCTTTGTGTGAGTGGTCTCCTTATTGATCCTCGATCAATATCTCACTATCTTTGATTGTGAACGAGCAAAGAATTTGCTCTTAGAATCCGAACCTTGATCAAATAACTTGATGATGGTCCCTGACCATGACCGCGCGTCGTAACGCTAGTCAAAATTAATTAACTAGACTACTACTGTAGCAGTGGCAAGTCTAGGTCGATCCC